>ML782438.1:339823-412105 GCA_009831015.1 Picea engelmannii
TTTCCATGAATATTAATAATAATTCATGTGTACTTGGTATTTTGGCCTTCATGTAATATATCCCTCCTCCACATCGACTAGGGATTGTGACATAGGTTATTCCATGGTGTCAAGGGTGTATGAGACACTTATATGACACTTTACAACACTTAGGGCGAAGTACCTAGGTGTGCAAATTTAATGTGTAACACCTGCGAAGAATATGAAGTCTCACCCGAGGTAGAGGCAGGGGTGGTTGCAGGACTCAAATGTCTGCAACCTTAGCTAGGACATAGATCTGTGATTGTAACACCTTAACAGAGCACTTAGTTATTACAGTTTGTTAATATTCAGCTTTAGTTCACATCGCCTCTAAACCCTAACAACAGATCAGTGCAGTATTCACACAGATCCAATAGATTCAAACACTAAGCATACCAATAGAGATCATATCTAGCATTCATTCACATTATTCAGCACTAATATATCATATTAGATTCATCTATCATCTAACATCGCACTAAGCATCGAATCACATAAACAAAAGAAAAAACAAAAGCAAAAATCATTCACAACACAGGATATACGTGGTTCACCCCAACCCTGGGCCTACGTCCACCAACTCTTCGTCTTCTTTATTAGCT
This sequence comes from Picea engelmannii, assembly GCA_009831015.1. Lineage (NCBI taxonomy): Eukaryota > Viridiplantae > Streptophyta > Pinopsida > Pinales > Pinaceae > Picea > Picea engelmannii. The sequence continues at coordinate 340,447 of ML782438.1, forward strand.
TATTTCAATCTTCTTACATTCACAAAGCCTCAAAATCAACTCCGTAGAGGACAAGAGATCTACGCACCTCGCTAGATCCTCCTTCCTTGATTTATAGCTTCTTTATTAGCTTATTTCAATCTTCTTACATGCACAAAGCCTCAAAATCAACTTCGTAGAGGAAAAGAGATCTACGCACCTTGCTATATCCTCCTTCCTTGATTTATAGCAAAAATCCTTCCACAGTCGCTTACAATCACTTGCACTTAGCTCTACAAGCCTCGCATAGTATGCACAAAGCAATTAGCACTCAACACTTAGCACTTAGCACACTTGCAACTGACTAGTCATTATTCACTACTTCTTACATCACCTAGACTTCTATTTATACATTACAAAATAGGCCTAAGCATGGGTAAACCCATGGGCCAACATCCACATACCCATTACATAAGCCCAAAACCCAAAAAGGCCTTAAAAAGGGGCTGAGATCCCGCGATCTCCACTTCTTCTTGTGCTCCGCCTTCGATAGCCTGTCGAAGTCCCAAAAATAGGTCAAACATGACCAAGGATCCTCAAAACTTGGTCAAAGGCCAACAATGACTCACAGAGGTTGGTGACCTAATGCCAATATGACTCATAGTGTCTAGGCTTGTGCTCCCAACATGACTATAAAATGTTGTTTGTGTGTCTCCAACATGACTAGTAGAGGTTGGTGACTTATTCTTCTTATTCCTCCTCTTCCTATTCATTTTAAGCTTCTAGATACTAGTAGCTAGACTTTCACCAAATGAGGCACAAGGAGGAGGAGTAGACGTCACTAACATAGAAGGTAAAGAATCCATTTCATTCCCATAACACAAGGAGCTTATTTGAGAAGCATCGGGATCATTTGGGAAATTCTTATTGGTCCACAACCAAAATATTAGTCCTACATTCAACCTAGGAATGTTCAAAGTGGTCGTCAATGCCAGTTTAAATTAATTCAATTAATTAATAAGTTAATGAAATTTTATATTTATCTTTTAAATTCAGAATGCAACAATCAAAATAATTATTATTTTATTGTATTAAAGGTATGTGAAGGAATTAATGAGAAAAGATAAGGCAGATGGGAAATTTATGGGGGGGAGATACGAGAGAGGAGGATAAGGAAGGGGGGTTGGAATTGGAGAAGGGGTCAGTCTTTTGGAAGGGGAAAGGAGAAACCATAGGAGGGGAAAAGGAAGCAACATTTTGGAGAAGAGGAAAGGTGAAAATTTATTGTTGGGTTTTTACTAGTGGACTGTCGTTGCTGGGATTTTGGGCTCGGGGGCCAGGAAATCTAGTTTCTTGAATCTAGGGATCCAAAGAGGATTTGTTCCTAGATGGCTAGGAGGAAACAATTTCAGGAAGTTTCAAGATTTTGTTAGCAAATTGTTTCAACAACTCAAAGGACAATATCTTCAAGAGGTATTTTACTAGTTTACTATGTTTCTTTTAATCAAGTTATAAATATTGAGATTATGTTGTCAATGTGAAATATAAGAATTTAATTGTTGGAAATTACTTTCATGAAATTTACTATTAATATTTACACATGATATCAAATTACAATTTTACTTTTAGCTATGAAGACCAAGGAAGGGCTTTACAAATGGTATCAGATTACAATTTTAATTTTAACTATGAAGCCCAAGGAAGGGATTTACATATGGTATTGTATCATGGTTTCAAAAATAAAACCTATGGATTGACCACCCACATAAATGTGCAATTTTTCCCCAAAAACAACTCCTAACCTACTTCTAATAAACCCTTTATTTACATCCTAGAAACCTTTTTATTTACAACCTAGATACCCTTTATTTACAGCTCATAAACCTTATAAAGACTAACCAAAAGAACCTTGAAGGAGAGAGTCTACACACACAAAAAAGACTCCCTTGTTCCAACCACCTGTACTAATATTCACCTGCATAGGATGAAAATTAACAGAGTTAGATTCATAAATATAGTAAATAAACAAAGGATTACGGAATGTATATATACTAACTACTATATGTTGGATTACTAAGAGGGGGGGTGAATAAGTAATAGAGAAATTTAATCCTTTTTAACCATAAAATGCAAGTGTTATATCAATGTAGCATTATCATCCGATAGTTTCAGAGTAAATAAACAATGAACAAATGAGAAATCATACACATACACAGTACACTAGTGTTTTTATGTGGAAACCCAAAGTGGGAGAAAACCAAAAAATGATTTTTCTTATATGTTTTTAAGAATTACATTCATTGGAAGCACCAACTTCCTTTGTTTTCTAGCTGCAACTGGAAGGAGGCTCCAACCCCCTAGTTTCTCAGGCTACAACCTGAGGGAAGATCAAACTCCCCAATTCTATGGCTACAACCAGAAGGAGGCTATGACTCCCTGTGTTCTTTGGCTACAACCACCTGTCCTTGCCCCATCCAACCACCCTATCATAGAAGTATAATGATGGAACCACTGTCACACTATCATTGTGATATATATTGTTGTAAATTTGTACCAATCAACCTGCACCAAGCAACCTGTACCAAACAACCTATAATCAACCTGTACCATAAACAAGTGCATCAACCATGCACCAACTTGTACCTCAACCTGTACCATCAATGAGTGCATCAACCATGCACTAAATATGTACCAATCATGCATCAAATACACATAAACTATGACTCGTCAATATGTACCAACATCATCAACTATACACCTCATGTATGTGCTAACTCATCAACTACTTGTCTCAACCATGTACCCAACATGTACCTCAACCAAAGGCCCTCATAAATTTCATCATCCAAATCTGATTTGTAACTTTGTAATAGACCTAATGTATATGATCACATACCTACAAACCGTCCTTAACTTTAACAACAAAAGACTAGCATTTTCATCAAACTTTACTTTAGTCTCACGTGACTAATTTTGGATTAGTCAAGAACCCTAAATTGAAATAATCATAACTATGGACATGTAATGAATAAATATATGAAAATAGTACACAATGTTCTTCAATATTGTTTTTTCAATTCCTCCAGGTTTCACTACTTGGAACCTCTCAGAACAGGAGTTATAGCAAAAATGGCATACCTTGTCGAATTCTGGATTATTCTAGAGAGAGAACTTGTAAAGTGTGCCCTGCACGAAATATTTGTTGTGTGGATATGAAAATGGTACAAAGAATACTACAGACTTTACTATAACTAATACATTTGGTCTTACTGAATTTGGATCTGTTATGAAGAATTTATGTCATTTTTACCCGAAACAATTGTTTTAGACTAGTTTCAGGACTAGCCACAAACCCTATTTTCCATGGAGTGTAACTCTAAAAATACAACAACCCACAAGATGAAAATTTTATCACAGCTACTTGGATATATTTCCTCAACGGCCTCGAGAGTTCGCGGTTTGAATCATTCTATAATAAAATTTATTGCGAAAATGGTGAGATGACCTGTAAATAACATACCTTAGAAAGCATCATCAAAATAATTTATCCTCCCTTGAATTTCAGCCTTCTTTACTTCACCTTCCCTCTGAAATTCTCCTTAGATATCCTTTGGTTACTTCATTCACTTGTAGATATTCAATATGCTCAAGTGTGATTAAATGAGATACCCTTGCCTCTTATGTATACTTTTATGTAGCTTCCTCAAGGGGTTACCTTCTAACCATCTTAAACCACTTTCCTTATTTTAGGGCTAACCCACTTCTAACCACTTGTCCACTTTCCTTATTTTAGGGATAACCCACTTCTAACCACTTGTCCACTTAGTAATTTCTCCATTAAATTTATTATTTAAATAAGTTCTTTTGTATGCACTTTGAATTATAGTGCACACATCACTTCACTTTATTATTTAAATAATTTCTTCTCTGCAACCACTTTGGCTACTTTGACCTTTTGGGGCTTCTAGATGACTCGTGAGGGTTCTCCAACTTCACATGGCCATAACTCTCTAACCGTGAGGATTTATGTGATGTTCCACATACCAGCGGAAATGGCATGACTTGTACTATCCAAATAGAATAATATTACCTTCAAATATATTAAAACTCATACCAGTATACATCAAACAAACGCGGTTCCATTACCCGTTCCATTACCCAAACCTTTGTGTTACCATAATTCGCTACCGGACTTTCTTCAAGGGTTGACATCAATGAAAACCAACCCAATTAATCAACACTATATGCAAAGGGAAATGAAATACTAATTCTGAATATATATATATATATATATGAAAAAAATTATTTATATATACATATATATTACTCATAAACTCACCACATGTTTATATATTACGTATATACACCACTCATGCGGACATGTTCCCTTGTGTATTATCAACCTCCCACAAAGCAATTTTGATGGTGTTGAAAACTTATGTAACGCATTCCTGCCACATTCCAATACAGTACACTTTAATAACATCTCCTTTGTTCCTATAACCTACACTTATATTTTATGTTCATATAACCTATAATTACTAGGGTTTAAGTTAGTGAGTATAATCCATTAACAGGTAGGCTACTACTAAATCTACTTTAACCTAACCTAAGAACACAGATATCAGAAAGGATATCAATGGACCATGATTAAAAAAAAACTACTTTTAAAACAGTTATTGGCATCGACTCATCTTTTCATTTCACTTGCCAGACTACCATATGCTAAACCCACTTAATGGGTAAAAAAAGAATTAAGTCTAAAACTTAGTTAAACTAGTCATGATAACTAGTCCCCAAGAGAAATTACTTCAAAAACTTACTCGAATTACCACTATTTAGCGAGATCCTATGAAGTTATCAATAAGGAGAGGAAATTAATGTTACCAGGAAAGTCCCAGGGCTCGCATTTGTAAAGGTCAACCTCAGTAATAACTTCAGGATCTTCTACTTTGAGGCCATGATTCATTTTTCCCTTGAGATAGCAGGAGATAAGTTCCTCTTCCATGGGATGGAACCTGAAACCTAGAGATAATGAAAATGTTCCCATAGACATAATCCCCTCAAGGGGTATCGACAATCCCCCCCCTCCCTCTACACTCCAAGGTTCAATCCATTCGATCGACGATGCCTCCTCCATTTTACGATTGGATTTCTAATCTTCCACATACACCATTTTGGGAGGAATTTCAGTTAGAGGTGGAAATTTCTTCTTTCGATTTCATCGATTCTCCTTACATGAAATTGACAAGTTCACCTCCTCACAGTAAGCAAATCAAAATTGACATTTTTTTGAAAAGAGATGTTGAATCAAGGTTTCTCCACCTAGGAGTGGAGATGGCATTCTACGGGTGCGCAAGAACAAGTTTTCCCGTTGGGATTATCTACAGTTTGGGAATTATTCATCTCACAGTTTGGGATCATTTCCACTATAAGATCTTTCACTTCTTAGACATTGAGATGGATTTTTTGCACCTTCAATTGGTTGACTTATTGTCCCAATGAGTATGATACTTCCTACTACGATACTATATATCATGAACTTTCTGAGAAAATTGAATTTAAATTGGTTCTCCCAGGAAAAAGAAAGATAATAACCCTCACAACATAGCAACTTCGTTAGAAAGACCATTACATGTATTCTTCCCAAAAGAGAGAAAGACAGTGATACGAAGAACAACAACCCTCTCCTCACTAGTGATATCAACTCTTCAACTATCAATCGAACCTTGCAGGTGAAGACAAACAATAATCCCTTGTATTCATACAAGGTAACATAGATAACCCCAGGTCATGCATGTGCTTCCCATCCACGATCGACTTATGCGATGAAGGGAAGGAAGGGTTGGATGCATGGCCACCCTTCCCCATCATTGTTCCTAAGCCCAACAATTAAGCCAATGAAACCCTCATGCATGCCAAATGAAACCTCCAAACCTCACCCTTCAATAGGGGGCCAAGCACCAATTCTCTACTTGGAGCAGAGCACGTACCCAGGGAACCCTTGGTCGCAGATTAAATGGTATCATAAAAGCCTCACCATGAAACTGTTTTTATGATACCATTTAATCTGCGACTGACCATGGAGACATGGCCGCACCCACAAACCTGCAAAACCAAGGAATGAACCTCAGAGTGAGTTGCAGAGTGATTTTAGATGGAGGGGGGGGAGGGGAAGGTTAAAAATGGACAAGCACGTGAGTTAGGGGTCGGGTTTTGGGAGTGGATTAGTTTAATGAGGAAATGGGAGGGTGATGCACATGGGTCTCATACGAGAATCCACATTTCCCGCCCTCTACTTCACATTTATGATTTATAGAATAACATAGAAATTTATGATTTACATATACGATTTATATATATATATATATATATATATATATATATATATATATATATATATATATATATATATATATATTATTTTNATATATATATATATATATATATATATATATATATATATATATATATATATATATATATATATATATATTATTTTGTTATTACACACAAAAAAATATTTACGATATAATATTTGAAAATTATTATTAAATTTATTTAATAAAAATTATGTTATATTACCTTAAATTATTATTAAATTTATTTAATAATATCTATGTTATGTTATTTTAAATTATTATTAAATTTAATAAATAAATTAATTAATTAAAAAAGAAAAAAATCACATTTATTTATATAGGGATTATGGTTATTAGAATGTTAAGGTGAGAAGTTAATTATACATAAATAGCATATTAATGATAATTAATACATAATATTAGTATTAGTATAAAGTTATACATTAAGTCAAAGTCATAAGGTGTATTTAATGATTAATGTAAAGTTAAAGTATAATAGGTCACTTAACTAATGTAACCATATTAATGGTTAACAAAGTGAGTTAATGATAGTAAAGGGGATTTGATGCACATTAAAGGTGTAATATAGAGTAATTAGAGAGTACAAGATAGCACTAGCATAGCTAGTAAGGTGAAAGAAATAATGGGATACTTGTACAAACTTACCAAGCTTAGAGGATTTTAACCCTGACCTTTAACTACTTACCTTATAGTAGTAATGTTTGTTTATAGACAAGTACAAAGAAACTTACGCCTAACCCTATTTTTGCAATAATAATTTTGAGCAAAACATGGAATGCGTTAATCCATTCCCTGATAATCATTTGGTTTGATATATATTCATCTATTCAATATGGTTAGGACTCGAAAATCGAGGTCGGGGGGCATCATCGCAGGGACCAACATTGTCAACACCGCCACTACCATCACCTGAGATCACTCTCATTTTGTGCTCCTTAGAGGATATTAATGAGACATTAAAGGGATGGCAGTCAGCAGATGTGGAAGTGGAACCCCCACCATATGGAGTGGGTAACCCTGAAAGGTCGAGGGACTCATAGGGAGGGCCTCCACTAGGGGATATCACTATATAACTAAAGAAAATCAAACTCCCAGATTTTGCTGGGGGTCGTGCAAGTGAACATGTTGAGGCATGGTTAGAAGTAATGACGAGATTTTGATAGTGATATTTCAGTTGATAGACAATGCCTTGAGCTGGTGGGATAATCTGGAGAGGCAGTTGCACATTAATCCAAACATTGCCTCTTGGGAACTTTTTGAGGAAAGGTTTCGGAGAAATTATTGGCTGGTTTATTATGAGGAAGAACAAGTAGGATCATTTCATGCTCTAATTTAGGGAAACAAAACTATGGAAGAGTACAAAATCAGGTTCATGGAGTTAGTAAAGTACATCTCATACATGGATACCAATCAACAACAAGCATAATGTTTTGTGTACAGGTTAAATCCTAAGATAAGGGCCATGGTATGGATGTGGAAACTATCGTCAGTGGTCGAAGCAGTTGAAAGTGCGCATTGCAAAGAATACCATATGAGTTTAAATGGAGGAATGAAATCAACCATTCCACAACATCCTGGATTCATGGGGAAGTCCCCTAGGACCTTCTCCCGAGGAGGACCTAGAATAGTTTCAGTAGGTATATTAATGGAAACGATTACAACATCCCACTCATCATGTGCGATGCAATTAGGTCCATGACCTTCTCGAGGAGCAACTAGTAGGGGTAGGGACTCTAAGGGAATGAACTCATTTCAGAGGCCTTTACAGGGAAGTGTGCAGGTCTCATCTCATGTTATGTGTTGGGGGTTTGTAGGACCCCACATACCAGCATGATTGTCCAGAGTCACAATCAAGATTTTTGCAAAGAGAAGGAAATGCCCCAATGGGAAGAGAGAGTAGTAGCCACCAGATTTATGCAGTGATCAATAATCACCAAGAAGAACATAAATACAGGGTGGTGGGGTTATCAAGTACTCTAAATCATGTCAATGTTAAAATTTTATTCATTTTTGTTGCTATAGATAGTTTCATTTCACCTTGTGCATTAGAAAAGTGTGCATTGGAAGCCTACGAGCACGATGAATTTAAACAAGTCGATATGGATTCAGGGGAAAAACAAGCAATAGGACCTAGCATCGATAATTGTCTAGTAGACCTGGGAGTGTGTACTACTAGGTTGAAGGTGTACGCCACTGATCTAGGGATGTATGACCTAATCTTGAGATGGATTGGTTATAAATCCATCTAGCTATGGTAGATTGTTTCACTAAGAGGGTTATTTGTCTTGATGATGAAAGAAGGTTAGTAGAGATCCATGGTATATGGAGGAAGGTGTCTCTACGCTTTATCTCAACAATGAATGTTAAAAATTTCATGAGGAAAGGTTGTTGATTATATGTAGTGAAAACAGTCAATGAAGGAAAATTACCCTCTATGGATCAGTATCTAGTATTGTCTGAATTTAAGGATGTTTTCCTAAAAGTGTTGCCAGGTTTACTTCCTGAAAGGGAGCTTCACTTTACCATCAATCTAAAACCTAGTGCGGATCCAATTTCCAAGACACCATATAGGATGAAAGCGCCGGAACTTTGTGAGTTGTAGATGTAGTTGAAGGAACTACTTGACTTAGGGTTGATAAGGCCCAGTGTTTCACCTTGTGGTGCATCAATAATTTTTTTCAAGAAGAATGAAGGTTCCTTACAAATGAGCATTGATTACAGGGAATTGAACCGTGCTACAGTGAAGAATAGGTACCCAATACCATGGATAGATAATATCTTTGATCATATGAAAGGAGCAGTGGTTTTCTTCAAAATCAATCTGGGATCTAGTTATCACTAGTTAAGGATTAAGGAAGGAGATATTCCTAAAACTTCCTTTCAAACTCGGTTCGGGAATTACGAGTTCATTGTAGTCCCTTTTGGTTTGACCAATGCACCAGCAGTATTCATGAGCCTTATGAATGGTGTATTCAGAAAGTACTTAGACTACTTTGTACAGGTATTTCTTGATGATATCCTCATCTATGTTGGAGTTACTTCACACACACCTAGGATTTATTTTTCCTAAGGTTTTTCCTTTTTTATTAGTCATTATTCAGTCTCCTATATTTTAGGAAGAATATTCCTCTAGGGAGAATATTCTCTTCACTTTTCACTTCAGCTTGATCAGTTGAGTGGAGTCCAGATGCTACATTGGGATTATCACCATGCAGCATTGGGATCATCACCATATAATGTGCATTGTCCTTGGGATCGTCACCAGACTAGCGCATTACTCATGATTCCCTAATCTCCTCCTCACTTCACTCTGTTTCAGTCAGTTAATTGAAGATTCATAGACTAGTTAACTCATACTAGGTGGCAGTTCACTCCCATAACTGCTTGAGAGACTAGACTAGGTGGAAGTTTACTCCTGTAAATGTTGGTGTGTATCCAGATCACTCTATACCACCACTATGGAACATTATTTACTCATGTAGCCTATATCTATTGTAAATTATTCAATCTTTGAGTGTGGAATATGGTTAATGAGAATTCTTCCATTCTTTCTCTCTTGCTTCTTCTTTCTCAATTTCTCTCTGCAAATGTGTGTGGTATTTTCTAGCTAGATCTATTATGTGTAGGTTCAACACATTTACATGGTATCAGAGTTGATGGACTGCAAAGAAAAATATACACCAAATTATTTTTGTAGGTACTGAAGATTGAAGAACACAGAAAGATGGAATCTATGTTTTACTCAACAACAATACTTCTCACACCTCAACTATTTGGAATGGAAGCAAAAAATTATGCTTCAACTCAGATGTAGAGGCTTGTACCAAATAACTATGGCAACGAAATTCGAGCCTGATTCTACCAATGAGAAAAATGACTTTCTCAATAGACAAGATATGGCCATAGGATGTATTTGCATGTCTTTTTCTCCCGAACTTTTCCATCAAGTATATGAAGAATCACAAGAATCAACTCCAAATGAATTATGGACCAGATTGGAGGTTCTATTTGGGAATAAATAAGATTGCGAAGATTTCATGCAAGAGGTTGAACAAATAGAGCCAGAAGATAATCCATCAGAAGATCAAACATTTTATTCTGAAGAGTCTTCTACATGAGTATTTGCACAAATTTGCATTCCATTAATTCAATATTTTTTCTAATCCATTTCATATTTATTTTCTAAATTTCGTGTGGAAGATATATGGAATGCATCTCAGGGGTCACATGAAAACACTTTTCCATGCGCAATGCATGCATCTCAGGAGACAAAAAGGGAGCCACGCACATCATACTCAATTATGATATTTTATAAGAAAAATTTGCATAAACAAATTGTATATTTGAATTCCTCTCGGGAAAATATCCAATTTCAAAAAACCAATCATCCAAAATGGAGTTCGGGAAGTGAAGTTATGATCATTTTAAAATCAAAAAAATTTCAGTATTCTTCCGGAAACAGCCTCACGGTTTCCAAAATTTCATCCAAAGTTTATTTGGATCTTCTTCATTACAAGAAGAGAAAAGTGGATATGTGTGGACATCTCAATGGAGCATATACTTGATCATATCCATGAAGACATCTACATCTTCAACAAAATATTCAACAAGCACAAACTTGCACAATTGTGAGGTCTTCTTGGAGTGAAGGACATGGTTGCTTAGAAACTGCTCTTTGTTCCTTCTCTTCTTCTTTTTTATGCATTGTAATTTGAGGGGTGGGTTCCCATGAGGTTTTCCCTCTTTCCTCATTTATTTTAGTGTATCGTTTGTATTTGGGTACCTAACATGGCCTCGTTGTTGGGAGCCATTCTTTATTTTCACCATAGTGATGTTCACGGGGGGTGTTGGAGTTACTTCACACACACCTAGGATTTATTTTTCCTAAGGTTTTTCCTTGTTTATCAGTCATTATTTAGTCTTCTATATTTTAGGAAGAATATTCCTCTATGGAGGATATTCTCTTCATTTTTCACTTCAGTTTGATAAGTTGAGTGGATTCTAGATGCTACATTGGGATTATCACCATGCAGCATTGGGATCATCACCAGCTAATTTGCATTTTCCTTGGGATCATCACTAGACTAGAACATTACTCATGATTCCCTAATCTCCTCCTCACTTCACTATGTTTCAGTCAGTTAACTGAAGACTGATAGACTAGTTAACTCAGACTAGGTGGCAGTTCACTCCCATAACTACCTGAGAGACTAGACTAGGTGGCATTTTACCCCCGTAAATGTTTTTGTGTGTCCAGATCACTCTAGAACACCACTATGGCACATTAGTTACTCATGTAGCCTATATCTATTGTAAATTATTCACTCTTTGAGTGTGGAATATGAGAGTGGGAGGAAATTAGAGCCAAAGTATGAATGATATAGTCTTGAAGCAAATGGATTGTTAAGATATCAGGGAAGGATGTACATCCACGAGGGTGAGGATATTTGAAGCATCATACTAAAAGAATCCCATAGATCACTTTACTATGTTCATCTGGGTGTGAAGAAAATGTACGTATATTTGAAGAAGCTTTTCTTCTGGGTAGGCATGAAGCATGATGTAGTCCATTTTATCACCAAGTACCTTGAGTGTCAGCAAGTGAAGGATGATCATCACCACCTGGCAGGTATCCTACAACCGCATGATGTTTCTATGTCTAAGTGGGAAGTTATTTCTATGGATTTCATTGTGGGATTGCCACTCACATCACTCAAGAATAATTCCATTCTTGTTATAGTTGATAAGTTGACCAAGGGTTCTCATTTTATTCCAGTTAGATACACTTATGATGTCATTGATGTGGCATATGTTTTTATAAGTGAGGTCATCCGTCTGCATGGGTTACCCAAGAAAATAATTTCATATAGGGACTCTTGATTCACCTCTAGGTTTTGGAAAAGTCGGAAGTCATCACCGGGGACTCGGTTGAACTTAAGCACATCATATCATCCTAAAACAAATGGGAAACCTGAAAGAGTAAATTAGGTTATGGAAGACATCCTTAGGATGTATGTTATGGATAATCAAACCATTGGTAGAAGTACTTACCTTTGGTAGAGTTCGCCTACAATAACAGTTTCCACATCTCAATTGGAATGATGCCCTGTGAATCTTTGTATGGAAGGCCATGCAGGACATTGTTGAGTTGGGAAAGGTTATAAGACAGAGTGATAGTAGGGACAGAATTAATTCAAGAGATGGAATAACATGTGATTTAGATTAGAAAACAATTAAACAAGGCACATGATAGATAGAAAAATCATGTTGTTGCACATAGGACCAATCGAAGTACTTATAAAGTGGGATATCAATTTTTCATTCATATCAGGCCTAAAAAGAGTACCATTCGATTTGGGAAAGGGATTAAGTTGTCGCCTCGGTTTATAGGACCGTTTAAAATCAAAGAAAGAATTGGACCCATTGCATATCAACTCGTACTGCCATCCCACTTGCATAAAAATCATAATGTTTTTCATGTATTTGTTCTACGTCATTATCTTTCTGACGAATCTCACAAGAGAAATTGGAAGGAATTCCAGGTCTCGGACGTGGGAACCATCATGGTCAAACCATTACTCATATTGGACCGTAGGGTCCAACAGCTCAGGAATTGTCTGGTAGACCAAGTTAAGGTCCAGTGGGACAAGTATATCCCAAGATCTGCAACTTGGGAGGATGCAGAGACCTTATGAAAAGATCATCCCTCACTTTTCTGACCACCTCGAGACTATGTTTCCTGAAGGTTGGGTGTATGTAATGCCACTTTTTTACTTAGAAAACTAGAATCACTTATGGTTTAATCGTATCTTATTTTCTTATTAACTGTGAAACTATTAATGATACACTTAAAATTTTAGATATATGGACCTATGTGAATGTCAATACTATGAATGTTTATCGTTATTTGTATTATGATGGATATTATGAAACCTACTTCTAACTTATAAATTTTGAAATTTAAAGTTGTCGGTACGTGGATACCGAGTTAATGATATGATTAAATGCATTAGCATGATAATAATGTATGGATATGTATGAGTTTTTGTTATAAACTAATCTGCAGATTAATGAGATATAAAATAGCCAATGGATAATGATAATAAATGGTTGATGTCGTGAACATCAACCAAGAAACAATATGGTATGAACCTTTGTATGTGAAATTATGTTAGTTCAAATTCATTGCTATGTTATGTGGGAAAGTGCAGGGGTTTCAGGTAGAGATATTGCCTAAAACTGAATATGTGATGACAAAATCCCAGCAACACAATTCCATTGTATGGTCCATGTTAGGGTGTTTACCCTAGTTCTATCAGGAGGGGTGGAGGCATTTCCCACCATGCATCCTCTAAAACCTGGATTCATGGGAGGACAGTGTTAGATCACACTCCCCTAGACATGTGATGATGACTGCTAGTTTCCTGTTGGGGAATATTGGTCAAGATAGTTGACACTTTCGCTTACAGGTTCTATATGGAGTTGGGTCAATATAGTTGACACTCTAGGATAGTCTAGCAGAGGAAGGATAGGTATGAAATATGGAAGTAGTTTAGGGAGGCAGAATGATTAGAAGTAGTTGAGAGTGTATGGAGTTTTAATCTTATAGTTGAACTTCTTGATTTTCTCTCGTTTAAAAAAAAAATTGCCTAACTGAACTACAATTATCTAAGTGAATGTTGTTTGTGTTAAATTATTGTAAATGAAGGATTCTACGAATATTTTAAACGGTTTATTATTCTTTATGAAATGAATGACATTGCTAATTGGATTGGATGCATACATGAATTTCATTAGATGTGATAATTATTTTCATTAGTACATGTGTGAGTAATGTATGTGCACGCATACATGTATTGCACATGTATACTAGTATTTATGAATGTTTAAGTTGATGATGTGCATATCTGATTGAGATGTATGAATCATGTTATTTATATCCTTGTATTGTTAGTTACTATAAATTTGAGACGAAGTTTCTTGAAGGGTGGGTGTATGTAACACCTAGTGAATTCAATTTAATTATTATGGTTAATTTAGTTTAAATTAATTCAATTAATTAATAATTTAATGAAATTTTATATTTATCTTTTAAATTCAGGAATGCAACAATCAAAAGAATTATGATTTTATTGTATTAAAGGTAGGTGAAGGAATTAATGAGAAAAGATAAGGCAAATGGGAATTTTGGGGGGGGGCGGGGGGGGGGAATACGAGAGAGGAGGATAAGGAAGGGTGGGTTGGACTTGGAGAAGGGTTCAGTATTTTGGGAGGGGAAGGGAGAAACCAAAGGAGGGAAAAGGCAACAAAATTTTAGAGAGGAGGAAAGGTGAAAAATTATTGGTGGGTTTTTACTAGTGGACCATTGTTCCTGGGATTTTGGGCTCAGGGGCCAGGAAATCTGATTTCCTGGAGCTAGGGAGAAGGACAGGCTATGTTCCTAGCTAGCTAGGGGGAAACAATTTTAGGAAGTTTCAAGCTTTTGGTAGAAGATAGTTTCAACAAATCAAAGGACAACATCTTCAAGAGGTATTTACTAGTTTACTGTGTTGTTTTTAATCAAGTTATAAATATTGAGATTATGTTGTAAATGTGAAATATAAGAAATTAATTACTGCAAATTATTGTCATGAAATTTACTATTAATATTTACACATGGTATCATATTACAATTTTACTTTTAGCTATGAAGCCAAGGGAAGGGATTTACAAGTTTTAAGTACTAGTCCTCATATGATTTGTTTAAGGATATATTTTAGCTTCGTAGATTTACATTTAATTCACATTGACTTCAATCCCTAACTTTCTCTTAGATTGATGCATTATCTGTCATTAGTTGTTTTCTTCTCCTATTGAATGTTATCCTAATTCTCAATATTTAGCACTAGGGTTCTCACAAGAGATATTATAGCATTAACTTATATGGCTTTGTGAATTTTATTGATGTTAAATCCTCATTTGAATTGTTTATTTAAATTTAGTTAATAATTTTGCATATTGGGCTCATCTGATTTATTAAACTCTAGTTATATGTTTCTATTTGTATTGGCTTAGTATTTTGTATTATTGACTTATATCTTTAGTTCAACAAAATAACATCTTTTGTTTTTTTGTGTAAAATAAATAGTTTAATAAATGTCTCACTTATCACCATCAATATAAATCAATGCTATCATCTATGATTTTCACACTTTTTTCACTATCAAAATTCTAAAGATATCATGAGAATAGTGTTCCATTTTATCATAAAATTATGGAAGGTTGATGTAGATCACAGTTAGAGCGAGCTCCCCAAGGAGGTTGCACTCATGAAAAAGGTAACACCTAACATATATTTCAAGAAAGATATCTTAGGTTTCCTCCCTAATGAGGATGCACTCACCTTTCCTACAACTTTAAACTCAACATATATCAGTTAAGGAGCTCGTCCACTTTTCAATCCTTTTATTTTGACTTGAGTGTAATGAGTGTACTCATGTAAATGCATCTTTACATCCCTCTGACTATGTGCATGAGTTATTTAATATTTTAATATTATGTGGACCTATTGTAGTGATACATAAATGCCAGTTGGCCTTCATAATAAATATTAAACCATTTTTTCCTAAGAAGATATTTTCTCTTATTGATATTTCTATTAGAAATATATTTGTGTTGTTCTCTTCTTTAAGTCGGTGCATTTCACCTCTTAGATAGGTTTTTTGTAAGTTGAGAGGTAAAAACAATATCATTTGATATCAAAGAATTAGTCTAGGATTTCCCTTTATTTATCTCTTCTCACGATCATCCCCTCACTCAATAATAGCAATTTTTGGAATCACTCAGTATTGGTGGAAATCTCAATACACAAAGTCAGACATCTATATTGAGCTTAATGAAAACTCCACCTCTAAATATTCCCAAAATAGTATCATCGTTTGGGAGTTTTTCTTTGATGCCCTCTAATAAAAAATTTACCATCCAAGCCACCTCACAAATATATTGTTCAGATGGTATCATGTCCATCAAGAACCTACGAAGACATTACAATGGTACATTGAGGTGTCCACTTGGATTTGCATTCAACTCCAATTCCTAGATCTAGAGGAGGTACTTATTATTAAATTTAATTCTAGTGTATTGGATTTTTTTAGATTCAAAGTATCCATGTTTGAAAGTAATTCCCTTGAATAGGACTTGGAACATGCCTTGGAAGTTGAATGAAAATTTCAATGGTGGAATAATTTCCAAGCCTCCTAAAACCCTAACTCTCCTTCTAACCTTCACACTTAGATTTCTCCCAATAGTCCTAGAGCCTATGCTCCTCATCCACATAATCCTAAATTTATTATCCTTCTTCTCCTAGACCTTATCAATGGTGCCACTACCATTACACACAACCAACACTATAACAAATAATCATGCTATAAACTATCCATAGTCATCTCAAGCACTATATATAGAATAATAATACTCAAAATACAATGACCCATTCATAGATTCACCCATCAAATAACTCTCAAAATAATTTCCTTACCCAACCCTAGAATTGTTGACCCCTCTCTCTTTTTTCTAACCCAAGAGAATGACATATCATCTCCTACTTTCCTCTTCACTCATAACGGGAAAGTTAAGGACTAGATAGAAACCATGATTTTTTATAATGAAATCTGAAAGAATCTCATATCCCATGATTTTGCACAGTTTCTTTATCTTCTTGCAACCACCCACCCCTCTCATTATCATCTTGGTTAGGTATAGTAGAATGGACCTCGCTTGCTCATTAACTAGTGTTGTCTAGTCACATTTTATATTGGCCCCTTCAAAGACACCATTGATTGTGGTGTCTCCTTGCTAAATTGTCCTAAAATAATTCTTGTCCTTCCTTAATAGCAATAATGCAAGGCTCTATATGAGGTTCACCAAAATACCTACACTATTTTCAAAGATAATTCCATCTGTAAAATCACTACTACTAACTACCCTCTTCCTCATCCTTGTGTAGTTCAATAACTCAACCTCCATAAATGTATTTTTGTACATGTTTCCCCTAAATTGAACCCCACACACCTAGGATATCCATAACCTCTTTCTATTTATCATCATCACACTACCCCATCCATCCCCCTCACTATGATTCCATAGTACATATCCCTACATTCCCAACCCCTCCTCCACCCTTTCACAAACTTATATAGTATACCCTAGTCCCTTATAACCCAACCATCTTTGCAATCTCTTCTTTGCATTCCCCTCTATCCTATTTTTTCATTTACTTATACAAGTGGATGTAATATCCCTAGGCTTAAACCAATTGTAAATGTAAAATGCAAATGTACTTAAGCTGGTGAGTTGTTTGATATCATTTTTGTATGAACCTTTCATGGCATAGTGTGTGCATGTATTGTGCACTAAAATGATGAAGTGTGCACATTCCAGGATACCGCGCGTGGTAACTTAAGTGTGCGTTATTTTGAGGCCAGGGATCCTTTATTTATATATTGTGTTTTATAGGTTGGAGAGCCAGTTATTATAAGCTAGGATGATTATGTTTTGAATTAGGCCAAAGAGCCTAGATGTTAAAGGCCAGTGCGCCTATTTTTCTATATGTCTCATCATTAATATAAAATACATTGTTTCACACAGACCGACCATGATAAAAGAGTATGGGGGGCTAAACTCCACTAGTTAGGGAAAGGGGGGGCTAAAAGTTAAGAAAAAGGGCTAAGATAGGGAGCTTAAGCCAAAAATGAATATTATATTAATATTCCTTCAATCATAAAGTATGGATAATTGTTTTATCCTAAGTTCTAAGGATGGAGACAAGTGGTCCAAAGTAGCTCCCAACATAAAAAGTGTCAAGTTGGGAACATGCATACATATTTTTCGACTTAGTTCATTTTTCCATTCCTTCCATCATTCATTAATCTAGTCAATCATCCATGATCATTCACACACTCATTGCGCTATCCTTTGTACCTTCATGTCACGGTACCTGAGCCTGTATCTATATCCATACCTGTAGGTTTACATGGTTAGCTTGGGAGCTGGACTGAAGAAGCAGGTTGTTAGGCTCGTGGGATATTGAAGAGGTGGGTTGTCAGGCCCGTGAGAAATTTCTCTCTGGGTGAGAGAATTTATGGGAATTGATTTCCTGAAGGTGTTGAACTGTAGTTATAGGGCTCTGAGACTTCATGTTCAGCCTGTTGTTGAAGCCTGGAAAGGAAGTAGGGTAGTCGAAGGACTGTTGTGCAAAGAAGGGGCACACTTCCTTGGGTGGGACATGCATGTGAGGAATGAGGGATTGTAGGCTGTTAGTTTGAGTTGGCACCTGTGATGGATTCTTTGTTGTTGTCTGAGATAGTCAATCTGGTTAGGAATCCCTTTACCCGGGTGGAGTTTAGTCCCAACTCGAGGGTGACTCACTACTGAAAGTGATGAGCAGTGTGGTCTAAGGTTGAGAGGTTCATGGAAGGTCTGCACGCAGTTGGTGATATTATTACCAAGATAAGTGTCAATTGTGTGATAAATTTACATGTTGCATTATTATTTACATATATATGTTGCATGTATATGTTTACTGTTATTTCGGTATGAATCTGTGCTTTTACAAGATGTATTTGTCTATTTACATTTTATATATAAATTTCTGTAAGAGTTCTGTGTGTACATGTTTTAATTTCATGTAGTTCAAAAAACTTATGTGGCATAGCTCAGTTGGATGTTGGGTATGTTACAGTTTGTTGAGTAGAGAATGAAAGCATTTTTTGGAGTAGTATGGCCAGGGATGTTACAATATCGTATCAGAGCTTCAATTTTCAACACTAAGCCTAGAAGGGCCGAGCAAGTTGAGTTGAAGAGAAATTTCACCGACGATTGATTTCAAAGTGGCCAAATTTCAAGTTGCAGAGCCTCCATGGTAAAAGTAACAACAATTGCACAGAATTGGGAAAAGGCCCCAATTTATGTTTTTAAATTCATGGGAAATTTGAGAAATTCAGCCAAGTGGTGAGATATTCTTGATTTAATATATGTTATAGCAAATTCGGACCCAGAATTGGTCGAATTTGAAGTTACAGTGAACCCATAACAGATGGAGGGAAATTAGTTGATTAAAATTCTCAATTTGTGAATTGAATGTGGGAAAATTCGTTCCAGAAATATCAACCCACAATAATTTGTTGTTGCAGAGGTTGAACTGGTGTTATCGAGGTGAAATTGAACGAATTTCATAGTTACAGAATGTCTATGGTAAAAATTGGGGAAAAAGTTAGGAAAAATCCCCAATTTCTGCAACATAATTCACGAGGAATTGATGCTCATAAAAATGAATGTGTGCAGGTGGGCGCTATAAAAATGCATGATGCACAGTGAAAATCTTGTGATATGTGGAAAAAATTTGGCATTCTGGTGTGTGGGCCAAATTTTGGCGCCGCGCGGAAAAATGTTGGTGTGTGGGTACGCGCACTAAATTTTGGTGCCGCGCGGAAAAATGTTGGTGTGCGGGTGCGCGCACTAAATTTTGGCACCGTGCAGAAAAATGTTGGTGTGCAGGTGCGTGCACTAAATTTTAGCACCGCACGGAAAAATGTTGGTGTGCGGGTGCACGCACTAAATTTTCGTGTTGCGCGGAAAAATGTTGGTGTGTGGGTGCACGCACTAAATTTTGGTGCCACGCAGAAAAATGTTGGTGTGCAGGTGCATGCACTAAATTTTGGCGTCGCATGGAAAAATGTTGGTGTGCGGGTGTGCACCCTAAATTTTGGCACCGCACGGAAAAATATTGGTGCATGGGTGTGCGTACTAAAATTTGGCACCGAGCAGAAAAATGTTGGTGTTTAGGTGCGCGCGCTAAAATTTGGTGTTGCGCTAAAAAATATTGTAATGCGGGTGCACGCACTAAATTTAGCATTGCACAGTGGGGATTGAGTGACGCATGTGTAGTACTAGAGCGCAATGTGCATACACATAATAAGGTACGCCCGGTGTGCACACGCATAATAATGGCGTTCGTGGTGTGCACAGTTTTGACATAGCGCAGTGAAATTTTGTTGGTGCGCGTGCAATGTGGGTATATGTTGTCGCACGACAGTTTAGTTAATGGTGCACGCGGAGTACTGGCGCGCGGTGGGAGCATACTAAACTTTGGAATGGCACAACATGTAGAGTGAAATGTGCATGGAATATCAGCGCTTGATACAAAAATTATGCGCAATAGGTAATAGTGCAAGAACCAAAAATTTGCGCGGTGGATATTGGCGCGTGACACAAAAGTAGTGTGCACCAGTTATTGGCGCAACAGAGAAGTGATGCACAGTGGTTATAGGTGTGTGGATCATGATTTACCTTGTGGTGTTGTAGCGCATTCTATATATGGATGTACAGGTTGAAATGTCTGCGCACGAGGTCGTTTGGATGGTGAACAACAGTAGAAAAATAACGAATTTCTGCGACATTTTATATCATTTGAACATCATCTTTTTGCAACGCGTTTTTGAGGCCCTTAACAACATTTTTAGCTACTCAAAACCATGAGAATAGATTGTACCAAGGTACATTATGTCTCTATATCTCAAATAAAAGAGCTCAGAGACAGCTTTCTAATGGTGTAAATCGTTCATCAAACAGAGATTTTATGAGAAAGTTACAACACAAACAGTGGAGGGTAAATTTTAAGACCCAACTAACTTCAAAGAGCCATAACTTTCTACTCCAGAATTAGATTTAGGCACATGAGAAATCAATGGAAAATTATTGAACCAGAATGGTTCATATTTTTCATGAAATTATTGAGTCAGTTAACCTGACAAATTTTTTTTGGCTGCACATTTTGTAGAGTTAACAACAACTATATCAGATCAGGATCAACACAGAGTCCAGAGAAATGGAAGATGCACAGGGGACTTATAGCCAAGAAGATGAGATCAAAGGGATGGATTCCCATTTGGGAATTGAAGGAACAAACTCCAATGGACATGGAGAAGGAAGGCATGAAACCATGAATATGGTAGAGACCATTAAAAATTTGCAGAGGGGTGTCCAAAGCCATAAATCTAATAATGAAAGTCTTATGAGAGCCAAGGAGAAGCA
Organism: Picea engelmannii; assembly: GCA_009831015.1. NCBI lineage: Eukaryota > Viridiplantae > Streptophyta > Pinopsida > Pinales > Pinaceae > Picea > Picea engelmannii. The sequence goes on from ML782438.1 coordinate 361,857, forward strand.
AGAGGACTTCAACATGAAGTTAATGCAGAGCTTGAACGGAAGAGAAAATAAATTGGATAAGGAGAGTGGCTCAAGAAAATCAGTAATTCATAGGTCTCCTGATGAGAAAATAAGAACAAGAAGTGTTACCAGACATCACCATCACTCCCTGAGGCATTCCAATAAGAGGGCACACAACAGCTGAAGTCCATCCCCTGTCAGGAAGCATAAGAGGTCTAGGGTGGATGAGCTACGAGGAAAAATGAACAAAATCAAACCTCCTACTTTTGATGGTGAGCACAAGAAGGATGAATATGTAGAGACATGGTTGTTGGGCATGAGAAGGTATTTTCAATTGCATAATTATTATTCTCACGCAAAAGGTATAATTTCCATCTATCAACTCAAGGGAAAGGAATCCATGTGGTGGGATCAACTTGTGTAGGTGCAACACACTAAAGAGAAAAGTGTTACTTGGAGGGAATTCAAGAAGTATTTTGAGAAGAAATACTTGACTAAGAGATACTATGACAAGAAAATGAAAGAGTTCTTTGAACTCAAGCTTGGGAGTATGACCATAGATGAATATGAGAGAAGGTTTTAAGAACTGTTGAAGTATGTCTCTTTCATCAAGGATGAGACAGTTAATATTCAGAGGTATTTGAGTGGATTTCCAGCATTCATTAGTGACAAAATACAGTATGATGATCCCAAGACATTGGAGGAGACCATAAGGTGAGCTAAATGCCTTTATGATCAACAAAAAGCAAGGCCAACTTTCCAAAAATCTTGGGAAGAAAAAAAGAAATTCAAGATGGATCATAGGAAGAAGGGAACTAAGCCACCATTCTTCAGAAATAATCCATAGGGACATCCAACTTCTAGAGAACCCAGAATGATTGAGGCAAGGGGTCAAAGGCCAAGTCAGCCACCTATTCAATGTTGGGTTTGTAAAGGAGATCATATGTTTAGAGATTTTCCTCACAGAGGTGAAAAAGTGAGGATTGTTCACAATGTATAGCAAGATGAAATAGTGGAGTACATGGGCAGAAATGTACCAAGGATCTATGCATCTCTGGACAACAAACAAGAAGAGTATCAGTCACATATGATTTAAGTGGAAGCTGGCTACTGGAGCCAAAAGAAAGGTTAATGAGATTTAGGTTCTTATGACTACTTAATTGGGATGGATTGTTTGGACCAGCATCATGCTATCCTAGACTATCATAACAAGGAATTTACTTGATTTGATGAGGAAGGGAGCCTAAGGAAAGTGCAAGGAAGTAACCATCAAATAAATTTCAGAATTGCAGCTGAAGAAATGTTACAGAAAAGGGTGTCAAATATTTGCATCTCATATGGAAGAGACACCTAAAGATAAGGTGCCAAATTTGGAAGACCATGCAGTCCTAGAAGAGTTTGAAGATGTTTTCAAGGAGGTACCAGGACTACCCCCAAAGAGAGATATTGATTTCTCTATAAATTTAATGCCTAGAGCACCTCCAATGTCAAAGACTCCTTACAGAATGAGTACACCAGAATTGAGGGAGTTGCAAATGTAGCTTGAAGAACTTATAAAGAAGGGGTATATAGGCCCAAGTGTGTCACCTTGGGGTGCCCCGGTCTTGTTCATGAAGAAGAAAGATGGGACATTAGTATTGTGCGTTGATTTCAGATAGTTGAATAAAGTGACTGTAAAGAACAAGTATCCTCTACCAAGGATTGATGACCTCTTTGATCAACTGAAAGATGCAAAAATATTCTCCAAGATAGATCTCAAATCAGGATACCATTAGGTAAGGATTAAGGAGGAAGATATCAGCAAGACCGCCTTTAGGACAAGGTATGGTCATTATGAGTTCACAGTGGTGGCATTTGGGTTGTCAAATGCACCAGTTGTTTTCATGTGCTTAATGAATGGTTTTTTCCGAGAATATTTAGACAAGTTTGTCATTGTCTTTTTGGATCACATCCTTCTATAGTCCAAGTCAAAAGAAGAGAATGAGCATCACTTGAGGATGGTGTTGCAAGTATTAAGGTAGCATCAGTTGTATGCCAAATTGAGCAAGTGCTCATTTTATCAGAAGCAAATACATTATTTGGGGCATATCATTTCAGAGGATGGGATAGTAGTGGATCCTGAGAAAATAGAATCCATTAGAGAATGGTTAGTGCCAAAGAATGTGACAGAGGTCAAATCATTCATGGGTCTTGCAGGATACTACAGTATATTTATTGAAAGATTCTCAAATATTGCACACCCAATCACTTCCTTACAAAAGAAGGGTGTGAAGCTTTAGTGGACATTGGATTGTGAAAAGAGTTTCCAACACTTGAAACAATTATTAACAAGTGCTCCAATACTAAGGATTGCAGACCCAAATGAAGACTTCATTGTATGCATAGATGCATGTAAAGAAGGAATTGGTGGAGTCCTCATTCAAAATGGATTTGTTATATGTTATGAATCAAGGAAGTTGAAGGAGCATGAAAGACACTATGCCACTCATGATTTAGAGTTGGCAGCCATAGTGCATTCCTTGAGGAAATGGAGACACTACCTCATGGGGAAAAGGTTTGAGCTAAGGACAAACCATAATGGTCTGAAATATTTATTTGATCAACCAACTCTAAATGCTAGGAAAAGAATATGGTTAGAATTTCTAAGTGAATATGACTTTGATATAAAGCATATCAAGGGGAAATAAAAAAAATTGGTTGATGCACTCAGAAGAAGAGTGAGTGAATTGCATGCTATATCCATTATCATGTACCAATCAGATTTGAAAGACAGAATTATAGAGGTTGCCAAATCAGATTTGCAATACAAGGAATTAGTGGCAAAATTACAACAAGGTAATTTGCAGCAGAAAATTGAAGAATATAAGCTAGATAATAATGAAATTCTCATGTACAGGGGTAGAATTTATGTACCAAATTCCCATGAATTGAAAAATATGATAGTGATAGAAATGCATAATGTACCTTATGTTGGGCACTCAGGTTATCAAAAAACTATTGCAGCTTTCAAGAGACAATATTATTGGTCAAGAATGAAGAAAGAAGTTGATTTCATTGCCAAATGTTTGGAATGTCAAAAGGTAAAAGTTGAGCATAGACACCCAGCTGGTTTTCTACAGCCATTACCCATTCCTGAGTGGAATTGGGAAGTTGTAACAATGGATTTCATCACCAAACTTCCCAGAACAAATAAGCAACATGATTCTATCATGGTAGTGGTGGATAAGCTTACTAAAGCTGCCCATTTTATTCCAGTTAAACTCACTCACAAGACAACCAACATTGTTGATGTTTATATGAGAGAAATTGCTCGATTACATGTCATACCCAAGACAATTGTGTCTGACAAAGATTCAAAATTTACCTAAAATTTTTGGAAGGGATTATTTAATGGATTTGGAACAAATTTGAATTTTAGTACAACTTATCATCCAGAATCAGATGGACAAATGGAGAGGGTGAATCAAGTGATTGAGAATATGTTGAGGATGTATGTGATGGATAAACCATCAAAATGGGAAGACTACCTACACTTGGTAGATTTCGATTATAACAATGGGTACCAAACATCTCTAAATATGGGCCCATAGGCACTTTATGGAAGAAAGTGCAACACATCGATAAGTTGGGATAACCCAACAGATAGAGTAGTGGTTGGGCCAGATTTACTCAGGGAAATGGAGGAGAAAATGTTGAAAATAAAACAAAATTTAAAGGTTGCCCAAGACAGGTAGAAAATCTATGCTGATAAGGGTAGAACTTACAGGGAATTTAAAGTTGGGGACCATGTATTTTTTAAAGTGAAATCCAACAGAAGTTCCCTGAAGTTGGGAAATAGTTCAAAGTTGGCAGCTCACTATTGTGGGCCATTTGAAATCCTAGAGAGGATTGGTCCATTGGCTTATATGATTACATTGCTTGCATCTATGTCTGTTCATAATGTATTCCATGTATCATTGCTCAAGAAATATATACATGATGATAATCATGTTATTGATTAGAATGTGATTCAAGTGGATCAAGAAGGCTCTTTCCAAGTGCGTCTGGTATGCATTCTAGATCAAAAATTCAAACAGCTCTGGAATCGAGCCATAGGGCCTATAAAGGTCCGATGGACCTGGTACGGTCCTAAGGATGCTACTTGGAAGCATGAGGATGCAATGTGGGCAGAATACCTGCATCTTTTTGAGTATTTTTGAAAATTTTGTTGTATATGTTTACATAATGCACTGAGGATAGTGTATAAATAAGGGGAGGGGATTGTAATATCCCTAGGCCGAACCCAATTGTAAATGTAAAATGAAAATGTACTTAAGCTAGTGAGTTGTTTGATATCATTTTTGTATGCACCTTTCATGGCATAGTGCGCGCATGTATTGTGCACTAAAATGATGAACTGTGCACATTCAAGGATACCGCGCGCAACAACTTAAGTGCGTGCGATTTTGAGGCCAGGGAGCCTTTATGTATATGTTGTGTTTTATAGGCTAGTGAGCCAGTTATTATAAGCTAGGATGCTTATATTTTGAATTAGGCCAGAGATCCTAGATGTTAAAGGCCAATGTGCCTATTTGTGTATATGTCTCATCATTAATATAAAATACATTGTTGCGCGTAGACCGACCATGATAAAAGGGTATGGGGGACTAAACTACACTAGTTAGGGAAAGGGGGAACTAAATTTTAAGAAAAAGGGCTAAGCTAGCGAGCTTAAGCCAAAAAGGAATATTATATTAATATTCCTTAAATCATAAAGTATGGACAATTATTTTATCCTAAGTTCTAAGGATGGAGACAAGTGGGAAAAAGTAGCTCCCAACATGACAAGTGTCAAGTTGGGAACATGCATACATATTGTTTGTACTTAGTTAATTTTTCCATTCCTTCCATCATTTAGTCATCTAGTCAATCATCCATGATCATTTAGACACTCATTGAGCTATCCTTTATACCTTCATGTCACAGTAGCTGAGCCTGTATCTATATACATACCTATAGGTGTACCTAGTTAGCTTGGGAGTTGGACTGAAGAAGCGGGTTGTCAGGCCCGTGGGATATTGAAGAGGCGACTTGTCAGGCCCATGAGAAATTTCTCTCTAGGTGATCGAATCATTGGGAATTGATTTCCTGAAGGTGATAAACTGCAGCTATAGGGCTCTGAAACCTCTTGTATGTCCTGTTATTGAAGCCTCGAAAGAAAGTGGGGCATCCAAAGGACTGTTGAGAAGAGAAGGGGCTCACTTCCTGGGGTGGGACAGGAATGTGAAGAATGAGGGATTGTAGGTTGTTAGTTTGAGTTGGCACCTGTGACAGAGTCTTTCCTATTGTCTGAGATAGTCATTCTGGTTAGGAATCCCTTTACCCGGGTGGATTTTAGTCCTAGCTCAAGGGTGACCCACTGTTGAGTGTGATGAGAAGTGTGGTCTAAGGCTGGAAGGTTTGTGGAAGGTATGCACGCAGTTGGTGATATTATTACCAATATAAGTGTCAATTGTGTGATAAATTTACGTCATGCATTATTATTTATGTATCTATTTTTATGGGTTTATCCTATGTGTGGTGTATAAATGTCTTTATATTTATGGGTATTGCATGTATATGATGCATGTATATGTTTACTATTATTTCGGTATGAATCCGTGATTTCACAATATGTATTTGTTTTTTTACATTTTATATATAAAGTTCCACAAGAGTTTTGTGTGTACATGTTTTAATTGCATGCAATTCGAAAAATTTATGTGGCATAGCTTAGTTGGATGATTGGTATGTTACAGTATGTTGATCAGAGAATGAAAGCATTTTATGGAGTAGCATGGCCCGGCATGGGTGGTCGAGGATATTACAGTGGATCTCAATCATCATCCACCTTCTCCACTAAATCAACCTTTCCAAGTATGTGGTTTTGATAAACCATGATATTCACCCTTTTGATGGGGAATGTGATGTAATTCCATCTCCATTTGTAATGAAATATAATTCATATAGTGCTAATGCATTGGATCCCATTAGAACTGTACAATTAAGTGTGATTGGGCTAGAGTAGTACTGGGATGGGTGACTTCTTGGTAAGTCCTAGTGTTTTACATGCCTATGGAATTTTGTAAACTTGGACCAATTTATCCCACATGCATCATGGGAATTATTCTCCTCTTACTCTCTCATATATAATCAAGGTGAAGGAGGTCCTTTAAGCAGGAAATGGAGTGTGATGTAAATATTTTTTCGAATGAAGTGTAACCAACATCTCTTTCTCTTCAAAGATAAGATATTCCATTCTAGCTAGTTTCTGTTTTACATTGTTTTGCTATTTTATTCATTAATAGAAGTTGTGTTTCACTGCATTTATGTGTTTCACTATATTTATGTGTTTCAACTATATTTTCCTTTGTATATTATTTTTTTCTTAGCAAAATCAATATCAGTGGTATCACATAAGTCTACTCCTTGTTATTTCTCAATGCATATCCTCGACGAGGTCAGGTTATAGGGAGTTGGGTCTCAAACTAGTTTCACTTGAGGACAACTGCTCTCGTCAGCCCAAGTGACCTCCCATGGTGGAAGAAATGAGAGATGACACAGCAGGAGATCCTTTCAAGATGTTTCTCTAGGAATCGATCATGCAACAGATGAACGAGATGATGGAAAACTTTTCTCATATCCTTTGACAACTATCGATGGAAACTGAGGCATCTTCGATAAGCCACCATTCGGAAGGTGTGGCACCCTTCAAGGTACAAGTCAATTTTGACATCCCCTTATTTGAAGGATAGATATATGCATATGCTCTAAAAAATGGTTGAATATTTTAAAAGATTATTACTCTATCCAAAAAAAATCCGAGAGTGAAAAGATCACCTTCACACTCCTTAAATCCCTTCCCCATGTCAGAGATCGATATGAAAGTTACTAGGAGAGGTACACTTTGGATGGATGTACGTCATTTGAAAGAGAACCTACTTGGGAGGCCTTTGCATATGCCCTCAATGAGGAGTTCTACCTTGTCATAAACTATGATGACCAATACATGAGATGGACCACTCTGAGTCAGAAAAGACCCCAGACGGTGCCATAGTACACTAACATCCTCCATACCTTGTGCTCAAAGTTGGGTATCAGAGACTCCAAGTGGCACCTAGTTCTGAAGTACTGTAGTGGAGTGACCTACACAGGTAAATCCAAACATAGATGGACTTCTTATCACTAGTATTTGTTTATCGATATGTAGTCAAAATCGAGCAGAAATTCAAGCAGCGGAGTAAGCGGGAGTTTGGGTTTATAAATATGCCACAATAGAATCATGGAAAGGGAAACTCTAACTCACTGAACGAAGTAAAAATAAAGGATATTCGGTCTCAATAAAATCAATACAAGCAACTAGATAAGAAGGGTGATGGGAAATCTAAGAAAGACACCAGAAAGTGGTGTGAGTTCCACAAAATCCCTTGGCACAACAATGATGAATTTCTCTCAAAAACGTCATCAGTGGCCAAGATAAAAAAAAAAAGTCACCAGAACTTGACTCATACTCTGATTCCTAGAAAAATAAAAGGAAACATATCATCGATTCATAACCCATTGCTACCATCATGTCCACAACAATACAACCAGAAGAACGAAAGGAGACTGGGGAGGGGGAGCACATATTCCACTCACAAATGTGGCTAAAGGGGACCCCACTACATTTCATTGTTGACAGTGGGAGTCAAAAGAACTTGATCTCAACCAATGTTGTTAATATATTTAAGTTTCCAATGATGTCAAACCCCCAACCATACACCATCAGATGGTTGAGTCAGGTATGAGACATCCACGTCAGCCAGCAGTGCCACCTATCCTATGGCATCAAGCCCTTCAATGATGAGGTATTGTGTGATGTTTCCCAACTTGAAGTATGTGATTTTATTTTAGGACAACCATATATGTGGAAACTTCACATTATCTATGATTCTCATCCCTGTAGTGTCATTGTCACTATGGGAGCTTAATTCTACAGGGTACTATAGGTAGCTATAACTAATACCACTTCATTGATATTGGAAAAAAATTGTCTCAAGGTAATCTCTCAGACCAAAATAATTTCCCTCTTCATGATCCAGTCAAAAAGTGAACAGAAGGTCATTGTGACCACTACAACCTCGACCCAAGACCTTTCTATCTAGAAAAATAGGTTGACAATATTGTAGAGGAGAATGGAGATATTTATTATTCACCTATGGGGGTGCCTCTGTACTACCATGTCCTACATTCCATTGAATTTGTGCCCAGTTCTCCCTTACTCAATGGTTTAGTCTATCAGCGCTCCCTTCCATAAAAAGTGATTCTTCCATATGTTTAGCATAGCTCTATTAGCCACATACATTTTCAAGTGTGCTTAGGGTTCTAACCTTTAGCTCTCATTGATATAATTCTTATTTCTACATCTTCACCGATAGATTCCTCCCACACTCAGAGAAAGACAGATCATGCATCCAAATTTGTTGAAAAGATCCATCACCTCCATCAATAGGTTCAAGACATCCTTCCATAGGCCAAGTACAATCAAGACAACTACTTCAGCAAGGCAAGCAACTTACCAAAGTTCATATTCATCAAAATTTTCCCAATATACCTAGGTAACTTGATGCAATGGGGAACATTGCTTCCTAAGAGGGGAGGATTGATCTAGGTGGATCTCAATGTCCATCTACCTTCTCCATTGAATAAACATTTATGAGCCTGTGGTTTTGACAAACCGTGATATTCACCCTTTTGATGGGTAATGCAATGTAATGCCATCTCTATTTGTAATGTAATGTAATTCCTCAAGCGTTAATGCACCAGATCCCATTAGAGAATCACAATTAAGCACGCCTGGGATAGAGTAGTACTAGGATGGGTGACCTCTCGGGAAGTCTTAGTGTTTTACATTCCTATGGAATTTTGTAAACTTAGACCAATTTATCCCACATGCATCATGGGAATTATTCTCTTCTCAGTCTCTCATATATAATCAAGGTGAAGGATGTCCTTTAAGCAAGAAATGGAGTGTGATGTAAATATTGTTCCCAATGATGTGTAGCCAACAWCTCTTTCTCTTCAGAGATAATCTACCCCATTCTATCCAGTTTGTGTTCTATAATGTTTTTCTATTTTATTCATTAATAAAATTTGGGTTTCACTGTATTTATGTGTTTCAACTGTATTTTCCTTTGTATATCATTTCATTCTTATCATAATCTAGATCATTTACCATGCTTATTTCAACTAGAATCAAACAAATCAGAACCTCATAGATGCAATAGGACCTCGTAGAAAATAATATATATGAACACTTACGCTCTCTTTAGGCAGCTAGAGTTCCCTTACACAATAAAAATACTTTTATTATTTGAGCTAGTAACCTTTAACACAATGTATCAGTTTTAATTCTCAAGCATAAAATAATCTTCTCAATAGGATTGATGACCTCTATTATGGGCATAGCCACCAGGAATCCGTCCAATCCCATACAAATTCAACGCATGTAAAGGGAACTCTGAGCCACTATAGTGCACTACAATAAGCCACTTACTCGCCTTCAATACAACCATTAAGTTCATCTAATGCAGTAGTATCTATCGACACAACACCCTCTTTCATGGAAGTATCTATTAGGTCTCTCTTCAATTTTATTCAATGTCAAGTCTCACACTTTTCCTTTACATATTCACCACCATCATACCAATCCTACCCATATTCATTCATGGACCTAGGACATGTTAGTCGGGAAGTCTTCTATAAACAAAATATATCCATGGGATAATGTCTAATTACAATGTAATCAATTGAACCATACTAAGAATTACTCCCTTTCTCGGATGTACATCATCATCACTATATTCCCCTCAAATCATCCCATACTGAAACCCATTGGGACACATGGTATTTCCACCATCTTGGCATATTTATTCTACGTATTGCTTCTACCACCATTCAAGGGATGTAGGAGGATTTTTCAGGTCCCTATTAGTTTCCTCCTTTTTATCCACCCAAGTTGAAACATAGAACTATCACTCCTCATCTAGAACACATTCATACCAGTAGGGAGATACCACGTCATTTTTTGGTTAGGTTTTCACAAAGTCTACAACAACAAAAAATTCATGAGGCTAGGGATTGACAACTCTTTCTTCTACATATGATGCCACACTGGAAATTATGATACATCCTTATACTTCTAGTGCATTGTTTATTGCTACCTCTTCATCACTATATGGTTGACTTTTGGATTCACACCACTTTTGTATTGTACTTATTTTTAGCTTTGGGATTAAAAAAATATTCAACATTGGATTGTCCCACCATCTCATTGTGTTCTACAACCCTAACACAAATCCTCCTTAGATGTACAAAAACAACACTTCTAAACTAATCCATATATACAACCACTCAACATTAAAATTTCACCTCACTTTAGGATCACTAGGCCCGGTCAATTCCATCACTTTCATACAACCTTTTTTATTGTTTGATTCTTAAATCATGGGGAAAGTGGGGATGATTTTGAACTAAATGGTAGGTACTAATGTATATGATAGCTAGGGAAACCTTACCAAGGAGGTGATACTCCTCTACAAAGAAAACACCCAAGAAGGATTAAGCCTAGGAATCCTCCCCAAGGATGATGCACCCACCTTTCCATTAACTTCCAACTATCATCCAACCCTTAAGGGACACATCATCTTTTCTATATTTATTATTTTACTTGAGTGATTGAGAGTATTCATGCATATGTCTCTTTCCAACCCCTGTGGTGCATGCAAGAGTTCTTTGATATTTATTCATGTTATTTCAAGTTGTTGTAGTGTTATGTAAACACAACTTGGCCCTCATTATAAATATTAAGCCACTTTTTCCTAAGAAATATTTTTTTCTCTTCATTTTCTCTTATTTATCTTGCAATTGGAATTATCTTTGGGTTGTTCTCTTCTTAATTCTATTTCACTTCACCTATTAGCTGGTATTTTTATAGATTGAGAAGTCAAAAAATCATCAAAGGTGTTTGTAGGAATTCTCGTAGACAATTAATCTTGTTATGATTCTACTCCTTGCATTGTTCTTATTATTCTCTATCAATATATATATATATATATATATATATATATATATATATGGATTCCTATAAGAATTATAGTCTCATAATTGTGATTTGTTGTTCTTGAGTATATGTTTTGTGAGATATGTATTGTTCTTTAATAATATTTTGAATTGTAGGATTGTTGTAGCTAAATAAACTTTGTTCRATTTGTTGGTTCTATTGGACATTCGATTGCATCCACTAAATTTTCATGGTGTTTTATTTTTTTTCCTCTCCCTATAAGRGTACTCATTCTACAACCATACATTCACGTTTTCATATGGGCATCATAGTTGCACACGTATTTGAGTTTTGATGGTTGTTTTTGGCATTGCAAATTGCTTATGGATTGTTTTGAGCACACAATTATAMTAAGAGGGGGSGGGAGGTGAATCAATATAAGAATTTTTTTTACTCTTTTAGGCATTCATCAATTATAAGAAAACAAWTACATTAGAGAACATGGAACACAATATTTATGTGGAAAMMATTTCGGGAGAAAACCATAAAAATTATCTTTATAATTATTTGTAGGAACCAACCTACTATTACAAATATTTGTAGGTGCYAACCCAATGGAGACACTAATCCCCACTGGTAAAAATCCTTCTAGGCACCAACCTACTCTTATAGATCTGCATATACACCAATCTAATAGAAACACCAATCCCCACAACTAAGCACCAACTTAGCAAGAGACACTAATCTCTTACGGATCTTCGTAGACACCAATCTACTAGAGACACCAATTCCCACCTCTAAGAACCAACTTAGTAATAGACACTAATCTCTTACAGATCTTTGTAGACACCAATCTCCACTGCTAATCACCAACTTAGAAAGAGACACCAATCTCTTTGTAAGAGTTGTACCAACCTTCAATGAGTATGTTTGCTACTTCTTCCTTCACCAGGTCTGCTTGCTTATTCTTCCTTTGCTAGTTCTACTCACTACTTGTTTCTTCACCAAGTATTCTCACTACTTTTTCCTTTACCAAGTCTAACCAAAATTTGAATTTCCAAATGTTAACTTTCTCAAAACTTGATTTTTTGGGATGCTTCCCAAGAATAAAATTGTATAGCATGTCATGTGTCCAATTTTGTAAATCTAATTATGAAATTGTTACCTACGGTACTTATTTATGTCTTCTTTGTTCTTTGAAAATTTCATATTTTGAAGAGTCCTGGAAAATAATTTATAGTGAAAATGCCAAGCTGGAATGTTTGAAAATGATTTCAGGAGAATTCAAGAACACTAACTTCCACATGGCATATCTATGAAAATATAGGGATCCATAATCTAGAATTTCTAACACGTGTACACCAATATCTCTCCTATGTATTTACAAATTTTTAAGGTCTCAAACATCCCAAAACATAATTTATAGTGAAACTTCAAAGATGACATGTTTGAAACTAATTTCAGGAGCACTTAGGAACCATAACTTCCTTGAGGAATATCTCCAAACAAATATAGAGAACCAACATCTGAAATTGGTACCACATTTACACCAAGACCTATCCTCTATCTCTAAAACGTTTCAAGGTATGAAACTAATCCAGATGGATATTGGTGGCCGCCCACATCTTCCAATTGGCTCACATACAACTTTCATCTTGGCAGTTACATTTTTCATCTTGGAAATTGTTTTCAAGCTTTTCGATTCCTAAACTTCTGGGGTCGTTTTGAGGCCTTAAGCAACACTCTTTTGGGCTCGCCACAGTCACACTATGGATGAATTCAAAGTGTGATGGAATAATGTGTATTCCTAAGATAGACCTTTTCAATGGGCTATCGTGCACTTAAAACAAAGATCATATGGTAAAGTTACAACCCTGAGAAGTTGATGTACCAACTTACCCCATCATGGCCCACATGAATTTTGGTGCTTCATCTCCTAGGGTTAGGTTTTTTTATGTCTAGGGTTTTATGTTTACTTCTTGACGCTAAAAACGTCCTGGAGGCTTCATTGTAATGTGCTCAGACAAGTGCACATAGTGGCCACATCTCTTCTCAGAGATTATCTACCACCATTTGAGCAAGATTGTTTTCACTATGCATTCTTACAGTTTCAACGGATTTATTTATTAATAGAATTTAAGTTACATTATATCTTTGTTATTTTTCTCTGTATATCTGTGTTAATGTTAAAAATTTATGTTTCATTTCATTCCGCTCATAAATCCATATCAATGGTATTAGAGTGGTCTTCTCTTCATTTGTTTCTCTTTGCATGTCCCCATCAAGGTCAAGGTATAAGAATTTGGGGTTTGAACTAGTTGAGCCTTTGCAAGATCAGCCTCGCTGAACCCGACGGTCACCCATGGTGGAAGAAAAGAGATATGATGGAGCAAGAGATCCCTTTAAATTGTTGCTCGAGGAATCCCTCTCATGACAAAGGAACGAGATGATGGATAATTTTTTGCAAATCCTTCGATGACTGCCAACAGAAGATGTGTCTTCCTCAAGCGGAGGCGTCGCCCCCTTCAAGGTACAAATAAATTTTGATATTCCTATATTTGATGGTCAAATAGATGTGTATGTTGTAGAAAAATGGTTAAACCTTCTAGAAGGGTATTTTTCTATCCATAAATTTTTCGATAGAGAAAATATTACATTTTCACTCCTTAAGGTCGTCCCCAATGTCAAAGATTGGTGGGACACTTTCTATGAGAAAAAGGAAACATAGGGATCTACATTATTTGTAGTCACACCCACTTGGGGTTCTTTCAGATTTTATTAAGGAAGAATACTACCCTGTTGGAAGTTATGATGACTTATATACAAGATGGACCACATTGCGGCAGGAAAGGGACCAAAAAATGCCAAAGTTCACCAATGTCTTCCATACCCTATGCACAAAGTTGGGTATCAAATACTTTGAGTGACATATGGTGCTCAAATACCGCGGTGGTATTCATAGATACATCTATATATAAATGGATTTTTTGAACATCTCATCCTTGGGAACGACCTATTGATATGTTGTCAAAATCGAGTAGAAGATTAAATAGAAGATGTGACCGTTTGGGTCTGCAAACCCCTCACAGCAGAAGAAGAGAAAAGGCATCCCCAACCCACAAAGAAAAGGGTAGATGATCCAGATTTTATGAGCAGAACGAAATGACTACAGATTATTAACAGATGCTTAACACGGAATAATAGAGATACAGTAAAACTGATTTTCTATTCAATAAGGAAATAAGTTGAAACTATAAAATGCAGCGAAAAACAAGCTTGCTAGAATGGTGGCAACTTATCTCTGAGAAGAGATGTGACGGTTGTGCTCATTCACAAGAATATGATTACAATGAGGCTCTGAAGGCATTTTTACAATAAACAGGAGTCTCAAAAACCCTAGACATCCAAAAAGCTAACCCTAGGAAATGAAGCGCCAAAAGTCATGTGGGCCTTGTTTGGGTAAGTTAGTACATCAACTTCCCGAGGTCGTAACTTTTGCATACGATATTCGTTTTAGGCATATGATAGCTCGGTGGAAATATCTATCTGAGAACTAAAACTATTGATGAAAATTTCATCATGAAATTTTTTAATTGCTACATACCCAAAAAAACGTCGTTTAGGGCCTCAAAATAGCTCTGAAAGTTCAGGACCCAAAAAACTGCTAAAAATAGTAAATTACCAAAATTTCCATAAAGTTGTTTTGAACCAGCTGGAAAAGGTGGGTGGCCACCGACATCCACCTGGATCAATCATCCCTCCTTAGGAAGCAATGGTCTCTATTGCATTGAGTTCCCCCATCAGATGAGGAAATTTATGTTGAATTCTGCCCCGAGTGAGCCACTTGCCTTGGTGCAAGAGTTGCCCTGCTTTGACGACTCGATAAAGTTGGATCCTTTATTGTCGAGTGCTCTTGATCTGTGTGTCCAAAATTTGATCACTAGATTCCTGTTGCATGCAGTCAGGGTTGATATTTTTTGGTGTTAGTTGTTCTGCTACGTCTGAGGTGTCCAATAATGGTGGGAAATAAGGCCAAAGGAGGTCCACGTTGAACATTGGGTGCAGGCCAAGGAAAAGAGGAATGTTGAGCTCAAAAGAATTATCCCCCACAACCTTGGTGATGGTGTACGAACCATAACGAAGTGGGAGAAGCTTCTGATGGGGTCCTGTAAGGCGTTCTTTCTACAAGTGCAACCAAACTTTGTTGCCCACCTGAAACTTATGTGGCACCCGATGTTGATCATGGCGCTGCTTATACTTGTCATTGTAATTTTGTAGGATATCCTGAACCTTTTGGCGGATGTGCTGGATCCACTCAATGAACCGGGTGGCTTTGTCAGCTTCAGTTGGAGCAATAGATGATTCGGTCGAGGTGACCGCAAGGGGAAGTGTAACATCTATAGGACCCAATGGTTGGAATCCCAACCCCACCTGAAAGGGGTTGTGGTTGGTTGAGATATGTAGGGCTCATTTGTAGCTATGTTGGACATAGGGAAGACTCTCATCCCATGTGCAACGGTACTTGGAATTATACATGCGCAGGATATGCATGATCATTCAATTTACGACCTCGATTTGGCCATCTGTCTACAGGTGGAAGGTCGTGGATTTGGTGAGCGTGGTGTCCAACAGTGACCAGAGGCTTGACCAGAATGTGATGAAAAATTCACTGTCCCAATCTGAGACAATGGTTTGTGGGATTCCAAAATGTACACATAATCGTTCAAAGAAGAGCTTGCCAGTGGCTTATGCTGTGATGCTCTTCTTGCAGGCAACCAGAATCATCATCTTAGAAAAGTGATCAACAACCACAAAAACACAATCATTTCCACACTTGGTGGATGGGAGGACTGACATGTAGTCCATTGAGATGGATTCCCATGGCCTGTCAGGAGTAGGAAGAGGGGTTTATAGGCCCTGTTTCTCAGTGGTCATTTTGGCAATAGCGCAGGCAGTGAAAAACCTGATATACTTGTTGACCTCTTGTCGAAGTTTCAGCCAGCAGAAATGTTTCTGTAGCATCGCCATTGTCTTTTCGATGTCGAAGTGTCCTACCACCCGACTGTAGTGGGATTCCCAAATCAGCTTCGCTCGTTCACTTGATGGAACGCAAATATGGCCCAGGCGACACAACAACCTATCCTGAACATGGAAATTATCGACAAATTCATTTGCACCCAACATTTGGTAGGTGGTGGTGAAGTCTGGGTCTGTCTCATAGAGTTGGGGTCATCTAGAGGTCTCATGGCCGCAAGAGTGTAGCATCGTGGTGAGTGCCACAACTGGCGGTCTACTGAGGCAATCGGTGACGTGGTCGGTGGTTCCTGTTTTATACTTGATGGTGAGGTGGAATTGATGTAAGTATGTGAACCACTTTTGATGGAAGTCATTCTGTAATTTTCCTTGTGTCTGCATGAACTGCAGTGGCTTATGATCAGTGTGGATGATTGTCTCCTTCCCAAGAATGTGATGTCTCTACTGGTGGAAGTCTTGCACAATGGAGTACATTTCTTTTTCATAATTAGGGTGCTTGCGGAAAACGTTTGATAGTGTCATGCTGAGTGAGAACGAAACCCACAGCATATTTTGAAGCATCTGTCTCGATCTCAAAGGGATGTTACAGATCTGGTAGTGAAAGTACTGGGGCTGAGCACAAGCGCTGCTTCAAATCATTGAACTCTTGTTGTTGGGACCGGACCCATGCAAATTTTTCCTTACCACCACCCATGGTTATTTGGTTGAGGGCCCATTCAATATGAGAGAATCCAAACACGAACCTGTGGTAGAAATTGGCAAGGCCCAAGAATCTTTGAATCTCAGTGAGTGTGGTTGGGGTTGGCCAGTCACGGATGACTTGGATCTTGGATGGATCCACATGTACACCATGTTGATCAACAATGTAGCCTAGGTAATGGACCCTGTCCATGTCGAAGGATCATTTTTCCAAGTTGGCGTAGAGCTTCTGTTGTCGCAGGGTGTGCAGAACCTATTGAATATGTTGCAAGTGTTCTTCCCAAGACTTGTTGTAAATGAGAATTTTATCCAGATACACCACTACAAAATTATTGGTGAATGGTTGCAGGATATCATCCATCATCCTCATGAAAGTGGCTAGAGAATTTGTCGAACCAAAGGGCATGACCAACCATTCAAAAAGGCCTTCCTTTGACTTGAAGGAGGTCTTCCATACATCTGTTTGTTCTATCGGGCCCTGGTGGTAGCCAGACATCAGATCAATCTTACTAAAGTATTTGGCCCCTGTGAGTTGATCAAGGAGGTCACCAATTCGAGGAATTAGGTATTGGTTTCTGAATTTGATTTTATTTAGGGCCTGGTAATCAATGCAGAGTTGCCAAGTTCCATCTTTCTTTTGTACCAGCACGATTGGGCTCCTACAAGGTGATGAGTTGGGACGAATGTGCCCCCTGTGGAGCATTTCTTGGATCTATTTCTTGATCTCCTCATTCTCTAACATATAGCGGCGATAGACTGGTTCATTGGGAAGTGGTGCATCGGGGGTCAGATCGATGGGGTGCTTGACCTGACAATGTAGAGGTACCCTGGTAGGTGAGGAGAAGATATCTGAGTATTCTTCGACAACCTTATCTACTTGCTTTTGTTGTGTGGAGAGGTCGGTCACAGAGACCCTAGATGTGGTTTTGATATTTCTCTCATTCCGAGAGTGAATCACGCAGAAGACAAACTTCCCCGTTTGAGAGAAGACCTTCCTGCATTGGTTGGAAGACATCAAGGAAATAACACTAGGTGGGACTGCCTTGGGTATCCTGTACAATTTCTTGTTCAAAGTAATAATAACACTACAAGGCCTAGACTCATATACAACATGATGTTGCCATAAATAAGGTTGGCCCAAAATAACATCACAAACTTTGAGAGGAGCAACATCACACAATATCTCGTCTTTGAAGGGATTGATGTCTTCCGACAATCGACACTGTTGGATGATGCAGAGATCGCTTCCTTGGCAGAGACATCCAATGGTGTATGGTTGTGGGTGTGGTGTTGTCGGTAGGTCCATTCGCTTGAAAACCTCTACTGAGATGAGGTTCTTCTGGCTACCATTATTAACGATGAAGTGCAACGGGGTGCCTTTTACCCACATCTGTGAATGGAAGAGGCACTCTCCTTATTTTGGCTCATCTGGTTCATCAAGTTGGAGCTTGGTGGTAGCAACGGTGGCACTGGGTTCTGCGTCAATGATCCATCTTCCCCTTTCTAGTTCTGAATCAGAGTCGGAACCTGCATCTGATTCATAGGCTTTCACTTCATCCAACAATGACTTCTTTGAGCGGTAGTCAATAGTGTTATTCCAAGTGCTCTTATGGAAGTCGCACCACTTCCCAGTATCTTTCTTTGTCTTTCCGGTGTCCTTCTTTGCTTGCGGCTTGGACTGGTTGTCCTAATACTGTCCATATTTTATATGACCTTTTTTTTGCGGGTTGGGGCTGCCCTTTCCTGGATTTTGCTATGAGGGGTTCCTGAGCCCAAATTGTCGCATCTTTTGTTTGAGCTTCTGCTCAATTTTGACGGCATATCGGTAGGTCGCGCCCAAGGATGAGATGTCCAAAAATTCCATTTTGGTATGGATGTATCTATGCAGAGAACCACGATACTTGAGCACTAGATGTCGCTCTGAATATTTGATACCCATCTTGGTGCGCAAGATATGGAAGATATTTGTGAACTCTAGCACTTCTTAGTATCTTTCTTGCCACAGTGTGGTCCATTTGGTATACAAGTCATCATAACTTCCAACAGGGTAGTATTGTTCCTTAATAGCATCCCTGAAGGATTCCCAGGTGGTCGTGACTGTAAATAATGAGGGTTCCTCTGTTTCCTTTTACTCACAGAAAGTTTCCCACCAATATTTGACATGGGGAACGGCTTTGAGGTGCGCAAAAGTAATATTTTCTCTATTCTAAAAGTTATGGACAGAAAAATACCCTTCTAGTAGATTCAACCACTTATCTACACCATATGTGTCTATCTGACCTTCAAATACAGGAATATCGAATTTTATTTGTACCTTGAAGGGGGCGGCGCCTATTTGTAGCCACCAAAGGATTTGCGCGAAACTATCCATCATCTTGTTCCTCTGTTGCATGAGGGATTCCTCAAGCAACATTTTGAAAGAATCTCATGTCCTGTCATATTTTTTTTCTCCTGCCATGAGAGGTCGCTTGGGCATGCGAGAGCTTTGGTCCTCAAGAGAAACAAACTCGAGACCCAATTCTTTGTACTCTGACCTCATTGGGGACATGCATTAAGATGACAAGGAGTAGACCACTCTAATACCACTGATCTGGATTTTATGAGTAGAACGGAATGACTACAGATTATTAACATATGCTTAACACGGAATAACAGAGATACATTAAAACTAGTTTTCTATTCAATAAGGAAATAAGTTGAAACTGTAAAATGCAGCGGAAAACAAGATTGTTGGAATGGTGGCGGTTTATCTCTGAGAAGAGATGTGACGGCTACACTCATTCGCAAGAAGATGATTACGATGAGGCTCTTAAGGCCTTTTTACAATAAACATGAGTGTCAAAAACCATAGACATCCAAAAACCTAACCCTAGGAGATGAAGCGCCAAAAGTCATGTGGGACCCGTTTGCATAAGTCAGTACATCAACTTCCCGAGGTCATAAATTTTGCATACGATATTTGTTTTAGGCGTACGATAGCATGTTGGAAAGATCTATCTGAGGACTACAAATGTTGACAAAAATTTCAAGATGAAATTTTTTATTTGCTACATACCCAAAAAAACGTCGTTTAGGGCCTCAAAATGGCTTCGAAAGTTCAGGACCTGAAAAATTGCTAAAAATAGTAAATTACCAAAATTGCCAAAAAGTTGTTTTGAGCCAGCTAGAGAAGGTGGGTGGCCACCGACATCCACCTGGATCAGTAGATAAAGGATGGACAATGTAAGAACAACCATTCCAAACCGAAAATAAAGAAGGACAATGGGAAGACAAAGAACGACATTGGGAAATTGTGGGAGTTCCATAAGAGACCCTAGCATAATATCGTTGAATGTCGCTCAAAGAAGTCATTGGTGTCTGCGGTGAAAGCCTTTGAATCAGATATGGGTTCCAACTCTGATTCAGAACCAGAAAAAGGGAGACGAATCATTGATGCATAACCTAGTTCCATCGTTGCTACCACCACCAAGGTCCATCTCGACAAACCTGATGAACCAAAGGAACGTGAGCCCCTCCTTCATTCAAATATCTGGATGAAGGGTACTTTGTTGCACTTCATTGTTGATAGTGGTAGCTAGAAGAACCTCATCTTAGAAGAGGTCTTCAAGTGGTTGTCTCTTCCAATAACACCACACCCACAGTCATACGCCATCGGATGGCTCCTCCAAGGGAGTGATCTCCGCGTCAACCAACAATGTCGCATGGCCTGCGACATCAAGCCCTTCAAAGATGAGGTATTGTGTGATGTCTCCCCTATTGAAGTTTTTTATTTTATTTTGGGCCACCCTTATTTATGGAAACGTCATGTTGTATATGAGTCTAGGCTTCATAGTGTTATTATTACTTTGGATAGGAAATTATAAAAGATACCTGAGGTAGTACCATCTATTGCCATTTCCTTGATCTCTGCCAAGAAATGCAAGAAGGTCATATATCAGAACCGGAAGTTTTTATTATTTGTGATTCACGCTCAAAGTAGGAGAAAGGTTGCAGCCACATCTATGGCCTCCATGGCATGTCTCTACATGCAACATAAGTAAGTGGATAATGTCATGGAAGAATAAAAAGACATATTTTCCTCACCCATTGGGGTACCTCTACACTATCGGGTCAAGCACTCAATTGATTTGACCCCCAACGCACTGCTCCCCAATGGATCAGTCTATCATCGTTCTTTGTCAGAGAAAGAGGAAATCAAGCGCTAGATCTGAGAGCTACTCAAAAAGGGGCACATCCACCCAAGATCATCACCTTGTGGAAACCCAATCATACTTGTGTAGAAGAAATACGGTACCTGGTGACTCTGCATTGATTACCAAGCCCTAAATAAAATCACAATCAGGAACTAGTACCCAATTCCCTGAATTGACAATATTCTTGACCAGCTCAAGGGGAATAAATACTTCAGTAAGATTGATCTGAATTTCTGCCACCACTAGGTCCCAATAGAGTAGATCGGTGTATGGAATACCGCCTTCAAGTCCAAGAAGTTTTTTTTGAATGGATGGTCATGCACTTTGGCTTGAAAAAATCCCCATCAAATTTCATGAGCATGATGGAAGATATATTGTTGCCTTTCACAAATTATTTTTTGGTGGTGTATTTTGATGAAATCCTCATCTTCAACAAGAATTGGGCGGAACACTTGCAGAATATTCAGCAGGTTCTGCACACTCTACAGTAACACAAGCTATATGAAAATTTGGAGAAATTCATCTTCGGTATGAACAGGGTCAAGTACCTAGGATACATTGTTGATGATCATGGGGTGAGTGTCGATCCATCTACGATCCAGGTCATCCGTGACTGGCCATCCCCGACCACACTCACTGAGCTTCAGAGCTTCTTAGGCATTGCCAATTTCTATCATAGGTTCGTGTTGGGATTCTCCCACATTTCATGGGCCCTTAGCCAAGTGACCAGGGGAGGTGGCAAGGACAAATTTGTGTGGGGCCAGTTGCAATAGAAAATGTTCGATGATTTGAAGTAGCACTTTTTCTTAGCCCCGGTGCTCTCATTACCTGAACTACAACAACCTTTTGAGATTGAGAGAGATGCTTAAGAATATGTTGTGGGTGTAGTTCTCACTCAACATGGACATCCCATGGCCTATCATAGTGAAACTCTATCAGACATTATCCATAAGTACCCCACTTATGAAAAATAAATTTACTCCATTGTACAAGCCTACCGCCAGTTGAGGCATTACATTATTGGGAAGGAGACAGTCGTCCACATCAATCATAAGCCTCTTCAATTCATGCAGACACAAGGAAAATTGCAGAATGACTGCCATCAGAAGTTGTGCACAATTTGTAGTAGTTCCATCTCAACATCAAGTATAAGATAGGGAGCACCAACCGCATCACTGACTACCTCATTCGACCTCCAGTTGTAGCACTAACCATGGTGCTACAATCATGTATACATGAGACCTTATGATGGCCCCAACTCTAAGAGAGTGATCATGACTTCACCACTAACTACCATATGCTAGGCACAAACACAACCATAGTTGATTTTCATCTACAAGACATGTTGTTGTGCCTTCTGGTCCATCTTTGTGTTCCATCAAGCGAACAAGGGAAGTTGATTTGGGAATCTCACTATAGTCGAGTGGCAGGACACTTCGACATAGAAAATACAATGGTAGTTTTGCAGCAACATTTCTCTTGGCCGAAACTCTGATAGGATGTCAGCAAGTATATAAGGTCCTCCATGTCCTGCACCATTTCCAAATTGGACATTAAGAAACAAGGCATGTACACCCCTCTTCCTACTCTCGACAGGACCTGTGAATCCATCTGGATGGACTACATGCCAGGCCTTCCTTCAACCAAGCATGGAAATGACTGTGTTTTCATGGTTGTTGATCGATTTTCCAAGATGGTGATTCTAGTAACTTGCAAGAAGAGAATCACAACAGAGGCCACTGCCAATATCTTCTTCGAACGAGTGTGGGTAAATTTTGGGATACCAGAAACCATCATTTCATATCGAGACATTTAGTTCCTTAGCACATTCTAGTCGAGCCTCTGGTCACGGTTGGACACCAATCTCACCAAATACACGGCCTTCCATCCCCAAAAGGATGGCCAAACCGATGTCGTCAACAGGATGATCATGCATATCTTGCGCATGTACAATTCCAAGACTCGATGCACATGGGATGAGAGTCTTCCCCATGTTCAGCATATTTACAATAGATCCATACATAACTAACCAGCCACATCCCCTTTCAAGTAGGATTTGGATTTCAACCATTGGGTCCCATGGATGTTGCACTGCCCCTTGCATGCACATAGGAATAATTATCCCATGCGCAAAATAAAGCCGAAAAATCCACCCAGTTCATTGAACGAATCTAGCACATCCACCAACAAGTTCAATATATTTTGCAGAAGTTCAATGCCAAGTACAAGCAGCGCCATGATCAACATCGGGTGCCACACAAGTTTCAGGTGGGTGATAAAGTTTGGTTGTACTTGTAGAAATAATGCCTTATAGGACCACATCGGAAGCTTCGTCCACTCTGATATGGACCTTATACCATCACCAAGGTTATGGGTGACAATGATTTTGAGCTCAACATTCCCCCCTTCCTTTGCTTGCACCCTATGTTTTATGTGGACCTCTTTTGACCACACTTTCCACCCTTATTGGACACCTCAGAGATAGCAGAACAATTGACACCAATAGAGATCAACCCTTAATGCATGCAACATGAATCTAATGATAATATCATGGAAATATGGGTCAAGGGAACGCGCCAACAAAATATTCAGCTTTATCAGGTTGTCAAAGTGGGGCAACTCCTGCACCAAGGAAAGGGGCTCACCCAGGGCCAAATTTAGTGGAAATTTCCTCATATGATGGGCGAATTTAACGTAATGAAGACCATTGCTTCCTAAGGAAGGAGGATTGATCCAGATGGATATCGATGGCCACCTACCTCTTCCAGCTATCTCACATATATCTTTCATCTTGGCAGTTACATTATTCATCTTGGCATTTTTTTTCTAACTTTTCGAGTCCTAGAATTTTGAGGTTGTTTTGAGGCCCTAAACAACATTTTTTGTGCCCACCACAGTCACACTAGAGACCAACGTAATGGATACCATTTCTTCCTAAGGAGGGAGGATTGATCCATATGGATATCGGTGGCCACCCACCTCCTCCATTTGGATCACATACAACTTTCATCATGGTAGTTACATTTTTCATCTTGGCAGTTTGTTTCTATCTTTTCAAGTCCTAAATATTTGAGGTTGTTTTGAGGCCCTAAAAAATATTTTTTGGTCCCACCACAGTCACACTATAAATGAAGTTAGATTGTTATGGAATAATGTGTAATCCTTGAATATACCTTTACAATGGGCTATCAGGCGCCTAAAATGGAGATCGTATGTAAAAGTTACGACCCCGGGAAGTTGATGTACCAACTTACTCCATTGGGGCCCACATGACTTTTGCTGCTTCAACTCCTAGGATTAGGTTTTTGGATGTATAGGGTTTTATTTTTACTTATTTATGCTAAAAAAGGCATGGAGGCCTCATTTTAATGTTCTCATATGAGTTCTCATAACGGCCACATCTCTTCTCAGATATTAGCTACCAACATTCAAGCAATAGTGTTTTCATTCTGCATTTTTATAGTTTCAGCAGATTTATTTATTAATAGAAGTTAATTTCCACCGTATCTCTGTTATTTTTCTATGTATATCTATGTTAATTTTATAAATTTGTGTTTCATTTTGTTCCTCTCATAAATATGAATCAGAAACATCCTAGAAAATAAGTTATAGTGAAAGTACTAAACTGACCTATTTAAAATGGATTTCGAGAGCATTTAGGAACCCTAACTTCTATAGGGAATATATCCAAACATATAGAAAACCAAAATCTAACATTCTTACCACACGTACATCAACATCTCTCCTCCTTGTCTTCCAAATTTCAAGTTCTGAAACATCCCATAAAATAAGTTATAGCAAAAGTTCAAAACTGACATGTTTCAAACTGATTTCAGTAGCATTCATAAACCCTACATTCCATAGGGAATATCTCAAAAATTATAGTGAAAAAACATCTGAAATGTGTACCACATGTACACCAATATCTTTCCTCTATCTCCTCCAAATTTCAAGGTATGAAACATCCTAGAAACAAAGTTATCATAAAAATGCCAAGAAGACCTGAATTTGATTTCGCAATTCAATCTTTGTTAATCCATTTTTCACACACACACACTTTCTCTCAATGCTTTCTCTTTTTATACTTTTTCATAACCCTTCATGAAGATACATGTCCCTTAATTAAATAATTAATTACCAATACCATGGGAAAATACCCCAAACCGATGGGTTTGAAACTACCATTTCACTTTTTACTTTTTTCACATGAAACACTTTTTTAATATACTTGTAGACCTAATATTGGAAATGTTTTGTGCCATAATATAACATCAATGACATAATTAATCCTTTCACATCAATAATAATAGTTCCAACATATTTTCTTTCTGCATGGACGTGTACATACTTCTAAAAATAACAGTATATGTGTTGGCGTTCGGAAGTCACTCCTGGATTGCTAGCAGGAGCAGAGCCCGAAGCCCATCAGGTTAATGTCACGATTTGTTTTAAAGGTTGATCAAATGGAGAAAAACTCTAAACAGCACCATCTCAACTTAAAAACCAGACCAGGCATGCATGAACGAGTGAGGTCTTGATAAACTCCAAACAGTGAGTCGCATTAAAGGGTGAGTAGATGGAAGACTTATGCAAGAAGAGTGAAAGATCTATCACAGACATCCGGTTTGTAACAAACTGAAGAAGAAATGTATTCGAACACAAAATCCTTTTACATTCAAACACATATACCAAAGAATACAAAGATGCCACAACAAATCCTTTATCACAACAAGATTGTTAAGTCCACGTGAATCCTTCACTGTGAACCCTCTAGCAAAGATGAAACAAATATGGAAAAGAAAGGAAACTGTTTGTTATAAACCAAGAAGTCTCAAACACAGAGGCATAACCAGGAAACCAGAGTATCGCTAAAACTTTACAGTCGGGAGCTTAGCTCTACCATCGATAGATACCAAAATGGCAAAAATGCCTACATATACTCAAAACAACAATAGCAACAAGATCGAGACGTAGCATTGAAAGCTTTGTGTCTGCATGGCTTCTGACAACATGGAGCTGCAATCTTTGAATGGTCGTGCACCTTATGGCAGACGCGATCAGTCTTCTGACAGTTTCTTCGGCGAATCGACGTGCCTTTAATTAATTGCAGGATGTCCCCATAATGGCGGAGACGATGTCTAACCACCACCAACCGCTTCAATAACTGCTTCTTGGGATTGGGAACGGCTCGGCCAACTCAGCACTTCGGGATATGGACGACTTCTCGCGCTCCCACCTGGAATAACTGAATAGCTTGAGGGACAGGTACGGAGGCCAGCGCGGAGGGTGAGGCGCATGACAGGAACGGAGACGCCGGGTTATGAGGGCATATGGGAGAAGTGACGAGATGAGAGGAAGATGACGGAGGACATCAGATGGAGAAAAGGGGGAAGAAGACGGAAGGGTTCGCCTTCGGGTGAGAGGCTGACGTGGAAAAGGAGCGGGATATGCGGCAGGTGGTGACTGGACAACAGGACGGGAGATGGGCCACCTGGGCGGAGATGGGGAGGCGAATAGATGACACACGGCAGCAAGGGAGAGGTGGAAAGGAAGGTGTGACGATGGGAGAAAGGGCCCACCCGGGGTTAAAGACAGGGTAACTGASAAGGACGTGGCTGCCTTGGCGTCGTTGATCTGAGCACTAAAATCTCAGCCGTAGGAAGCTGCTTATTCGATTCCGGACCCCCCCCCCCTCCACTTAAAGGTAGAAAGGCGGGGGGGGTCCGAAATGATCTTCATTGCCGTTGATCCGGGCGCGCTCATATGGACCGTCAGAGAGGTGCCCCCCCGATTCCGGACCCCCCCCCCCTCGCTTAAAGGTCAAAAGGCAAAGGGGGTCCGGAATTTGCTGTGCGCCGTCGATCTGGGCGTGCAAATCTGGACCGCCCGGTCTTGCTTGCTGCTTACCACGGGCGCATTGTCGCCCGAAACTTTGGACAAGTGGGTTTTTACCCCTTTTATGCATTCTACCCCCCCATACAAGAAACATCGCTAACAATATGTGTATACAAATATTTAAAAAAAAAAAAATGGCTCCTTGCATGCAGTAGAATAGCTATTGTTGGTGTCAAATAATCTATTTCATATATAACTTTTTGATATTGAAATGGGACCAAGTTCAAGATGAAATTTCTTCTACTTTACACTTTTGGAGACATTGAGTAGTGCACATTTCCCTACATCGATAGATATATGTTTTCCTTTAGCCATTATGCCTCGATACATGTAACGTCACCAAACACCCAAAAACAAAATTAAAAAATAATGACTATTGTCATATCAAGGATTATATGTTTAATGTTATTGTTTCTTGAGTTAGATTAAGTATATAATAAGAGCTTATACTACTCGTTAATTATGTCACATTTTTCTCTCATGACATGTTGAAGGTTCAAAGGAGAATTATCCAACCACAATTCACATTCTATCAATGCTCGTCATCTTCACATTGCAACCATTGTTTCAATAGATACAATGTTCAATAGGCAATCATCAATCTATTTTATTGAAGTAAGGGTAGTTTAACCTGATATAAATAACCTAACGAACCTTATAGTTATTGATCATAAAGTTCATACTTCTTGCAATCTATACACCTATAGGATGTATCAGAACATTTGTCTTAAACCATTAGAATCGAAGTCTTGATCTACCAATTAAATTGTTCATACTTAAATTCTTAATTACCTACCCTATTCTTTCTATTTACATGCATTACTTGTAATATTTATACAATGTAAAATCTAATCAGATTTCACTTCATTTGAAAGTTCCCATTGTTCACAAGATTTATTTCCTTAGTAAAATCAAGCTACTACATATAGTAATAGCTACCACCATTCTTGTTAAAGAGTCTTAAGTGAGGTGGATCGATATTTATTTGTTCCAATGTTCATAAATTCCATTTAATCTTGTATACATGTTATTAGATACTAAATATGGTTAATAGAGCTTGTATACAAATTATACAGTTGTGAATCTCAACAATAATGTTAGTCTAGACTTCAGTCTTATCATAAATATGGTTTCTCATACATTGTATTCACTTTAATGACTATAAATAATTTCTAATTTGAATCCTCATACGATTCCTTACCCTCCTCATATTTCACTTGTACTATGTGGTCTATTAATTCCTCGTACCCAAGCGTGAGAATTTATATAAGTGTAATTATGAAGATTGTGGGGTTTGGTGTGGTGTGGGTAATGATACATTACATAATCTCCACATTTCAATCCACATAGACACCACGAGTGGAGTTACAACCTACCACTAAGATACAAATTAATGAATACACCACTTGTGTGCATGGTTTATGTTCATCAGTACGTGCCACTCAACAAGACTTGTTGTAGCACCTCAATTATGAGATTGTGTTTGGATTTGGTGCCAGTATTATCCTTTTGGTAGCAAGCTAACAATATCCTTCTGGCTTATTATACATCAATGTTGTTCATACTAAGAGTAATATATATTAGTGTGTTTCGTTCTAAATTATTATTCGTTTTCGTGGCTACAAAAGGTAAATAAAACTAAGAAATTATTATCAGACTTGACTTAAAGTTGTCGATGCTACCAACAATAGGGTTGATGCGTTGTAAGTCAGGTATTGTTAATACCTTCCAATAACTTAATTCTCTTTGTTATAATCACAACATAATTTCTCTTTTATGTTTTGTTTTTTGTTTATGTGGAGTTTACCCATTACTGTTTTCATATGAAAGAAGAAATTTTGATTGTATTCCAAGGGTAGAAACCCTTGACCCACCAATAGAATTCGTGAACTTCTTTTAACAAACCACAGGCAACATTTTTCCAAATGTTATGAAGGGTTTTTCTATAAGAGTTAATGGACATCATACTATCCAAATATTTGATAGGGTTTTGGTTTCATTACAAGTTCTCTTACTAAAGATTACAACAAATCCACAACGATGGGGAAACCCCAAAGTCTAGGGTCGAATACCTTTGAGTTGTTCCATCATTACAGAGGTAAAGATGTATTTACCTGACTATGTTCCTTTCTGAGTTCGAAGCCAAGCGACACTCTTATTGTTTCTTGTTTGGCTCTTCTCTTGTCACGAAAATTCGGTCAAGATTCATGGACCTATACAAGCATATCTTGAAGCTCATTATTATAACTTTTGAAAATAGTTTTCAGTATTACTTCTCCCCTGCATGACAAGGCTTTGTAGTTAAAATTGTATCTATTGTTTCCTTGTTTAAGAAGATTTGTCACCTCTTCCTCAATGCAGTCGACAAATCTACAAACTTTTAACAGTCAAGCTTGAAGTTTTTTATTATACAGAATATTTTTTTGAGAGAAATGTTTATGAAAATATTTTCTTTTCCTATCTCTGCAATCATAATTATTTCTATCTTGATAAAGGTTTTACCCAACTAGTATTTCGAGACTATACTTATGATTTTTATTTCAAGAAATATCTTATGTTGTGATGAAGTCATACTTGTATGTATTATGTATGCAAGTCTTTAATTAATATGTCTACAAGTTAGAGATTAAGGTTTATATTTATGTTTTTATATTTACTTATTCAAAGAGTTCAAGATTAGACAAAATGAAACCCCAATAGGGTTTTATGTTCAGATTTTCATCTTTTTTTTTATATATCTAGATTAATATTGTGACCCCTATCAACTATTTGTTTGTTTACCTTTATATATATATATATATATATATATATAGAAATTAAATGAACAGTATCAATTATATTTGCAAGTAAAGAAAAATAATAGAAGTATTTGAAACCCTTGTTTTCCTTTAATATGTACAAAAATGATCTAAACTAGTATCTTTATGGTTTTCTCTAATTTCTCTTTTCACCATTTTGTTCAATAGCAGTAAATAATAATAATAATAATATTGTTGAGAACTTATCATGAAGTACTAAATGAAATGCACAGTCTTTTCTTTCTCTTAAAAAGATTATATTCAAATTACTATTCTAGCTACTTGAGTAGAAATGTATGTAATTATCTATGATTGTGTCTATCATAAAATAGTGATAGAAAGAAATGAAAGATACAAAAAAATATATGAACCAAAAGGAGATATTGGGGACAAATTGAGGAAAGAATCTAGTTCCTCCCAACCATAGGTCATAGCAGCCAAGTTACTTGCTCCTATCATCCCTAATCCTAATTATTTATTCCATAGGAAATTGAAAATGTCAATAACCTTCTCCAGGTAAATACCAGAACTTGACTCTTTCTCAGAACCATCAAGTTCAATTCATGCATAAGAACTCAACAACGTCTTTCCTTCCCATACTTGTCTTTCCTCCCATTTTACCAAGAAGAGAATAGATTGCCTAGGTCTTTCTTTTTCAAGTTAGCCTCATCCCTAACTCTAGGGAGTCTTGGCATAACTTTTTTCTATCTTGTTCCCTCACCTCCCACATCCTTTGGAGAAGGTTTACACTTGTCTTCATGGAAAACATTTACCCTAGTGGTTTTTAGCCTTTTTTCACTTTTCCCATGCAATAAAGAATTACTCTTTTTAGAACTAGATTCTCTCATCAATTTGTCTCTAGTAAAATAAAATATAATATAATTAAAATAATACTTACACAAATATTTCTCATCATCAAATGTTTATGAGGATATAATGTTAACTTGAGTCTTTCTCAACATAATAATCCAAAATCACAATTATTCAAAATTAGTTAAATATTCAAAATGCAGGGATATTACATCCTCCCCCCACTTTAACAGAACACCATTCTCGGTGTTCCATCTGAGCATCTCAGCTATGGAACAGAAATGGATAAGATTTTCTCATAGCTTCCTCCATTTCCCAAGTGACCTACTCGGGACTAAATTTCCTCCACTGCACTTTAACTTGGGTGATGGCTCTGCTCCACAACATAGCGTCCTTCCTGTCAAGAATGTGTAGTGGTTCCACCTAGAACTCGTCTTCTCATTCCACCTGGATCACATTCCAATTAATAATATGAGTTATATCATGCACATATTTTTTTAACAATGAAACATGAAATACATTGTGTACTTTCAGATTGGTTCGTAGTGCAAGCTGGTAGGCTATTGGTCTTACTTTGGAAAGCACTTCAAAAGTCCCACAATACCATGGTGACAACCTAGAACTTTTCTCAAGTTTGAAAGAATCATTTATAGGTTTTACTTTTAGGTAAACATGATCTCCAATATTAAACTTTGTATGTGTCCTTTTTAAATATGCATAACTCTTTTGTCTGTCCTGAGCACTTTTCAAGTTCAGTTTTTCTTTCTGAACTATTCTTTCCAATTCCTTAAACATATATGGTCCTAAAATGATTCTGTCAACTAGATTTTCCCAACTCACAGGTGTTTGACACCTTCTTCCATATAACACGTCAAAAGGACTCATCTTTAAATATGACCAATAACCATTATTGTATGTGAATTCAACCAGATGAAGATAATCCTCCCATTTTGTTGGGAATTCCATAACATACATTCGCAACATATCCCCAATGATGTGATTAGTCCTTTTGGTCTGATCGTCAGTCTGAGGATGATAAGCGGTACTAAAAATCAGTTGTGCATCCAATCTATTGAATAAGGTCTTCCATAAGTTGGAAGTAAACTTTGTGTCTCTGTCAGAAATTATTGTTTTAGGTATACCATGCATCCTGAAAATCTCTTTCATAAAAATCTTTGCAATATTTATAGCCTTGTGAGTAGATTTTACTGGAATAAAGTGTGCAGATTTTGTAAGTTTGTCTATTACAACCATTATGGAATCATTATGTTTCTTAGTTACAGGTAATCCAGTGATGAAATCCATATTGGTTACTTCCCATTTCCATTCTGGAATGGGTATAGGTTGTATTAATCCAACCGGGTGACGGTGCTCAGCCTTAACTTGCTGACACTCTAAACATTTAGAAAGATATTCAACTACTTATGTTTTCATTCTTGGAAAAAAGTACTCATTGTTTAAATTTGTTATCATCTTATGATATCTGGGATGACATGAATATGGTTTCTTATCTACTTCTTCCAATATCAAATTTTCCAGTTCTGTATTGTTTGGTACATAAATTATGTTCTTATAGAAGACTAAATCCTCCTGGCTACAACTAAACTTTGATTCTTCATTAGTTAGCTGATTATTTTGGAATGTTTCTAGAACTTTCATATATTCCTTATCTCTTTCTGTCGTCGTCAAAATTTTCTGTTTTAAATCATATTGTATATCATTTCTGAAAAATGCATTTAGTTTCCTACTAAGCACATATGTTGCCTTATTTTCCTTTCCTTTAATATGTTTTATTTCAAAATCGTACTCACTTAGGAAAGCTAAGAATCTTCCTTTCCTTGCATTCAGATTTGGTTGTTCAAAGAAGTACTTAAGACTAATGTTGTCGGTCTTTAACAAAAACCTTCTACCCAATATATAATGTCACCACATTTGTAAAGAATGTACAATAGCAGTTAATTTGATATCATGAGTAGCATAGTTGGTTTCATGGGGTTTTAATTTCCTTGATTCATAAGCAACTACATACCCATCCTCCATTAATACTCCCCGTAGTCCTTCCTTTGAAGAATTTGTACATAATACAAAGTCTTTGTGTGGATCTTCTACCTTTAAAATAGGTGTGGTGGTTAAAAAAAAAAAAAAATCAAAACTTTCCTGACACTTCTCAGTCCATTTGAATTTGATTCCCTTTTTTTGTAAGGAGGTTATCATATAAGCCAATTTTGAAAACCCTTCAATAAATCTATAATATTATCCGGTAATACCCATAAAGGATCATACATCTAAGACATCCTTTGGTACCAGCTAGTCTATAATGGCTTTGACCTTTTCTGGGTCAACTGAAATCCCTTCTCCTAAAATCACATGTTCTAAATACTGCACTTTTTCCTGATAAAAATCACATTTACTGAATTTTGTGTACAATTGATGTTCTCTTAATGTTTGTAAAACAAATATTAAGTGCTCTTCATGTTTTTCTATGTTCTTTGAATAAATCAAAATGTCATCTATGAACAAAATCACAAAATTATCCAAATATTTCCTTAACACATTGTTCATTAAACACATAAATGTTGTAGGTTCATTAGTTAGACCAAAGGGTACCACTACAAACTCATAGTGTTTGTACCTAGTTCTAAAAGCAGTTTATGAATGTCTTCATCTATAATCCTGACTTGATGGTATCCTGACCGCATGTCTATATTTGAAAATATTTTAGCCTCTCCAACTTGGTCAAATAAGTCATCAATACGGGGTAAAGGATACTTATTTTTTATGGTCATCTTATTCAGTTTCTTGTAATCAATACACAACCTAAAGGTTCGATCCTTCTTTTTCACAAATAAGATAGGTGCTCCCCATGGAGACACACTTGGTCTAATGTATTGTTTATAAATTAATTCTTTGTTGGTTGCTTATCTTAGTTATACCTTTAACATGATTGACCCAGGTTCAGGTCTACTGGGAAAGTGGGAAGTGGTGACAATGGATTTTATTACGGGATTGCCCAGAACAGGCAAGCTGCATGATTCGATCATGGTGGTGGTGGACAAGCTTACGAAACCTGCTCATTTTATTCCACTGAAAACTACTCACAAGGCAGCAGATGTTGTTGATATTTTCATGAAGGAAGTGGCACGATTGCATGGAATTCCTAAAACAATTGTGTCTGACAGAGACCCGAAATTCACCTCAAATTTTTGGAAAGGATTGTTCAAAGGATTCAGAACGAATCTGAACTTTAGTACAGCTTATCATCCTGAGTTTGATGGACAAACAGAGAGGGTGAATAGGGTGATAGAAGATATACTGAGAATGTATGTGATGGACAAACCATCGAAATGGGAAGACTACCTACATTTGGTAGAATTCGCTTACAACAATGGGTATCAGGCATCGTTGAAGATGAGCCCATTTGAAGCATTTTACGGCAGAAAGTGAAATACTCCAATGAGTTGGGATAATCCAGCTGATAGGACAGAAGGTGGGCCATAGTTTCTCAAGGAGATGGAGGACCAAATGATAAAAATTAAGAAGAATTTAAAAGCTGCCCAAGACAGGCAGAAAAGTTGTGTCGATAAGAACAGAACCCACGAAGAATTCAAAGCGAGTGATCATGTTTTCCTGAAAGTAAAAGCTAACAGGAGTTCCCTGAAGCTGGGAAGCTGGGCAAGTTGGCAGCCAAATTTTGTGGGCCATTTGAAATCCTAGAGAGGATTGGTACAGTTTCTTATATGATTGCATTGCCTGCATCTATGTATCTTCATAATGTCTTCCATGTATCATTGCTAAAGAAATATATACCTGATGCCAATCATGTTATTGATTGGAATGTGATTCAGGTGGAGCAAGAAAGCGTTTTTCAAGTGCATCCGGTGCGCATTTTGGACCGGAAGGTCAATCAGCTCCGGAACCGAGCCATAGGGCTTGTAAAGGTCCAATGGACCTGGTACGGTCCTGAGGACGCTACTTGGGAGCATGAGGATGCAATGCAGACAGAATACCCGCATCTTTTTGAATATTTTTGAAAACTTTGTTGTATATGGGTGTATGATGCACTAAGGACAGTGCATAAATAAGGGGAAGGGATTGTAATATCCCTCGACTGAACCCAATTGTAAATGTAATATAAGTGTACTTAAGTTGGTGAGTTATTTTGACATCATTGTGTAATGAACCTCCCATGGCATAGTGTGTGCATGAACCGCACAGTAAAAAGATGTAGTGTACACATTCCCGGATACCGGGCGCAGTAATTAAAGTGCGCACAATATGGAGGTAAGCGAGCCTCGTGTATATGATATGTGTTATAGGCTAGTGAGCCATTTATTATAAGCTAGGATGCTTATGTTTTGGTATTAGGCCGGAGCGCCTAGATGTTAAAGGCCAGTGCACCTATTTTGTACATGTCTCATGATTAATATAAAATACATCGTTGTGCGCAGACCGACCACGATAAAAGAGATGGGGGATTGAACTTCACCAGTTAGGGAAAGGGAGGGCCAAAAGTTAATGGAAAGGGCTAAGCTAGAGAGCTTAGGCCAAAAAGAAATATTATACCAATATTTCCTAAAACATAAAGTATGGATAATAATTTTGTCCTAAGTTCTAAAGTTGGGGACAAGTAGACCAAAGTAGCTTCCAACATGACAAGTGTCAAGTTGGAGACATGCATTCATATCGTGGGGACTTAGCTCATTTGGTCACTTTTCCACGGGGATTCTTACCAACAGCGGGGACAATCATTCTCACCATCACTTTCACGATCAGTTTCACGATGATTCCTTCCATCACTCAGTTATCCAGTCAGTGATTCCATGACCATTTTCATTCACACGGTCCATTATCATTGAGATATCCATTTCACCATATATGAGCCTGTTTCCATAACCTTTTCCGATTGGTGTACCTGGTTAGATTGGGAGCAGGATTGAAGAAGTGGGTTGTCAGGCCCGTGGGAAATTGAAGAAGTGGGTTGTCATGCCCATGAGCAATTCTCCGAGCGAGAGAATTGTTGGGGATTGATTCCCGAAGGTGCTAAACTACAGCTACAATGCTCTGAGACTTCCGGTCTGGCCTGTTGTTGAAGCCCTGGAAGGGAAGTGGGGCAGTCGAGGGACTGTTGAGCAGAGAAGGGGCACACTTCCTTGGGTGGGACAGGCATGTGGGGAATGAGAGGTTGTAGGCTGTTAGTTGAGTGAGCACCTGAGACGGAGTCTTTCCTATTGACCATGAGCCTTAGCCTAGTTAGGAACCCTTTACCCGAGTGGAGTTCAGTCCTAGCTCAGGGGTGACTCACTGTTGAGAGTGATGAATAGTGTATTCTAAGGCTGGGAAGTTCGTGGATAGTCTGTACGCAGTTGGTGACAATATTTCCAAGATAAGTACCAATCGTATGATAAAATTATATGATGCATTGTTATTTACGTGCTTATGTTACGGTTTATCATATATGTGATTATAATTACCTGTATGTTTATGGGTATTTCCTTGTATATGTTGCATATATGTGTTTACTGTTATTTCAGTATGAAATTGTATATTACAGAATGTAATTGTTTGTTTATGTTTATATGTAAAGTTTCCGCAAGAATGTTGTATGTATATGTTTAAGTTGCATGCAGTTTGAAGAGAGAATTTATGTGGCATAGCTCAGTTGAATGTTGGGTATGTTACCGTATGTTCCGCAGTAAGAGAACGAAAGTGTTCCCTAGAGTAGCATGGCCTGGCCTGTTTAAGGTTGGGGATGTTACCAACTGGTATCAAAGCATGAGAGATTTCTCTAGAGTGGCATTCCCTGGCCTGTGGGTGGTCAGGGGAACACTATAGAAACATATCGAGGAATAGGAGAAAAAGTATCCTCATAATCTATTCCCTCCACCTGAGAGAAACCTATGGAAACAAATCTCGTGATGTGCTTCTCAATGCTCCCTTCAGCTGTACGTTTTATCTGTATAGAACCACTTGGAAGTCACCACAGACTTCCCTTACGGTCTTGGAACAATATCCCACACATCATTCTTTACGATGGACTAATACTCCTCCATCATGGCTTCTCTCCATATCTGCTAACTGGATGCTTCCTCACAACAGGAAGGCTCAAGAATCAATGATGTGGCTCATAGTTGCAGCATAGCCCGAATGTATTTGTGGTCTATGTATTTCTCGCAAAGTACCACATGAGCTACGTGTCCTTCTGCCTCCTGCAGAGTTTGATGAGCCCACGCAGGCCTCTTCCAACCTACTGCAATATCTCTAGGAATATCAACTGGATCATCTGGATCGACGGGCTCAACTAGCTCCCTCTGAAATGTTGAAGGGTGAGGGGGGAGAAGTCATCATCTCCTCCTACCTCTTACTATCAATCTCCATGTGATATCCTCTAGATATCTAGAAGGCTATCTTCTCTTCAAAGGAAATAGTTGTCATGGATCCACACAAATCCGATTGCATAAAATCCCCTTGGATCTGTTGTCACTGCTCGGAAAGGACCCCACAAGCTCTATGAATGACATCATGATCTACATGAATATATCAAAGTCTTGACACCATCTTCCCTAGGGTGGGAAGGGCTCTGTAATGTAAATGAGAAAGTCTCCTATGTTATCACTTGCTCAAACTGATGGAATCATGTGACAAGATTCGGACTGGTAAAACTTGTCAATCCATATAAACTCATTGTCTGGTCAGACTGCTTCATGTCTCAAACTAGAGACCATCTAATATGTTTCCTTCTACAATTGACACTATGGCTCTCTCTCAGGGCTATCACTAGTGACATGTCTTCGTTGTAACCTGCCCGGAACAAGAAAAACAAAAGAAAAATAAACAACATCTCCATGGCAATCTCCATGGAAGATAACCTGCTAGGAATAAGAAAACAAAAGAAAAAAGAATATCTCCTAGAGGGAAGATCAACAAGTGCATCTCTAGTATCATGACTTCAAAGCAACTTAAAGATTGTTATCATAGCTACAACACCTACTTGTAATGTAGCAAATCAGATATACTAGAAGTGTAGGTTACACGCATGATAATTAAAACAATTAAACATGGATTATTCTCTTCCAGGGAGAGTGTGATGCTCCTCTGAGTGCACTGAGATCCCTCTGGATCCACAATTTCAACAAAAAGGTTCCTCCTCCTGCAAGCACCCTCATGATAATGATACATACATATATATATATATATATATATATATATATATATATATATATATATATATATATACACAAGTGCATACCTCTTAAATTGTAGCATCATCAGGTGTTGGTGCAACTTCATCCATATTTGAGTAGCCTCATATTAGCCTTAGGGAAGGCTCTAAAACTTGTAAATGATGGATCTCAGACTATGCTTAAATTGATGCCACGAATAGAATTTAGACCAGGCCTCAGAATAGCACTTCAAATTCTCATATATGCCTTGCAGGCTGCCTCAAGATCACCCCTTTCCTACCTCTGCAATCATATCATGGGTTCCCTGCAATTTTCTCCAAAATTTGTGTCAATAAAACGCCTTAAACTCGACCACAAACTGACCAAAGTTCAGCCTCGGTACTTTTCAAGACTCGTCGTTAGAACAGTCAGAATTTTCCCTCAAAACAATGTTTATACCGTCTCATAAGAGACCTCAGATCAGCACCTCGGGTCTGCCAACAATTCAGCCTCAGGAATGTCAAAGGAAGGCCTCATAACATAACTTAAACTACCCACAGGTTGCCTAAAATTCACTTTAGAGCAAACTTCAAACTATGTTGCAATTTGTGCCAAAAGGGAGCCTTAGAAACTAGCGCCCAGGACAGACTTCAAGTTCAGCCTTGTAGCCTCAATGAATTCGCCCAGACTTCATCAGAACTTGCCTTAGATCTGTTTTCAAAGATTCCTTATATCTTCACATAGATCTGGTTCAAGTTTTACTACTAAACTTTGTCTTTTCCATAGAAAATGCCTCAGAAAAGTTCGTTGGGTTTATTCATGGAGTTACCTTAGATAAATATTTTGTTGATATGGTGATCTTTGTTTTGACAGCCCTAGAAGGGCTTCTCCTTGTTGCAGCCAAATTTAGACTTAATTACAGGTTTGTTAAGGAGGCGCATCCCCTTCTTTTGTGCCTACAATTTGGGCCCCAACAGCCCTTAACTGTTGTGCAATGGTCATCTTATAGGAACCGCTCTGATACCATGTTGAAGTTTTAAATTCTAGACTAGTTTAGAACTACAGTAAGCTAACTAGGATCTCATGAAGATTAACCAAGCACAAATAACAAAAAAATTTGGGTCTGCTCATTTAACCATAGGTAATTCTCTTCATTACCATCCAACCATAGGAATCCTCAAGTGCCACCCTCGAGCAGAGTAGGAGACCTGCTACAAAATGATATCTAAGAGAAAGTCACCCAAATACATAGATATATGTTGTTACATATGTGCCCAATCTGTTGTCTCGAAAATGCCTCAGATCAGGATGAATTTTTCTCCCTCATACTAATACTCATGTGGATGCCTCAGATGTGTTAGGAGGTCGAGTTGTTGTGTTTCAAATGAGGAAGGATTGATCTGTATTTATACTAATTCATCACTAAACTTTTAGGGCCGACTTCTCCTAGAAATTAATTTCTAACTCAATATAAATTAGTCTTTACACAATAGGGCCAACTTGTACAAGTATTTCTCATCACAAGTTATTAGGGTTTTTCTCTTCTCATGATATCATTTGTAGGAGGTCTCTTGGAGGTGAATACCTCCCGCAACTACCAAAAACATCAACAGTGACCACCCTTATCAATTTATCTTATGTTGTTTCCTCTTTTTCCTCTTCCTCGGAGGTTGTTCTCTCTTCGCTTTCATTGGCATCTCTTGTGTTAGGATCCCTCTTCATGGTAGTCTCCATGAATTCCATCCTTGATCAGAGTTTATTGACCTCCTGTTGCAATTCTTCATTTCCAATTGGTCTTCCTTGACCTCTTCTTCCAAGCGACATCTTCTCCTTCTTCATGAGCACACGCACTAGTGGTATCTTTTTCTCTGATACCAAAAATCATGACCTGCCAGGTCCAATTTCATGTAAACAAAGTTTGAAATACTATGTCACCAACTTCAACTTCTCGGTTTCTCTCAACTCTTCAATTAGTGTATGGGATCCTCACAATAGTCTGTCGAAGATTTTCTATCAAGGTAGCTCAAAGTGTTGTCGGAGTTAATCGTTCTGACGGATTGGAGTTAAGCACTCTGAATGAGTCAGAGTGATCCACGTTACCAAAGGTTTGATCTATGATCAATCTCGATCGTTGTTTCTCCTCTCTGATGAACGATCTAGATCTGTCATCGAAGTATTGCATATCGGAGTTATCAAATATTACGACGCTTCGATGGCTATGTCCGATAGAACGGTTCCGTTCGAGTCGAGATGTGGCAAGGGACTCCAATGGAATGTGGGTTCAAACAGAGGTTCGTCGGAGTAGAGAAGAGACAAGGAACTCCAATAGGATATGATCCAACAGGAATAACTCTGAATTAATGTCGATCGATCTAGCTTGGCTCCGTTCCAGATCTGATCGCTTCCATTGACTTGTTTTCAACGAAAATTGCACAGAAGTCACAGCAATGGATTTTGATTGTGCTCGCAATCACCTACAAACATAACTACTTGCTTCTGTACCCAAACAATTTACACGAATGCACAAAAAGCATAATTTCACAAAACTCTATCTTTGATTTAAGCATTTGAAGGAATAAGATTACAAGAAGAAAAGATGTATTCATTCTAGGTCTCTCGGACCTCTACAGAATACACACACTCACACTCTCCACACTTTCTAACCTTTTCTTCAATTCAAAATAATCAATATATCTCAAAGCTCTTGGGTAGCTCAGAAACCAACATATCCTGAGCTATATCAACATATTCCTAAACTAGAAATATGTTCCTAAAACTTAGTAACCACTTGACACCTACTCAAACCATAAAATCTTTAATACCTTCTAGAGATATCCACCTAACTATTACAAATAAATGATAAAATTAAGGAAACCAACTTCCTTTAGTAAATGTTTATGACCCTTGGATCAATCTCGAAATTTACTACCAGATGCTCCTGCATCAATAAGGGTGATCTCTATAACCAAATATCACTATCGCTTCCATAACAAATACACTTTTCCTTGCTATTTGTACTTTTATCCCTTTCAAATCTGCCTCCTACAAAAAGCCTAAGGCTCAAAATTAATCACCCTCTTTTAGACTCTTGTCACTCATGTTATCTTATATGGATGTAGTTTGGGGTTGTAGTAATCTTGAGATAATCATGTAGAAAGATCAAGCAAATGGCATGTTCTATGTCAGATAAGAGATATTCAAAGGGGATTAAACGTTATGAGCATGTGGTTGTTGAAGCACAATGCATTGTAATGAACTACACCATCCATTGGAATTGTTCGGAATAAGAATTGGACAGGGACGTAGAGAAAAGGGCCAAGGACAAGTGTGTAGTGGAAACCACAACACACCCTCCAAAACTCAGGGAAATGGAGGAGGTATATGCATTCATGCAAATTCACTGCCAAAAACACTTGGAGCCATTGTCTGAAATGGGTTATTTACAATCTCTGGTTGAAAGCGTTAGGAAAATTTTGAGGTTTAAAATGGGTCTCAAAACAAACAAAAAAATGCACTATCAAAATCAACTTTACAAGAACCAATCACATTTTAGAGGATGACATCATCACTAGAGGTTGAGTTGGCATTATTTGAGTTAAAGATATTTATTTGTCACATTCCAAATGGTGGATGGCAACCCATAGTTAACCTTAATAGTATTGCAAGTAAAATCTTCATAATGAAAAAATACTCATAAATTATTTTTTAATACAATATAATATACTCATAAAATAAAAATACTCTTACAATAAAAATAAAAATAAAAGTACATCACTTAAAAAATAATTTTAAATTACTTTATATAAATAAAATAAAAAATTTATCATACTTGTGTATTAAAATATACGAAGGTAAAAGTAAAACATTAATTTATATTACCCTCTCCTTACTTATTTATGGTGATTATTAATTTATATTACCCTCTCCTTACTTATTTATGGTGATTTGTAAATTTAGATTACCCTCTCCTTTACTTGTTCTTCATGTATTCCTCTCCTCTCCATGTGTAATTTGTTACTCTCTCGCATTTATTTTTAATATAAAATAATATGCCCTCGATTGTTAGTACTCTCACATTTATGTCCTTGTGTGTTTTTTTGCCAACAAAAAAATTTCTCAATTATATTTATAATATAATTGTGTACACATGTCATCATATTTTTTCTATACATATTCTGCCCTCCGATAATATTTAAAAATTTTAAAAGATAGGATTTATCT
This sequence comes from Picea engelmannii, assembly GCA_009831015.1. NCBI lineage: Eukaryota > Viridiplantae > Streptophyta > Pinopsida > Pinales > Pinaceae > Picea > Picea engelmannii. The sequence goes on from ML782438.1 coordinate 403,726, forward strand.
CAAATGATTATTTCAGTACACAAACTGAAATGAGTCATGAGCATCCCATTACAATCGGAAAGAAAGCTACAGTGCAATTCCGATATTCACCTATACAAAAAGGATTTCTTTTCACAAAAATAAAACTATCGTCTTTCTCTTTTGTCTGTGAAAAACCAAACAGAAAATTGTATGCTAAAAAATATTTAAAAAGAGGGTAGGACCCTCATTTCCATCTACCCAAAGATTGTATTTGATTTTCCCCTCGGTCTTCAGCAAAGCCTTCTTTGAGAGAGAATCTGCCTCCTTGTTTAGTTCCCTATATATATATGTGAATATCTGATCTCCCTGAATGATTTTTTGAGCTCTCTAATCATGTCCTTCCATCCCACAAGTGAGGCAACCTATAGTTTCCCTTTTCCATTCAACCAGTCAATGATAATCTTAGAATCGCCAAAAACCAGAAGGGTTGTAATATTCAAATGCATTGCCAAAATATAGGTAGCCCACACTCCTAGCAACTCTTCCCTAGTGTTTGTCCCTAGGCCGCAATTGTATGTCCATTTATAAGTTGTATTTTCACTTATCCTGATCAGTCCCCCTCCCCCACTCTTGTGCCCATTTATCTGCGTTGCTCCATCGAACCAACTAATTGTGGGAATAAAATATCTAGGGATCTAGACATTTCTTGGGATAGCCTTCTTCTGAGAAACTGTCAATTTTGCTAAATTTCCAAGTATTTTGTATACAACCGAAAAGATAGAAGGGTTCCTATCTTCAAAGATTTTCTTATTTCGCTTCAACCAAACATACCAGCACACTAAGGAGGGGAGAGTGATGTGAGTTCTCTCCTTTCTAACTCAGTTTTCAAAGCAAGCAGTTATAGTACTTCCTTCCCAAGCAGTATTTATATTTAGATCTCATTTTATCCTATTCCATACATCTTGTATGAAACTGCACTTAACAAAAATATGTACCACAGATTCTGCTTCATTTGAGCATAGATGGAAAATACTAGGACCTTCCCAACCTTTTCGTTGTAATGTATCCCAAGTTAGAATTTTATTCTTTTTAGTTAACCAAGTGAAAAGTCTAATTTTTTTAGCGATATCCCATGTCCACATATGTCTCCTCCAACCCCCAATTACTTGGTGCCACAGGTTTTTTGTTATCGCACAATAGAGGTTTTTTGCAGTTATGATACCTGATTTATTTCCCCCTGTCCATATAAGCTCATCATCAAAATTTTGTAACTGCACTCCCGCTCTAATTAGCTCCCTGCAACATCCATCCCATTATGATGCCAATTCACCTATGAGACCGATCTCCTCACTAGATTTCAAGTTTTCAGAAATAAAACCAGGTCTGTTTTTACCTTTAGCCTGGTAGAGATAAATCATGTTTTTTTCTTTCAGCACTATTATAAGATGTAGTGATAAAAAGGAGGATTTCCTCAACCCCAAAATGTTATCATTTCCAATCAAAACCGAATGGACAGACCCAGGGCTCCAACTCATCCAATCGGTGATCAAATGTAAAGACTTCAATATATTTTTCCAGGTATGTGAGGCAGAAGGAACTCTAGTTGTAGTCGATCTGAACCAGGAGGCGACCGAACATTGTGGAAGGTATTTATCTTTGATCACCTTATTCCATACACCATCCTTCATCAGGACCCGTCACAGGGAATTTGCGGCCAATGCTCTATTAAAATGAAAAATATTTCTTATCCCCCAGCGACCCAAATGCTTTGATTTTGCTAAAACTTCCCAGCTGCATAAATGAAAGTGTTGTTTTTCGTTGTTGCCCGACCAAAGAAAATTAAACATTAATTTCTTGATCTTATCGAGGACCGATATTGGTATTGCAGTCAGTGCCATCCAATAAACCGGTTGACCTTCAAGTATTGCTTTGATTAGTGTGAAGCGGCCTCCCAGAGACAGCCATATGTTGCACCAATGTCCGATCATTTTTTAAATCTTTGTTAGAATCCATCTCCAATCAACAGACTTGTATGAATCGGCTTTTAGGAAGTATCCAAGATATATGAATCCCTTAGAGAGATCATCGAAATTGTACGGGAAAATTTCTTTTAGCTTTTCTAAAGACTCCCCTTGTATTCCATCATATAGGAAGGATGACTTTGTCCAGTTTATCTGCAAACCCGAAGCACTACAAAAAATAATTAGAATCTCTTTTGTCTCCTTCCATTCTTGAACCAATGTTTTTGTCATAATAAGAACGTCATCCACAAAAAACAAATGGAGTATCTTAACTATTATGGATACCTTTACCCCCGACAGCTTTCCTTCACCCTTTCCTTTCTTTAACAACAGACCAAGTCCTTCCATGATTAATATAAACAGCAGAGGTGATAACGGGCAGCCTTGTCTCAAGCCTCTACCACTCTGAAAAATAGGTGAAGTCTCCCCATTTATTAGGACTGCAAAGTTTGCACTGGTCACACAACTCAAAATCGAGTTTGTGGTTTGTAAACTAAAACTCGTTTGTATTAAGTCAATCTTAAAAAATCTCAGTTGATGCAATCATATGTTTTTTTTAGATCCAGTTTCAAGATCAAATCTTTTAACTTTTTCGTCTTTATATTGTGCAAGCATTCATGTGTCGTGCCAATAGTGTCCAAAATCTGTCTGCCCTTTAAAAAACCTAATTGTTCTCTCGACAGCGAACTAGAAAGGATAGGTTTTGTCCTATTGGAAATTATCTTTGAAATCAACTTATAACACAGGTTACATAGAGAAATAGGTATGTAGTCACCTAAAGTTGTAGGGTTATTTACTTTTGGAATAAGAGCCAAAAAAATCGAGTTTAAAGATTTGATCACTTCGCCTCGAATCCTAGAATCCTCCACTACTTCCAGCAAATCATCTCCAACTAAGTCAAAGAAGTGAGTAAAGAACTCGACGGTCCATCCATCGGGCCCTGGGCTCTTGTCTTTAGCAAATAACTTGAGAACCTCCCAAAGTTCATGCTTTGTACAAGCTCTGTCAATAGTTTTAGAATCTTCCTCAATGACTGAACGAGAATAATGTTTGGTTGTATAAACTTGATCGGTGATATTTAATTGTTCTAACTCCTCATAAAAACTTTTGAAATACCTAGCAGCCTCTTTTTTTATAGCATCTTGCCCAAAATGAACTTGCCCGCTCTCATCCTTGATCTCCTAGATATGCTTTTTGTTCCTTTCGAAGCTTGCAAAATTGTGAATGTATTTTGTATTTTGATCACCGCTTTTTATCCAGATGGCTCTACTTCGTTGTCTCCATAATTCTTCTTCAGCTAGCAGAATTTTATCTCGCTCAGCCTCTAGAAGTTTTAATTGATTGTCCCTTTCTCCACACCATTCCTCATGTGTCGTCTCCTGTATTAAATCATGTAGGTGTCCCTCCAGTTGTTCTAATCTTCTTACTTGTTTCTTTTTTTGTGCTTTTGCCCAGAATTTGATATGTTGTTTTAAATTCTTCAATTTCCAAAATAATCTATGTTGAACCTCCAGTTCAAACAAAAAATTTGGATCGTTCCAAACTTCCTTTACTATAGTAGCAACCTCTTCTTCAAATAGCCACCTCGAATTTAACTTAAAAGGAAAGGTTGTCGAGAAAGAGTGGCATTCCAGTTACAAAAACACTGGTGCATGATCCGAGATGTATGGGAAGTCCACCCATGACCTGAATCTGCCTACTCCATTTATGAGATCTTCAGACAAAAAGACATGATCCAGTGTTTTGGATATACGCTCAGAACCTGATCTGCCATTTCTCGAGGTCGGAACAAGAACATCTAGAGCTATGTCCACAAGTCGATTTTCTTTAAAATATTCTTTGAAGAAACCTGCCAGTTGATCTAGATGTGCAGATTCTCCCCACACCTCCCCAGCATCAAATGTGAAGTTTAAGTCCCCTGCCACTATCAGATTTTTATGTGCCAGTAGACCCCTAGCTACCACCTTGTCCCAAAAAGAATTTTTGTCCAAACAGGGACCATAAACATTTAAAAGAGTAAGCGGCTTTTTGTTCTCCAAACATGTACCTGTCAAGAAGATTCCACCACAACACAGAAAAGCATCTAAGTAACTTTTTTGGATCCCAAGTCACTAAAAGTCCCCCAGAATTTCCAACCGGACTAACAACACAAGTTAGCCAAGAAGATCAAAAGGTGTTCATAAAGACCCTGGCCTTTTTTTCCTCTACCAAGGTTTCTTGTAGAAAGATAATATCTGGTGACTTCCTCCAAAGTAGTCTTTGAAAGGAGGCGGATTTCAAGGTCCCCCCCACCCCTCTGATGTTTAGGGAGAGAAAAATCATAACTTTTCTCTAGCTAGGGCTTTCATGCCTCTAAGCGCCCCGTTTTCACTAATGATAGGTAAATGTAATTCAGAAGAAGTTTGAGAGGAAACTACTTTTTTTCCTCACACTCCGAGTTTTAATGGGGTATATCTCATAACCCCAACCCCTTCGACCAAGTGTAATCCTTCCCAGAAGCCTCCCCAGACTATTATGATAGTCCTATAACCCCACTTGTCTCATGTCTACTATAAACATTCCTCCCCTAAAATGTAGGAATAGGGATAGGTGAGAGTGCCTCTCTGTAGGAGGGAATCAACGTCTCTAGAACAACTCCAATGGAACTTTCACCAAGATCTGGTTCCCTACATCCCGAGAGGATGCTATCCCCCCTCGGATCACTAATTACCTCAGCTACCCCCCTCGAAGAATCCAACCCACATGAAGGACTGTGAATCGAAGAAGTACAATCCCCCCCAGTGTCTAAAGGAAGTCCTCTTACTCTCCGAGGATCCGAAGAAATATTTGAAATAAACCCCCCCAAACCGAGGCTGTAGAGTCTTTAACAGGGTCCTTTATGCCCTCCAGAACCTGTGTAATATCAGTATCGGACAAGTTCGAACACCCCACTCCCAAGAGACAAGAAGAGTGTGTTTACTTCTCACGTTTTCATGAATTTACATGACCCTCTCTTCACATATCTCTATTTTGAATTTTGAATTTGAGATATTTATTATATTATATTTTGAATTTGAGATATTTTGAATATTAAATGCATAGTTACATTCATTATGTTTATATTATATTATATTCAAAAAGTATTTATTTATAATTATAAATACATTTATTATATTATATTATATTTAAAAGTTCTTTTATTTTTAGTCATATCTACAAAAGATTTTTTATTAATTTTATTTTTCATTATCTTTTCAATAAAAATTAATTATAGTTACATATATTAAATGCAAGAGATGATTTATAAATATATCTTCTCCATTAAATGAATAACCCGTAATTTTTTATTATATCTCTTAGTTCATTTTAGAGCTCAAAATTTCCCTAATAGATTTCGATGCACATAAACCTCCCAGTCCATTTTAGAGCTCAAAATTCCCCTAATAGATTTCGATGCACATAAGCCTCCCACAAGAGGTTGTTTCGTCTTCTCTCCCTTTGGACTCTGACTTCTAGGGACTCCCCCTATGGTTTTTTTCAAGCCAATGATGAGAATTTTCACAAGTGAAGTCTACGTTATAGTTCATGCTGAAGTGGATACATGTTCTAAGGATGTCGTAATGGAGACTCAAGTGGACATAACAACTAAAACCCTTGAAGGGCATAATTTCTAGTTTTTACTATACTTTGTATGTTTTGTCATAATTTCTAGTTTTTACTATACTTGTGAGTCTTATAAATGAGACTCTTCAATTTTGTATTAAATGATATATGGTTCGACCACAACATTTTCTAATATAAAATCTCTTTGTTATTATGAAAAAAAATATATTTATGTACATCACGAAGACTTGGAGCTTGTTAGTTTTATGACACATTGTCAACATCATACTGGCCTAAGGAAAAGGACAATTATCCAAAACTCAGTGTTGCTGTGTACTTGAGATAGCATAACCTTGCTCTCTATTATCATCGTGTCCTTTCGTATTTTTATTCTTTTTATTTTTCAGTTAATCGTCCTTTTAGATTTTGGCAACATGTGGGATTTCTTTATATTTAATATCATGATTTTTTTAATTTGGTTGTGTTATAATCAAAAAGACATATTTAATGCACCTTTATGACTTATAGTGGTGGTCATTGAAATTTGCCACCTATTTTGTAAAATATTATATATAGTATCATCTTTCATAATAATATATCAAGTGTTTTTACCAAAAAAGTAGATACTATATGTAGTATCATCTTTTATAATAATATATCAAGTGTTTTTACCAAAAAGTAGGGAATTAGTACAAGGGTTTTACGAACTATGAAATTATAACATTATTGGTCCCACCATTGAATTCTACGTTGTGTGAGAAACCATAAAAGTGAATGCAAACAAGGCCAATATAGGTACTAAGAAATTGTGACAAATTACATATCACCCCTTCAGACATCCTAACTAAAGAAAGGTTTAAATTGTATCCAAAATTAGGATTCTCAACTCATAAAAGGGAAAGTTTGACAAAATATGAAGCCTAACATGAGAAACTATAAAGGTGAATGCAATCAAGGCTAGTATAGTACTAAAAAATTGTGGCAAATTACATATTGCCCCTTGAGGCATCCTAACCAAAGAAAGGTTTAATTAGTACCTGAAATTAAGATTGTCAACTCATAAAAGGGAAAGTTTGACAAAATGTTAAGCATAATAAATTTGCCAATAAGTTGTCAACTTTCATATTTTTCATATACGGGTTTAGCATCACTTTCATTTTCTCAGAAAACAAATTATTGGCAATAGTACCTCTAACTTGCATCTTTCAATTCTTCAATCACCATCTCTTAACTTTCATGCTAACTTCGTCAATGGTAATTCCTCTATTTCACGCTAACGTCAAAAAAAATTATTTATTACAAAAAGATGATAGAAAAATTAGAATAGAAATAGGACAAAATGACAATAAACTTGATTAAATTGAAAAAGAAATATGGGTCTAATACAAAACTCAAAAAGTAGAGATAAGTCACATATGTTTCACTATTTACAAGGCATGTTGTTTCTGTTATAGATTTATGAGTTGAGCTCATCTACAACCTTCCCCTTCTAAATAAAGGTGACACCATGAACTCAAGCAAGATCTTTCACGACCTTCTAAGCAAAGACCAGAAACTTACTTGAGTTTAGATAAGACATTTCAGGACCTTATAACACTATTTAAGATCAGGATATGCCTTGAGCTCATGTAAGACCTTTCAAGTACTCAAAATCAGTAAGATCATAACCTTATTTAAGAGTAGGTGTTAGAATTAGCGTAAAGATGCAGAACAGTAGTATCTTTTTATTTTCAGTGAATGAAACAGCTGGATCTAAAGATCAACAAACTTAGAACACTTCAACTAGTATTCAGATCTAAGAGTTCTAAAGAGAGACAGCAATAAACTTAGTAAAAATTAGATCTGAAGATCAGAAACAAAACTCAAATCTAATAAACAAGAACTCTACTAATTTGACAGTGAACAGATCAGAATAAGATAAACAGAAATATGGATCTATAAAGCTGTACAAAACATTGCTTCGATATGATCATAAACAGTAAACAATTATAGAGAAAAATGTAAATTCAATGTGTAGCTTCAGATCTAATATTTGATACACAAATCTAAATAGATCTAACAGTGCTGAAGTCAAAATAAGATCTAGATCTGGAGATGATGAGTAGGCAACTTACCTGGTACAGCAATCTTACCTCAGAAGAAAGTTCAGTAACCACAAGAGATGTAGAACCAATTGTAGTATGCTCAGACAAGGTTCAGTTCATAGATCCACCTTATAGGTTGGATCTCTTGCCAATAGATGAAGGAATTTTCTTGCCACAAAGAGATAAAACTAGAAACCCTCACAAGGACAAACCCTCAAACAACAGTAGGTATAAGACATCCAAAACCCTACACAAGGAGACTGTGGATAAACTTGATTACAGCAGGAGATAGGAGGTCGTACCCTATAGGTTTAACACAGCAAAGAGAGGTTGACTGCAGCCTATAGGCTTCATCACACAGCAGGAAGAGTAGGCCGCTGATTTTGGCACACCAAACAACAAACAAGAGATGGCCGCAGCCTTAGACACCCCAAACAGCAGAAAAGAGGAGGCCGCAGCCCCCAGGCACCTCACACAGCAATAAGGGAGAGACCGTAGCCCAAAACTCAGCCACAGCAAGTTGGAGAAGAAGCTGCACCCTCCACATCAGGGTTAGCAGAGCCAAAGCACAAAGAGGTCGCACACTAATAGCCCTTAAGAGTTGTCGCTGCCACACATTACACAAACCCTGCAACAAGAAGAGGACAAGCCGCAGCTAGGAGGGACTTCACCAACAAAAGGAGGCCGCAGCAAGGAGGGACCTCACCAGCAAGAGGAGACCACAGCAAATCT
>ML782438.1:418323-454901 GCA_009831015.1 Picea engelmannii
GAGATAGGAGGCCGTACCCTATAGGTTTAACACAGCAAAGAGAGGTTGACTGCAGCCTATAGGCTTCATCACACAGCAGGAAGAGTAGGCCGCTGATTTTGGCACACCAAACAGCAAACAAGAGATGGCCGCAGCCTTAGACAGCCCAGACAGCAGAAAAGAGGAGGCCGCAGCCCCCAGGCACCTCACACAACAATAAGGGAGAGGTCGTAGCCCAAAACTCAGCCCCAGCAAGTTGGAGAAGAAGCCGCACCCTCCACAGCAAGGTTAGCACAGCCAAAGCACAAAGAGGCCGCACACTAACAGCCCTTAAGAGTTGTCGCTGCCACACATTACACAAACCCTGCAACAAGAAGAGGACAAGCCGCAGCTAGGAGGGACTTCACCAACAAAAGGAGGCCGCAGCAAGGAGGGACCTCACCAGCAAGAGGAGACCACAGCAAATCTCAGAACAAGACTTCAACAGCAGAGGAGGGCCGCAGCACAAGAGAGATCAGTGCTCACACTTAGAATCAAAGTGAAAAGTAAAGTGTGTGAAATGAGGGGGGGGTTTAATTTATAGTTTAGGTTAGGGCAAGGTTAGATTAAAATTAATATAAAAATATCATGTTTAAATTATGTAATTTAAACATGATATAATAAATATTTTAATTTAACCTTTAAAACAAAAATAACACAAAAACCCCAAACCAACACTCATTCAAGGTGGCAAGGTGGCAATACTCATTCCTTCACTTTTCATGGTGAACTTATTTCTTTATCATCATTGCATATGGGACTTATCCCTCATGTGGTTATGTCCTTCTTCAAGGAAGGTCATGTACCATCAATATACTTGATAGAGGATCAAGTAGCCCCAGAAATTTTTCTGGGGTCTTATCCACCAAGGTCAAAGACCGAGGATCAACCCATGCCATATGCATGGGTACCCTGGACATTTCCAGGGACCCTAGGCTTATCTAGGGGCTTTAACTGCTTGGTCCTAGACCAAGAACCCCAGTCGTATACTGGGGGCCCTCTCAGGGGTCTTTACTGCTTGGTTCTACACCAAAAGCCCCAGTCGTAAACTGGGGGCCCCAACAAGGGTCTTTTGCCATGGCACTGACTGTTTGGTCCCAGACCAAGTACCCCAGGAGTGCACTGGGGGCCCTAGATCTCGTCTAGGGTCTTAGCCATCCTCCAGGAGAATGGCTCTTGCAGCTGCTTATTAATTTAACAGTAAGTGTGACCTTTCAAGGGCTTACATTCTAGTTGAAGTAAAAGATAACATTTCCTGAACATTAAAAAAAGGACACCATTACTGGAGCATATATTACACAAAAAACTATTGATCAATAGTCGGTAATCATATTCAAAAATATCTACAATAACTTCGACATAGCACCCTCCTCCTAACAATGATATCAGTCTAGAATCAGTTAAGTCATATTGATTAGAAATATATTTAATAAAGTATTTTATGGATGTTTAGATTCTGAATCATGTTTCAAATTCATTATAATTTTATAGATCTAATTATGAATTTCCTACAAAGTATAAGGGTTATGCCACCATTAATATCAATCTTGTCTCTTTTATAATTGTCCAAAATGTAATGTGTTGGTGATGATTGTCTGATGGGCGAATCACAGGCATCTGAGATACAAGTTTTGCATTGCTTAATGTGCATCATTATTGAATGAAAACTGTTAAATTTTGTACCTTATATTTGAATGTTTTTGCACATGCAAATAATGAAAATTATGAAAACTGTTAAATTATGTACCTTGTATTTGAATGTTTTTGCACATGCAAATAATGAAAATTATGAAAACTGCTTTAAGCAGGGGGGATATACATAACTTACAAAGTAGAGTGACGGGTGTATGATCCTTGAATATTCTCTCCATGCACAAGCTCCCCATCCTTGATCCAAATAAAAGGTTAAATTGTTCCCGTTGTTCAATAATTCCATAAATGACATGATTACAAGTCAAATTTTCAGTTTAAAACACATTCTTTATTTTTTCCACAGCTTAAAATTCAATCAGCTTGTTGTAAAAAACATCATAGCAACGCATTGTTTGTATCTCAATGCCAAGAGTTCATACCTAATAAACCTGTGAGTACACCAGGACATAACGCATGTTTGTGGGTGAGTGGTAGGGGAAGCAACAAAAATTAATCTACATCAATATTGTACACCCAATTTTTGAAACAGAATTTTCAAACCAAGCAACGGTAGCATCAGCCAACAATTCTTTACACTCGGAATTTTTGTTTCTCACTGTTGCCACTGAGCAAAAAGCTGGTCAAAACTTCAAAATACTTGGGCAAAAGAGGAAAATGTTATTTCCTCGAGGAAATGAAATGAACTCCATTAGAGCTATATTCTTTTGTTTTGTTTATCACAAAACTACTTTGCAAGCAATGATGTAAAAATAGGTCAAGCTATACCACAAAACATGGACTATTTGCAGCACCCATGCTCGTGTCTTGGCTTGAACACTTATTGCATACAATCCCAGACTAGACTAAGTTTGAATTGAATGGGAACAAATTGAAGGCAGTGCAAAGCATGTAGAGATTGTTCAACTGTCAAATTTATGCACTTGTATGCATCGAGTAGGTTGGAAGGGAGATTAGTGCCTCAAGTTTTGACCAACAGGCCTCAATAAAATTTAGGATGCCTGCATGACTGTAAGTTACATGACTCGTTCAAATTTTGCAAAGGCCAAAATTGCAAATGGAAATTCAATCTTGGCTTATAATAGACTAAATGAAAACTTAGAAAAATGTCACATTTGCTTAACCCAAAATCACCAGAAAATAAATAGGGCTTCCTCAAAAGATTCAACTTCATCTCTTCCTGCTGTTCCTTCTTGCCTTTACAGTTCTCTCTAGTGCTCTCAAGCGCTGATGGACAAGAGAAGATGATGGTGGCCCTTTCTCAGTTGTTGTGATAGATCCAGCAAGAGTTGTGGGTGCCTTTGGTGGCACAGGTATCTCAGGAATAGCCAATGCTCTCTTAACACCTGGCATCTTGATTACTGAAAAAACAACAATGAGCACCATGATTACAAATGCATTTGCCAAATTCCATTGCCAAAAGTAACTCTCAATTGCCCATGTAATCCATAAACATAGATCGCCATGACCATATCTTTAACCTCCATTTTGCAGGAAATTCCTCCATATGAATGGTAAGGTTTACTAGTAACAAAGCTTACAAAATGGTTTCAAGAAGTCATTTTTAACCATATAATGCAAGTGTTATATCAATGTAGCATTATCATCCAATATTTGCAGAGTAAATAAACAAAGAATGGCATATCTCATCAAGTCTGAACATTATGATACCAAGCAAAAGGAAAAATATATGGAAATCCTAAGTGAACTCAAATTTGATAAAAGTGCATTAATAGTAGTTTGTTCAACAAATTAACAACAGCTTTTTATAAGGGATCCTGTAGCTTTTTTTAATTTTCAGCTCAAGCAGGTCCTCCAGCAGTCGTTCATTTTGATATATTCTAGATGGCTTCAAAGATGCAAACATTGTGCAAATGGCTAAGTTCTTCATTTCAATAACATGTGCATGGTAAGTATCAATGCAAACTATGGATTGAAACTAAACATAAATGATAGAATTGAAAAATGTAATTTTTTACTAAAAGCATGAACGTTATGTTAGCATGCATATTTAAAATATATGGAAAACACTAACCAAATTCAGGAAATTTAAGGAACTACACGTATGGGAAGTTTTCAAAACTCTTCGCAGCAGTTTCCTTTGAAGCTCAACCAGGTCCTCGGGCTCACTTATTACAATAGATTCTGGATTGTTTCATGCCTATCGGTAGTGATACAGAGAATTTATTCCATTCCCATGTTTAAATGCACATGATAAGTGTCTTGGCAAGAAATTGATTAAAAAGCATCTCTAAAAATACCCATTAATAATCAGCAAGCATTCACTTACAAAATCCCTAAGTCGCATGAAACGTGGAAACATGTACAAGTTTCGGAAACGGGAACACCTGGAAACGTGACCCCCCAAATGGGTACGTCGTAAGAAACACAATATATATATATATATATATATATATATATATATATATTGAGAGAGAGAGAGAGAGAGAGTTCTTTTAAATAAAACATTATCTTGCAATAAAATAAGAATGATAGGTTAATTTGTAGGTAGGTTTAGAAACGAATTAGAGGTTAATTGTCTTCATTTTCCATATATTAGGGTTCTTTAGACTTCCTATGGGTCCCATGCCCCTCATGGGTGCTTGGGGGTTTCTGAGAAGTTTCCAAGGCATTTCCAAGTTTCCTGAAGTTTCTGGGATTGGTACGTGGGCAGTTTAGGAGTTTTGTGCAGCAGAGCAAAATCCATAACATCAAGGGATGACAATTTAGACTTTTCGGCAAGTAAATAGAAAAAAGAAAACAAACTAGTTGGATATCTTTACTAGCTTACAAATTTAAAAACTTCCCAGACAAACCTCAGCAGCACATATGTTCATAAACTTTCAAATGGACATAACAGGGTGCCTGGTTTATGAAAGTTTCAAGGATGCATATGGAAAAACATGAACATGGGTTTAGAACGGCAGATTCTCCATGTTGGATGCCTCCCAGCATGTTTGTGGCAAGATAATCAGTGCATTGCTCATCACCTGATTGATGAAGGAACAAACAACGAGCTCCAACATTAAAGATTATTAAGTGTACTTTTGTATTGCATTTTGTTGGTGAACTTTAATATTAGTGACATTACATATGACAAATATGTAACAATCAAAAATAAATTAGTGTTAGGTTGTTAAACCACCTTAACAGGTCTATAGCACAATGTATCGGAGAGATGGTGTACATGAGTTTGTCGATGAGCATCCTCCTTTGGGCTAGCCCTGTATTGTATGTCCACTGCAGCATTGATATGATACGGTTGTCTTATAACCTTTTCACTATCTTTGAGTTCATCATGAATATGTTCGCAGCCATTAATAACCAGCAGTGGTATCAGAGAAGTTCAGTGATGACTCCTGGTGTAGCGGGTGAAAGTATGCAATTGAATTGAAGACAAGCATGAATCAAGTCAATGACGACCAAGGCAAGAAGACAAGAGGTCAAATTCTATTTTTTTTATTTTATAAAGTTTTGCATAGTATATGATCTGTTATCCCATATCCTAGGGATAACTAAGGAGATCATGTCTCGAAGCCCACAAGTCCTAGACATGGAGTGCCGAGAGCCAGATGACTTGAGCATGGCACCGGAGGGCCCATCTTTTCTTCAGTGCAGCCCATCTATCAGCAGCAACATCCATCCCACTAGCTTGGTCCTGAAGTGGCAGTAAGTCTTGCTCCACGATGTAATGAGTTCAGGTATCATGGTATGTGTCACTCTAATTATTGAAGCACTTAAGTATGTTGCATTAAATTCTCCTTCATTTCATAACGTTTGCTTGGAAATTATGCTCTTTAACTTGTTCATACCTGGGAGGGTGACATGATGCCCTAGTAAGTTGATCTCCCTTTAGGATGAGTTGCCACTGGGTGGGTTTATGAAAGATCATCGTCCATTCCCTCCATACTTACCACTTTCCATCCTTACTCCTCTCATCTTCCCCTACCTTTGATCAGCCATTGGGTTTGCCACACTAGGAAGGGTTGTACCTTGCCTTGTGGGAAGAAGGGGCTAAAGGCCCAGAGGGTAAAAGTAGTTGGCAAGAGTTAAAAGCCAAAATGAAACCTTTGAGATGCTTCGTCCAGGGATTCCCGAGAAAGCAGTAAAAGACTTCTCAGTAAGAAAAGGGAACTCGTAAGATAAATAAACACTCAAGGTATTAGTTGGTGGATGGGAGGTCTCGTCATGAGCCAGCCTATTAGGACCATGGGCATGTAGCGGTATGACACTACCATCTATCTGGTCACCAATCCAGGGTAATGGCTCTTGCAAGAGAAAGGGGGTCTCATCACGAGCCAGCCTTCTCATCTCCATGAAATGCTTGTGGGTAACTTTGTCACCAAGCCATGACAGTGTCCCTCAGCTCTTCCCTTGAAGCACAAAAGAAAAAGCAATAAGACTAAGAATAAAAGGCATTGAATGGGATAGGAAACCATGGCATCCATGATAAGGTGCAGCTCGCCCTCTACAGAGGCACCCACAGGTAAGACCTACATTTCCCTGTTATCACTACATATGCCCAAACACTTCCCATGTCACCTCACACACATTTACATGACCTAGATTGGCTCTCACTTGGGAAACACTCCGAACTTAAGAAGGATTAGCCCAATAGGACATCTTGAGACCCTCTCCAAACCTGACTAGTTAAATTGCATAACGTCTTTGAGCATTTGTCTGGGTAAAGGGGGGTTTGATGCACATGTTTGGCTAATTTGATTATTAGATGTGATTGGCATTGCTATCATCCCTGTGACTTATGAACCCCTGGAGGGCATACTTGTTGTTGTTGCAGGACTTTGCCCGGTGGATAGGTACATATGAGGAAATGATTAGCTTGGACCTCCAAGGGGCTAAAAGTCCACAGATGGATGTTGTGACCCCACCAGGGGGAGAGAGACACCAGAGGCTTGCACCAGGAAGAAAGAAGGACATTGCACCAGGGACACTCCGGCAGACCTAGACCCAAGGGGGTCTTGCCTTTCCACCTGGACGTTGATCCTTGAGAGCACATGACGTCATCCAGATTTAGGGTTTGCACTTATGAGGGCAGTTGTGTGCTAGTTGGCACGTGTGGCAGCATTCAGGGCCTTTGGAGGCCAAACATTTTGCATTTGAGGCCTAACATTCCACCCTAGGGGCCTAACGTCACCCTAGAAGGGCATGATGTCACCCTTGGATATGATATTAGGGTTTAATTAATGGCATTTATGTAAAAACTGGATTTTAAATGTAATTTGGCCATGTCGGCCTTTTTATGACCTAATTTTAATTAAAGGTCCTTGATACTATATAAATATAGAGAGAAAACTCTCATTTTTTCATCATCACTCATCACACAAGTGGTGTGGTCTGAAATTTGCACCCTTCTTGGGAGTTATTGGCTGAAATTTTAGGCGCACTTTCTCTTGGAGGCTAAATTTTGCAACTTGGATCATTTCTTGGTAAAGTTACTTGGCATTCTAGGGTTTTATGGCTTGATTATTCTTGGTGAAGTAAGTAAATCTGCAATTCTTCATTTTATTTGAATAGTTTATGGTAAATTTTCTTATTCATGTTAAAGATTATGAAATTGCTTGCTTGACAAACCCTAGGAGTAAAGGACTTAATTTGCCACTTCTTTACTCTTCATTTGATAGACATTGCTAAGAAGATTTTGACCTAGGTAAACTTCTAGAGCCCTAAATACTAGCTTTTTAGAAGTCATTATCTAGTCAATTGTTGCTTCAAGTATCTTTCAATAGTCTAAGGAAGGGAGATTTTGCTAGAGCCTAAAATTGCTTACACTCTAGCAAGTTTATCCTTAGGGTTTGGATGTTTGAGGCCTTGAAGAGCCAACACCTCTTCCATCCACCTCTTATCCTTAGGTAAGTAAAATCATTGTGTCATTTCTTCCAAGAGAAAACCATCATGTATAGGCTCCATTACCCTATAAAGGCACTAGTCTACTCACTACAGTGATTGATTGATCAAAACAACTCTCAAACTATCTTCCTTGAAACATTTACTAACTTCTACTAACCTTAAACTAGACTAATTCATTGACTAACTTGCTGTTGTTGCAAAAGATTGCTACAGCCATCTAACAGCAGCAAATTTATCTCAAAAGTGATATTAAATGTTGATTAGACATTGCCAATTTTGCTTGTGACAAGTAGTTATCATTCTGCCAATTCAAAACTATATTTCCTTGTCTTTTTCAAGCAATTTCAAGGCATAATTATTGTGGCTATTGCAAAATACTTATTGTTGTTGTAAATAATTACATTGCTGCAGTATTATATCAGCTTATTTATTTTTCAGAGGTTCATGGTCTTATGAAGCACTAACATCATATGGTACTTGGAAATTGCACTTTTTTCGATTTGTTGTCTTGTTCTGGGCAGGTACACTCCATTTTCACCATTGCTTCATCCCTTAAATACCTTAACAACCTTTGACTTGAGTGACCAGTGAGAGGGGGATTTTCTTGCATCCTTTCCTTAGTCTTATCAGCCCTTTAGGTCACTGGGGACGTCTCCCCTAGGGTAACTTTGATATACTCCTAAACAGAAAGGGATTTCCTATTAAGGTGACAGTGATAAATCACCCCCTGTTACGCCAATCTTGCATCCACTTGCCTTGGGCTTTGGGCAAGTACAGATTGTGCGATAACATGATCAACAAACATTGACGAGCATTTTTCTAAGTCCAACCGTTGAAAAAAATTAGGGCACTGTTGATGCTGGGGAGAAATGAGGATAGCATAGACAAAGATATAACTACATTTGTTATTGGAGAGAAACAAGGGTAGCAGCAGCTGCACTGAGAGTAGATATGTTTATGGGGGAAGAGTATTATTTATACTGTTATGAACATAAATATACATATAAAATAGATATTAATAACATAATAATTAAATGATAATTAATAAATAATAATTATTAATAATGAAAGGACATGTCTCAAAGGACATGACTATTGGTTAAGGGAACCCCTGCGTGGGTATATAAATGAGCCCTCATTCTCAATTGTATCTCATCTTATCTATTCATATTTTTATACATTTATACATTATTCCTACATGGATTATTGTGTTATTTTCCAAATATTTTGGATAATTCTTATGTGAGCAAACTTTATCGATTTTATGTTCATAACAGACTTTGTCCTAACAGAAACCCCCTTATTGTTTTGCTTTCCCTCTTGGTTTATGTGATTGGGTTTTATTTTATGTGACTGGGGTTTATTTTAAGTGATTGGGTTTTTTATATAATTAGGGTTTTAATTAAATATTAATTGACATATTAATTAATATTTATATTAATTAAATGTCAATAATTAATTATAATCCTAATACCCTAACCCCTCTCCCTAACTATAAATTAGACCCTACCCTATCGCATTTTACACTCACTCACTCTCTCCTCTCCCTCCTTGTTGCGGCTACCTCAGTAACTACTCCCCTTTGATTGGTGCGGCCTCTCCTTTGTTTATCAGTTTCATTTCTGAGTTTTTTTGTGGTGGCTGGAAGCTTTTCCTTTAAGGTTTTGTCAATGGTTGATGGTTGGATCTGCCACTTCCGAACTGTGTGGTGCCTCTTAAAAGTTGTGGGACTTGTCCTCAAGCTGCCAAACCTGTCCTCTTGTAGTACGACCTGTCCTCTTGCAGCCGGACCTGTTCCAGTGGATGTTGGATCTTCCTTTAAGGCCACGGATCTGTGTATAGGTGCCACGAGCTCCTTTTGGGCCTTCTTTGTTGTGTGAGGATTGTGGATCCCTCTTTTGGCTGCCGCGTGGTGTGCTGAGATCACTGTGGGGAGTTATCTCATTGCTGTCCAGTTTTCTGAGTGAGGGTTTTGTTGTTTGCTAAGTGAAGGGTTTGCTTACCTGTCTAGATCTCATTCATGTCCCTAATCATTGTTTATTGGAGGGTTTTCTGCTGGGGGTATTGTTGTTAAGTCTGAGGTTTTATTGTTGTTTTCTTTGAGGGTTTCTATCTATGGCAAAACTGTCCCACAATCCTCTTTGACAGAGATCAAACCCTAGAGGTTTGATCCATGAACCTAAACTAAAGTCTGAGCATATTTACAGAGGCATACATCCACACATGTGACAGGTACATCTATCATTGAATTAGGAGGTAAGCTAAAAGTTAATTTTTCATACTCAAAAATTTTATTTGCTTCCAGATCTGTTTATATGTCTTCTTCTTTATGCTGATCTAGTGAACAGAAAATTTTTAAAGCATTTTGTTTTACAATTTTCCCTAATTCTAACAAGTGGTGACTTCCAAGTGGATCTACAAGACCAACCATGATGCAGATGGCAGCATAGAGAAGTACAAAGAGAGATTTGTGGCTAGAAGATTCTCCCAAAAAGAGGGAGAAGATTATGACAAGACACTTGCTCCAGTAGCCAGAAGAAGTGTACATAGAGCAGCTACAAGATACATGAGGAGTCTCATGTCTACAAATTGAAGAAAGCTTTGTACGAGCTTAAGCAGGCACCCAGGGCACGGTATGCTAGAACAGACAGTTATTTGATGAGCTTGGGGATGGTTGCCCCTTGATATTGAATGACATGTTTCTTACAGGGGATGAGTAGCTCACAAATGGGTGCAAGAGGGAACTCACTTCAGAATTCAAAATAAAGGATCTAGATTTGATGGGATTGGAGGTGTGGAAGAGGCCAGATGAGATTTTCCTTAGCCAAGGAGAATATACAATTGAGATCCTGCATAGACTTGGGATGATGGACTGCAAGTCCAAGACCACACCTATGGTTACGAATCTGAAGCTCTTGAGTGATTCATCTTCAGATTTGGTTGATCCCACGATGTACAGACAGTTGATCAGATCCTTGATGTACCTGGTTAACACCAGGCCGAACATATGCTTTGCAGTGAACACTTTGAGTCAGTACATGGTTGAGCCTAGACATGTACATTGGATAGCGGCAAAGCATGTGTTGAGGTACCTGCATGGTACGGTTTCTTGAGATTATGTACCTTGGGAGGTGTTCCCCATGTGTTTGTGAACTCCTAAACACATGTGGGAAGTACTATGTACTTTGTGCCTTGTACTTTATGTCTAATTTCACTTTGACTTAGGAGATTTAAGTCAAAAGTGAAATGTGGTCATTTATGCCTAAAATGACCATTAATTCACTTTGTGGGTGAATTAGGAGACATAAAGTGAATTTAGGGAACTTAACCCAAAGTGGATTTTTGAGTGAGATTCTTTTGGAGAGATCTCAAACTTTGATTAGACTTGAAATGGGATGATCTCAATGGTCTATATTTTAGGTTTCCTTATGGATGTTCAAGAGAGGCGCAAAGGGCAAGGAGGAGCTCATTCCTTCATTTGCTCACTTGGAGAGTTTGACAGAGAGCATAGAAATGAGGTTTGTTGCATTGTATGAGGCTAGCTTGGGCGCTCCCTTCTATGGAGATAGCCAACAGGCTTAGGGCCTTGTTTATTTATTGAGGAGCTTCCAGTGTTGAGAAGGGCGCACTTGGTGAGGGTGGCACATCAGCAGTGGGGAGGTCTTAGAGAGCTCAGATTACAGTGAGATTTGTTTCAAAGGGAGGCTACACTTCAATATCAGACTACTATAGAGGGGTTTCCTGTTCAGAGCTTCCAGTTGACATCTGGCTCCATTTCAGTGGTCTTGGCAGCATTTCTGGGGGGTGCACCATCCTAGGGCGCTCTTGCTACATTTGGACTTGTATTTCAGTTTGGATCAAGCTGAACTACTGTATTTTCAGCTATAAAGATCTCTAGGTGTGTTACATTTATTTTAGTATGCATGTGCTAACACTTGGTGACTAAAACTACATGTTAGAGCACCTAAAATTGTGAATGTAACCATAACAAATCAGCAAGAAGTTCATGAACTGTTGGCTGTCCTAAAACGGCAGCAAAACCTTCATTGACAATTGAAACTTAGAGCCAACTTGAGGTCAAAGACAGACCTAGTTGGCAGCTTGATAGGACCTAGAAAATCTTCATGGTATCAGAGCTGAGGTGGCTGATTTTTGAGTAGTTTGGACAGCATATGAGTGGGCTGTTATATACATCTTCTTGGCAGATTTTGTGGACAGCCATTGACAGTGTTTAGTGGTTGCTTGTGGGCAGAATTTTGTAGAGGATTGTAGAGCAGTTGTGGACAGTTTTCGTCAGTCTCTTTTCACACCTACGGGGTAGGAGTGAGGCTGATTTGACACGACCTCTTTTCACACCTATATTGTTAGGAGTGAGGTCGGAGTTTGCTTATCTCTTTTCACACCTGTGTTGACAGGAGTGAGGCAACATTCCTTTGCAGTTTGAGCATCAGTTGGAGTGTAGTTTGGCAGACATGTCAGCATCTCAGATGTGTGTGGAGGACAGGCTAGCTGGGGCTAGCAATTGGTCACCTTGGAAGGCAAGGATAGTCTTTGTCTTAGAGGACCTCAAACTATGGGACATAGTTGAGGTGCATGTTCCTGTTATTCCTGTTACTGCCCCCATCTTGGTGGCAAAGTTCAGGAAGAGGAACAACAAGGCAAAGAGGACCATATGTGATGTAGTGCGGGATCATATTATTCCCCACTTGACTAGGAAGACTTATGCATATGAGATGTGGGCATCTCTATGTAAGCTTTACCAGAGCTCCAATGAGAACCGGAAGATGGTTCTTCATGACCGACTCAGGGGCATTCGCATGCTCAAGAATGAGTCGGTGATTTCATTCCTTGGTCACTACACCCATATCAGAGACGAGCTTGGAGCCGTCGGAGAGGCGGTGGACCCCAACTCTATGGTGAGGACATCTATGAACAGCTTTACCAAACCATGGGGTCCATTTGTTCATGCCATTGTTGCCACGGAGGTCATGCCTACATGGGAGAGGATGTGGGATGATTTCGTCTAGGAGGAGACTAGACTTGTAGCAGAGGCCTCTGGACAGCAGTAGCAACAGTGAGGTCAGGGTGATGAGGATCTTGCTCTTTGGAGAAAGGGCAAGAAGAAGGCCGACTGTGGAGGTCGGCAGGGTCCCAAGTTTGGGGCCCCACCACAGCGGGGTGGAGGAGAGAGCAGCAGTGGTCAGAACAGAGATATGAGCAAAGTGAAGTGCTTTGTTTGTAAGAAGTTGTGGCACTATGCTGGACAGTGTCCCAACAAGAAGAAGAAGAGAGGTGGTACCGCAGCTACAACAAAGGAGGCAGAGTTTCAGACTCAGTTCGAGAGAGAGTGAGCTTTCCTCATATGCTGCACTTCAGTTGAGACGGCACCTAGTATCTGGTATATTGATAGCGAGGCTTCGAGCCATATGACTAGAGTTAGAGAGCATTTGACTGATCTCAGAGACACAGAGGTTCGGATGGAGATTGCTCTTGGAGATGACTCCTTGGTTAGAGTTGATGGGATTGGCATTGTTACCTTTCAGAGAGATGGCATGCCACCTATATCGTTCAGGGACATTCTCTATGTCCCTGGGGTGAAGAAGAATTTGATTTCAGTTTCTACCCTCCAAGATAGAGGTCTTGAGGTGACATTCAAGGGGATCGTGGTACTCATTCACCCTAAGGGGTCCTCGCTTGCCTCAGGACAAGCGATTGGAGTGAGGGATGGGAAACTGTTCAGATTGCTTTTTCAGCCTCTTCATGCATTGGCAATGAGCAGCGACAACAGCAGACGGACATGTGAGTTATGGCATTGTAGGATGGCCCATCTACATCATGGAGCTCTCGGAGGACTAAGAGAGGTTGTGACCGGAGTGCCACAGATCAGTACAAAGCATCAAGATGTTTGCAGAGGGTGTGCGCTTGGTAAGTTTACCAAGGCCTCGTTCCCCAACAGTGACACCAAGTCCGCTAGGATATTGGATTTAGTACACACGGATGTGTGTGTGCCCATGACTCGGAAGTCCTTGAGTGGTCGTGAGTACTATCTCACATTCATTGATGACTACTCAAGGAAGACTTGGATCTATTTCCTGAAGACCAAGAGTGAGGTCTTCAAACGGTTCCAAGAGTTCAGAGCTCTTGTGGAGAACCAATCTGGAAAGAGGATCAAAGTCTTGCAGTCCGATAACGGGGGTGAGTATTCCTCCAGACAGTTTGTAGAATTATCTGCCCAGCATGGCATTAGAAGATAGATGATTGTACCATACAACCCCCAGCAAAACGAGGTTGCCGAGAGAAAGAACCGGGCTATTATCGGTGCAACGAGATCCATGTTGCACGATCAGAGTTTGCCTTTGTACCTTTGGGCAGAGGCGAGTGCTACTGCAATTTACTTGCAGAACAAGAGCCCCCATAGGATATTGAGGAAGATGACTCCTGAGGAGGCCTTCACTGGTAGGAGGCCCGATGTCGAGCACATCAGGATCTTTGGGTGCTTGACCTATTCTCATGTCCCCTCGAAGAGGAGGACAAAGCTAGACCCCACAGCCCAGCAAGAGATCCTAGTTGGATACTCAGAGGTGTCCAAAGCCTATCGTATCTACATTCCATCACTCAGGAGAGTGGTGGTGAGCAGAGATGTCAGATTTGAGGAGGATAGGGCTTTTCAGAGATCTCTTGAGTCGAGAGTCAGTGTTGAGGATGATGCAGAGGCACTGATTGATGCCTCAGAGGGAGCACAGCCTCAGGTTTCCGATACGCCAGTATCAAGGGTGACAAGGTCACCATGCATACAGTCAGAGGGTGTTCAGTCAAAGGGGGCAGAGGCTTCAGGTTCTCAGAGTGTTGAGACTAGTCCTAAGGTAGTCACTCTTGGGCATAGAGACCTTAATTCTTCGTTGACCACTTCAGGGAAGAGGAGACCTAGATGGTTTCAGGAGACCCTGGCCAAGGAGAACTTAAGTGAGCCCAAGAGCCAGATCAGAGAGAGTAGACCTCCAGTCAGATTCGGAGCATATATGGCACTAGTGACAAGTATCACGGATACTAAGCCACAGACATTTGCGCAGGCAGTGGACCAGCAGGTCTAGAGAGAGTCCATGGTAGAGGAGTATGACTCCATTGTGTGCAATGATGTTTGGGAGGTGGTTCTGAGGCCAGTGGGGAAGTCAGTTGTGACTTCCAGGTGGTTGTACAAAACCAAGTATGTTGCAAATGGAAACATAGAGAAACACAAGGCCTGTTTTGTGGTGCGAGGCTTCTCTCAGATAGAGGGAGTCGATTATGATGAGACATTCGCACCAGTTACGAGATACACCTCGATCAAGAGCATTATTGCCATAGCGGCAGAGATGGGTTGGAGCATTCATCAGATGGATGTGAAGACCGCATTTCTAAATGGCTTTATAGATGAGGAAGTGTACATTGAGCAGCCACAGGGATTTGAGGTGAGTGACAGGGAGACTCATGTGTGTCTTTTGAGAAAGGCACTTTATGGTCTAAAGCAAGCTCCCCAAGCTTGGCAATCACGTATTGACACATACTTGCTTCAGATGGGCTTCGAGAAGAGCGATGTTGATCCTAACCTCTATTACATCATTACAGGTGAGGAAACTCTCATGCTCATTCTATATGTCGATGATTTGTTCATCACATGAGCCGAGGATCTCATAGCTGAGTGCAAGTTGGGACTTGCATCAGAGTTTGAGATGAGTGATATTGGGTTGATGCACTATCTTCTGGGTGATGGAGGTATTGCAAGAGGAGGGACACATATTTCTCGGGCAGGGGAAGTATGCTACAAATATTTTAAGCAGATTCCAGATGGAGGACTGCAGACGTATGTCGACACTCATGATTACCAACTAGAAGAAGCTTAATGCTTCAGATTCCTAGTTGGTAGATGCTACAGTTTACAGGCAATTGATCAGTTCACTCATATATCTGGTTAACACCAGACCAGATATTTGTTTTGCCGTGAACACTCTCAGCCAACATATGGTAGAGTCGAGGAGTGTTCACATGATTGGGGCAAAACATGTGTTGAGGTACATTGCTGGGACAATTGATTTTGGCCTTGACTATATCAGAGGTGATGGGGTCAGTTTCGTTGGCTACACCGACTCAGACTGGGCAGGATGTGCTACTGACAGGAAAAGCACCTCAGGGTGTTGCTTTGGTTTGGAGTCGAGACTTGTTTCCTCGTTCAACCGGAAGTAGAAGTTAGTTGCTTTGAGTTCGGCCGAGGCAAACTACATGGCGGCCAGTTGCGAGGCCATTTGGCTTCGTAAGATGTTGGTAGGATTATTTGGTCAAGAGATGCCACCAACCGTCATACACTGTGATAATCAGAGTTCTATCAAACTCTCTAAGAATCCAGTTTTCCATGACCAATCGAAGCACATTGAGATCAGGTATCACTACATCCGTGATTGGGTTCAGAGAGGCGTAGTGCAGTTACAGTATATATCGACTGACGAGCAGATTGCAAACATCCTCACCAAGGCCCTCCCAAGGGGAAAACATGTCTACTTCAGAGACAAGATGGGCTTGGTGAGAAACACCTTCCTCGGTAAGAAAGAGTGTTGAGATTATGTACCCTAGGAGGTGTTCCCCATGTGTTTGTGAGCTCCTAAACACATGTGGGAAGTACTATGTACTTTGTGCCTTGTACTTTATGTCTAATTTCACTTTGACTTGGGAGATTTAAGTCAAAAGTGAAATTTGGTCATTTATGCCTAAAATGACTATTAATTCACTTTGTGGGTGAATTAGGAGACATAAAGTGAACTTAAGGAACTTAACCCAAAGTGGGTTTTTGAGTGAGATTCTTTTGGAGAGATCTCAACCTTTGATTAGACTTGAGATGGGATGATCTCAATGGTCTAGATTTTAGGTTTCCTTATGGAGGTTCAAGAGGGGCGCAAAGGGCAAGGAGGAGCTCATTCCTTCATTTGCTCACTTGGAGAGTTTGAGAGAGAGCATAGAGATGAGGTTTGTTGCATTGGATGAGGCTAGCTTGGGCGCTCCCTTCTATGGAGATAGCCAGCAGACTTAGGGCCTTGTTTATTTATTGAGGAGCTTCCAGTGTTGAGGAGGGCGCACTTGGTGAGGAGGCCGCATCAGTAGGGGGGAGGTCTTAGAGAGCTCAGATTACAGTGAGATATGTTTCAGAGGTAGGCTACACTTCACTATCAGAGTACTATGGAGGGGTTTCCTAATCAGAGCGTCCAGTTGGCATATGGCTCCACATCAGTGGTCTTGGCAGCATTTATGGGGGGCGCACCATTCTAGGGTCCTCTTGCTACATTTGGACTTGTATTTCAGCTTGGATCAAGCTGCTATTGTATCAGGTTCATCTATATTTTGTACTTCTTGTATTCCACCATCTATTCTCCTCATATATAGACATATATTCCAAATTGGTTTTCCCCGAGGGGGTTTTATCCAAGGTCATGTTGACCAAAAATACATGTGTTAAATTTCATGTGTGTAGAGTGTAGAACTACTATATTTTCATCTGTAAAGATCTATAGGTGTGTTACATTTATTTTAGTATGCATGTGCTAACCCTTGGTGACTAAAACTACATGCTAGAGCACCTAAAATTGTGAATGTAACCGTAACAAATCAGCAAGAATTTCTTGAACTGTTGGTTGTCCTAAAACAACAGCAAAACCTTCATTGACAATTGAAACTTAGAGCCAACTTGAGGTCAAAGACAGACCTAGTTGGCAGCTTGATAGGACCTGGAAAATCTTCACGGTTGGATATGGACTTAGATATGTCTCAGATGGAGAAGTGAAGCTGCAAGGTTATACAGACTCTGACTGGGTGGGGAGTGCAGTGGACAAGAAAAGCACATCAGAATGTTTCTTTAGACATTAGTGGCACTCAGTACAACAGAGGCAGAGTATATAGCAACTAGTGTTGCAAGCCATGAAGCAGTGTGGCTTCGAAAGTTGCTTGCAGGGTTATTTGATCTAGAGTTGGAGCCAACTTTGATACATTGTGATAATCAAAGTTGCGTGAAGCTTTTAGAGAATCTTGTCTTTCATGACAAGTCAAAGCATATAGAGATCAAATACCATTACATCCGAGACATGGTGCAAAGAGGAGTTGTGGAGCTCCGGTACATATCCACCGATGAGCAAATAGCGGACATTCTCACTAAGCCTCTGTCTAGAGTGAAGTATGAATACTTCAAAGACAAGCTTGGCGTGATGCATAATGTCCACCCTCGTTGATAGGGAGGTGTGATGTTTCTCCTCGAACAGATTTCCCTTTGGACAAGGGTTTCCCAGATCAGTCATGTGGAGCGACTAAGGGAGTAATGTAGTAGTCTTTCCCAATGGATGGGTGTGAATGGAACTACCAGGAGAGGAGAAACATAATAGCATAGTCGTGGAGACTATGGGAGTACCTTCATGCTACTAGATTCATCATGAGACTATAACTATGGTTGATGGCATGGTAGTAGTTGTGTGCTACTAGTTGATTGTTGCATAGTTATAGAGATTATCGACTATGACTATGGTTGATGGCATGGTAGTAGTTGTGTGTGTTGTCCCCATTTTGTGGATAACTAAGGAGATTATTTCTTGAGGCCCTCAGGTTGTAGATATGGAGTGTCGAGAGACTACATGACAAGCAGTACCCTTTTGCACAGATGGAAACCCCTCTCACCACCACAGATGGTCACAGATTTCAAGATGGCATCCACCACATCAGCTGGCTTCCGGAAGGTAGTGGGCCTTACTCCATGAGGTACAAGTCAATATTATGGTGAGCATCATTTCAATATTTAAGCCAGTTGAGTATGTTGTATCTTAGATTGCTCTAGATTTCATGATATATGCTTGGACATTATGCCTTTTGCCCTGCTTCACCTTGGTGGTTGACATTGTGCCCTAGTAAGTGGTTTTCCTTGGGAATGGGTTTGCTACTAGGAACTCTCTTAATGAGCCATCGTACCGTTCCCAACCATACTTACCACTTTCCATCATTATTCCCCTCCATTTCCTTATCTCTTGGGATTTTAGGGTGTATTGACCCAAGAGGGGGTTGTCCCTCATTCAATGGAAAGAAAGGGTTGAAGGCCCAGAGGAGTTGATGTTGGGTAAAAGATAAAAGCCTTGTATAAACCTTCTAGATGCTTCGCCTAGGGATCACCCAAGAAAGCAGTGAAACGCTTATCTTTGAGTAAAGGGGGCCCACAATATAATAAATAATGCTTAAAAGGTTAGTTGAAGGATAGGAGGTCTCATCACGAGCCGACCTATCACATCCACGAATATCTAGTGGTATGACGTTACCATCATCTGGTCACCAAACCAGGGTAATGGCTCTCAGTTGCATCGTTGAGAGAGAGGGGGTCTCATCACGAGCCATCCTTCTCATTTCCGCTAGGTGTTTGTGGGTGACATTGCCATCATCTGGTCACCACGCCAGGGCAGTGACCTTCAATCTCTCCTTATGCTATATTGAAAGAAAATACAAAGAAAGAAAGATAAAAGGCAATCGATAGGCTTGGAAAAAGTGCATTGCGAACGAAGGTACCACACACCCTCTACAAAGGCACCCCATGAATGAGACACTACGACCCCTTGTATGTCATGAGCCCTATGCCCATTGAGTCTTGACCCCAACCACTTCATCCACTTTGCATGGCTTAGAGAGGGATCTCTTGGAAACTCTCCTTGACCTAGGGCAAGATCTACCCAATAGGACACCTCGTCAACCCTCCCATATTCAAGCTTGAAAAATAGAATAGTGTCTTTAAGCAATTAATTATTTGATATAGTGATCTTTGATGCACATGTTTAGATGGCTCATTTATTGATTGGATTCACTTATCATGATGTTATGACTTGAGATCCTTGGAGGGCGTGCTCATTTGTCTTTGCAGGACCTAGTTTGTGGACATTTTTGGGAGAACAAGCCTAGCTTGGGCTTCCATGGGGCTACAAGCCCACAGGTTGGATGCCAAGGGCCTGCATGGCGGATGAGAAAGATCAGACTTGGAAGTCCTTGATGATGATTTGGACGACATAGCCTAGCCACCACATGCCAAACGTTTTGCCTAGGAGAGGCAAAACGTCACTTCTAGAGGCATGACATCACCTAGGGGGGTTAGGGCTTGGTGGTGAGGTGCCACTCATTGACACATCGACGTTTTGAGGAGAAGAGGGTCTTCACCATGATGAGATCGTTTAGATGCTTGACATGTGGCCTTTGGAGGCCTACCCATGCTTCTCCAACACCAACGACTTCTTCAAAGTGGCAAAACGTCCCTTAAAGGGGAGAGACGTCCATGTAAAATTAGGGTTTATTTTTGCAAAAAGTGAAACTTTGATGAATTGTTTAATATTACTTTGTTAAAGGGGTCAAGATTAGGGTTGTTGACCCCTGGTCTTGTGGTTTACCCCTTAATTTGTGAACAAGTTACCTTGGTGACATTTTGTTAAATAAGAGATCATAAGATCTCATTTTATCATAACTCTTTCATTGTGAGAAGTATTGGTCTGAAATTTTCGCTATCTTTGGCACTATTTGTCTCTTGTGTACTTGTTTATGGCTATCTTCATGAATGGTTGATGGAGGAGTTAGGCGCTAGCCTTGGATGAATGCTTTCTAGCTTTTATGGTGGATTATATTAACATCTTTCTTGATTTTGGTATGGTCGTTTACTCTTATGCTATCATTTTTTCAAGCCAAGGATTATTGTGCTAGGAGCTAGGTAGGAAGTATAAGGGCATACACCTCCACCATAGTCTTTATCATTTAATGCTTCATGTTATTGGTTAAACAAGGGTTTGCTAAGAGAAGTATAAGGGCATACACCCTCTTAGCTTAAACCCAAGCTAGAGAAACTTGCCTTGGGAAGTAAAAGGGATTACACCCCCAAGGAGGTAGTTTATGTAGCTCTTTCTTTATTTGACTCCATTGACCCAATAGTAAAGGCACTAGTCATATATTTTTTGCATTGGAGATATAAAATCATTGCCTTGGGAAACGTGAATTTTTATCTTTTGAAAGATCTCTTGCTTGGAGTTGGTTTGTCTCATTGAGAGGAGTCTTCCCCTATTAGGGCGTCCCCTCTCTCCCACTACTTCACTTGTTGTTACAAACCCTAACCTACAGCCATTAGGGATGATCTAAACTAGATAAACTACTAACCATAACTCCTAAACTAACCTAGACTAGCCCCTAAATTTTTCTCATTTACTCTACTAACTAGAGCACATCTTTTGGGCTAATTGTTGGCATATTTTGATGGTGTAATTTGTTGATATAAGTGACTGAAAGCTACAGCCATAAGGCTGCAATTTTCTGCAGAAATATACATGTTATAACAGCTTGCTTTATTCAGTTTCAAAGTGTCATTTTTCAGCCTATATTCATTGCTAATCTTGATGTTGATTTGCTTAACTAATTTAGATCTTTGTATGCTGATTTAGATGTTTTATTTGCTGATATAACTGTCATCTACTAATGCAAATTAGGTACAGCAAGCTTAACTTGTTGATCCATACTAACATATATCATTGCAAGTTGGATTTTCTTGTGTCTCAGACAGGTACAATCATTCGGAGAAGTACTATACCTTTGGGGCAACAATCACTTGACTTACAAGACATCTCTTTGCACTTTTCACGCCACTTAGACTTGACCTCTAAGGGCTTCACTTCCATTTCTCTCCATCTCCATCTCAATCCCCCTAGGGTCACCGCGAACGCCTCCCTAGAGTGACCTAGACACCCTTGAAGTGCGGGACCTACATCGAGGTGACATTGGGTGTAGGATTCCCAGGTTGTAGCACTTGCTTTGTGATTGGGTCGGGCTTTGCCCAACCTACAACTTGCGCTATAATAGTGTGCTACTAGTTGATTGTTGCATAGTCATAGGGATTGCAGACTATGATTATGGTTGATGGTATGGTAATAGTTGTGTGCTACTAATTGATTGTTGCATAATCATAGAGACTTTTGAACTGCATGGTGGTAGTTTTTGTAGCTACCAATTGATTGCAGGATATGACTATGGTCGATAGCATGGTAGCAGTTGTGTGCTACTAGTTGATTGTTGCATAGTCATAGAGTTTGTGACTATGGTTGATGGCATGGTAGTAATTGTGTGCTACTAGTTGATTGTTGCATAGTCACTGAGATCATAACAATGGTTGATGGCATGGTAGTAGCTTAGTGCTACTAGTTGATTGTTGCATAGTCATGAGAAACTACTGGATAGTCATGAGAGACTACTGGATAGCTTAGTGCTACTAGTTGATTGTTATGTAGTCGTGACATCATGGTGGCATCTTTGTGTTGCTATCTGATTGTTGGAGAGCATGGTAGTAGCTTAGTTCTACTAGTTGATTGCAGCATAGTCATATAGACTATGGCAGAGGATGGAGCTATTGATGGCATGGTGATAGTCGTGGGGCTACTAGATGATTGTAGAGTAGTCAGTGGACTACTAGAAGAAAACATCGTGGAAGAATACCTCCCTAGCTAAGAGGGAGTGTTGATGTTTTGGTAGTTGCGAGAGGTATTCCCTCCTGGACAACTTTTCTTAGAGAAGAAGAAGATTCCAAGAAGTCAAAGGAAGACCATTCAATGGTTGAAGAACACCCAGGAAAAGAATAAAGTGAAATAGAAGACCACAGAAGAGAAGTCGGCCCATAGGAAATAATAATAAAGTGGAAATATAATTTCTAGGAAGAGAAGTCGGCCCACAGAAATAATAAAGTAAATTTGAAGACCCAAAATAAGAAGTTGGCCCCAGACAAGCGCCCAGATTAGTATAAATACAAGTTTGGGTCAATTCATTTGTACAGTCACACAATTCTCCTTTTGTAGTGCGAACTAGGCAGTTTTAGCTGCAGTTGCAGCAGTTTCGCTATTTCTGGTTCCGGTTTCTCTTGGAGAGTGTGCCCTACTTGGGAAGGATATTCTTGGTGGCTCTTGGTGGTTTCTCTTGTGCCCTACCTCTAGAAGACTTGCACTAAGATTGTGTGGTGCTTCCCAGTTGCTTTGTGCCAGTTGCAGTTGTAGTGTGTTAACCCCTAGATTTTCACCCTTGAAAATCTTGAGGGTTAAGAGCCAGCATGCAGCACTTTGGTTGGCATACTAAGATTTTCCCATGATTTTAGCACTAATGTTAAGCAAGAGGTTGGTTCACACACAAGGCAGGTACATGATCAGTACATGGTTACTTAGTTCAGAGTCACAGTCTACTTGATTTCCATGCATTTTTGAAAGAGAGATGTATACATACAAGTGTTGCTACATTTTAGGAGGCACAATTTGAGTGGGTCTCCTAGCAATTTGGGGCAGCTCAGAGCATACAATATGAGTCCTTGCAAGATTCTAGGCCCGATAACACTTTTTCTAGGCGACATGCAGGAATTTTCTATTTTTGGCAGGTTGTGATCCAGGCCCCAGATTCAAATTCCGAGAGCACGGTATTGATCCTTGAGGCATCCAAAAGTCTTTGGACCTTTTTTCAGATGATGCCACCCAGATTACTATTTTTAGCAGGTTGAGCATCAGGGCCCACATGACAATTTTGATTGCATATTTGGATCCCTTGCGGAAAGACAAGATTAATGAATATGAAGTCAAGGGTATTCGGACGACTTTCTATTTTGGCAATATTGATGTGGCAGTGTCATCCCAGTTATCCAAGATGATGTGGACATTTTTCTAAAAATAGGACCAGGATCCTATTTTTAGAGGGCCCTATATTTAGAGGATTCTATTTTTAGAGGACCCTAGTTTTAGAGGTTCCTATTTTTAGCGGGTTCCATTTTTAGCTGCCTCTATATTTAGCAGGTCCAGTCATCGTCCATCCAGTGCCAAGTGACACCTTCAGAGGTCGACATGTGGCGGTTCTTCAGACAGATGTGGCGTCCACCTAAGCTAGGGCGCATGTTCCCAATATTAGGGGGGTCGCATGAGTTCACTAGAGTTATCTCCATCATGCTTAAGTCAACTGAACCTCCACTCTCCAGTTGACTTGGGTACTTTTTCCACTCTCACTTCCACTCATCCTTTCTCCGTTAACTCGCCTTCTTCTCTCTCATGCAAGTGTACGCATGGATAGTTGACTGGCATCATGTCTCAGTCAACTCAAACTAGCTGTCAATTGACTTTCCTCATGAATACCATGCATTCACCCCTCTTCTCACTCACTTAGCTCGCCATTCACTCATTCATGCGCATTAAAACTCACACTCAGTCATCTCACTACTCCTCCCCACATCCACTTAGACTCTATTCTTACCCTCCTCATGCATCCCTCTTAACTCCTTGAGATATGCACCCCCTCTAGCAATATATTGAAGGCTTGCCATTGGTTATTTCATCGGTTCTTAGCAGGAGCAGCATACTCTCTCTCTCTCTCTCTCTCTCTCTCTCTCTCTCTCTTCTAGTGGCATGTCATTGAGCAAAGTAGTCATCGTACCGGTTGTGAGCTTGCCAATTGTGGCGCAACCAACCCTCTTGTAAAGTTGGATCAATAAAGAAGCTTGTGTTTATTGTTCGAACCTCTCTTCTTGAACGGTATTTTGGTGAATTTGCAATTTGATATGTCATTTCTTAGCTATTAACTGTGATGGTATCAATCCTCTAAGTAGTTTTTATTTCTTTTTTCCATTCTATTATCATTGTGCTAACTCTGCAGGTTCCCTCCAAAGTGCTAGATCAACTTTTTCCACCGTTTTGGACTGCTTTACATGCTGTCCAAGGCAAAACAGCTCGCTGATTTTTGAGTTTTCAGACCTTAAATCAGCCACAAGGGAGCTTCATTGTGCCCAGGGACTCCCCCCAGAGGCTAGCGAGGCCTAGCCCAAACAGAGAGGGATTTAGCCTGTGACATCTGGGGCTATTTCTCCTATAATTAGCCAAGTTTTCGTCGCTGTTATAACAGGTATATCAGCTCAATTGGAGGGTGGAAATTTGTGCTAACACAGTGCCAATTGCAGTTGCAGTTACAGTTGCAGTTACTAGTTGTCAGTTATGTGGTGCGCCATCTTGCTCTAGTGATGCGCCTATCTTGTGTCAATTTAGTGGTGCTACTCAGTTGTCTACCCTTGCTAGGGTTTGACAAGAAGAAGAGACAAGTATTTGTTATCAGGGTTTCTTCATTGTCGGTTTGCTCTTGTGAATAGAGATTGTTCATGGTTGTATTGGAATATTCTCTCTAAGAAAAGTTGGTTGGGTTTTTCCCCGAGTTTGGGGTATTCCCAGGATAAATCTTTGTGTCTTCTTGTTCTTGTTTATCTGCTGCTTATATATTTCAGTATATGGTTATTGAAAGTTAAAAGAAGATCAAAATGCTATGGTAAATCTAATGTTAACAAAACTAATGAAAATCTAACAGCTCTGCCTCTGTATTTTTGTCCATATTATAATATAGTTTGATAGCTTACAAAAAAAAATGGGATTTAGAAAGATGGCTAAAATTAAACTCCTGCAAAATGTCAAAAAATCCAGACTAGAATTCGAAGAAATGATTGTAACAGAAAGGATAAAATTGAAACAAAGATAAAGCAAGAAGCTAGCATGAGTAAAAGTAAAACAGGTTAAACATAGCAAAGAGAGAGATTAGTAAGGATTTCATAAAGAATTATTCAATGATGAGAAGCATGGAATTTCAGAAATTTTACTACCGGATATAAAATAAAAGAAATTTGATGCATCATTGAGAAAAGTATAAGCAAATAAGACAGCATAAAATCAGCTAAAAGAGGACAAACACATCAGGTTTAGTTACCAACATCTGTGCCACAACATCAGATAATGCATCGTGTTTAGCAGTTCAGAAAGATGATAAAGTTGCCATTTAATTTTCAACATTACCTACGATTTGACCGACTCACTGTTTATTATAGTCCTGCTAATTGAAGGACATCTTCCATATGAACAGCCACTGGATTTCTACTAAAACAGTTTCAGTATTGCCAAATGTCCATAATTAAAGAGGCTAGATAGACATATAAAATTGAAGGATTACATTCATATGCATAAAATCAGTAGTTTTCCTGGAAAAAACTGAAAAGAGCAAAAGGCATATCTGAATATGTCACTTACCTGCACCATGTACAAGCGAGAACAAGTTTGATGTAATCCAGTAACAGAATATTGCCTGCACACCACAATAACCTTAGAATGTCAAAGATTATAGAAATGCTTCATTTGGCATTTCATATGCCACAACATTAATGTAGATTTTAACCAAGACTGGTGTCAATTTTAGATCTAATAAGCACATACAGATGAGTCATCAAAAGTAAGTTTTCCGAAAGTATACGTACATAAAATTGAGCTCCATAGATGGAACAAATAGAGGATTATATAAAAATTTCCAATAAAAGTCAGGACCACTAGAGGAAAAGAGCACATGTAATAAAGCATTTCAATTACACATACCACTTGTCAGTGCTTTCTGCGTCTCTTCTCTTGTTTTTCAGAAAACCAAAAAGTAACAAGCACTGTCCATAAGACACTATAAATTTAAGGGTATGATGATATTTCCATGTTCTGTCTGTTCACATAGTTCTTATGCAGTCCAGAATACTTGCATTGTGCTTGTTATTTTCCATATTTGTGTAAAACATCCAAATTTCAACAAGGGATGTGAATGACCTTGACCATGCACAGGGAATCCCTAACCACATTCAGTCTTACTTTAGGATGATGATATAAACCTTATGACACACATCAACTAAGGAAAGGCTCTAAAGCCCCATATGTTGTTTTTATTGTTAGTCAATTAGACTCGAGGCTCAAACATATCTCCAGACTACTGTCACAATTTGGCTATTAAAATAAGAACCCAATGATGATTCAAAAAAACTAAATCATCTTGTCTCATTCCTTGAATAGAGCAATTGAAAGAGCTAAAAAGACCACTTCTGAAACATTTCCCACTTTTTACATGGGATTATATTTACTGGATATCATCTGTGCTAGCAACCCTTTTCCAAGGTTGAATTGGAATTGGAATATAGCAAAAACTCCAATTCATGTTCATTGTCAAGCTATGTGGGAGAACAAATACAAGAGAAATTATGCACAGCTTTGTGATTTCTTCATTGCTCCCCTTTATAGATTGATATTTTGTAGAGAGTGCCCTTGGCAAAGTAGAGAGGCAATGAAGCTATTGAGAAGCATAGACAATTGGTACCTTCAAGAGCAAGCTATGTGGGAGAACAAATACAACAGAAATTATTCACAGCTTTGTGATTTCTTCATTGCTCCCCTCTGTAGATTGATATTTTGTAGAGAGTGCCCTTGGCTAAGTAGAGAGGCAATGAAGCTATTGAGAAGCATAGGCAATTGGTACCTTCAAGAGGACTATACATATTTAAGGATTTATGGGGTCACTGCTCCCCCTCACCTATTACCCAAATATGTACCCAACAGAATAATTCTTGGAGAAATTGCTTACCAAACCATTCTGCAGGTTTTTAATGCTTCATTGGCCAAAGACTCCAGGAAAAGAACATTTATTTCCTTTAACATGTATAATGGGCACTATGGACTCATGAATTCTAAACAAGCCAGACAAGAAGCTAAGGCAATGCTTGAATACAAGTTTCCATAGGGTCAGAGGCATGATCATCTAGGACAAGTTGCCAAACATAGTGTCATTGTTTCAATAGCATGGCCTTATGCCCATGAGCAGTGGGATCATGAAGTGTCATATGGGAATGCAACAACATGGGAGGAAGTGCTCATGAGACTGAAATTAAAAGATTTTACTCCCACTCATAGCATTACCTATGATGAACATATAGAAAGGATCAAACAGAAATTGGCCGAGGCTGAGAGGTTATTAAAGAAAGAGTAAGAAGACAGGATTAAAGTGAAGAGGCACAAGCCCGGCAAGAAGATGAGCAAAGGATTAGAGAAGAGATTGAAAGGGCAAGGTAGGCAGAAGAACAAACACTGAAGGAGGACGCTGAGACGGCGAGATTGTGTTGATATTTTGGTAGCTGCAGGAGGTATTCCATCCTGGACAACGTTTCTTAGAGAAGAAGATACCAAGAAGTCAAAGGAAGACCATTGAACAGTTGAAGAACACCCTCGAAAAGAATAAAGTGAAATAGAAGACCACAGAACAGAAGTCGGCCCACAGGAAATAATAATAAAGTGGAAATATAATTTCCAGGAAGAGAAGTTGGCCCACAGAAATAATAAAGTAAATTTGAAGAACCGGAATAAGAAGTCGGCCTTAGACAGGCACCCAGATTAGTATAAATACAAGTCTGGGTGAGTGCATTTGTACACACACACACAGTTCTCCTTCTATAGTGTGCACTAGGCAATTGTTGCAGTTTCACTATTTTCGGTTTCTAGTTCTCCTGGAGAGTGTGCCCTACTTGTGGAAGGATATTCTTGGTGGCTCTTGGTGGTTTCTCTTGTGCACTACCTCTAGAAGAGTTGCACTAAGGTTCTGTGGTGCTGCCCAGTTGCTCTGTGCCAGTTGCAGTTACCAATTGCTAGTTGTGTCAGTTTTATGGTGCACTATCTTGATCTAGTGATGCACCTATCTTGCGCCAGTTCTATGGTGCTACTCAGTTGTCTACCCTCGCTAGGGTTTGACAAGAAGAAGAGATAAGTATATGTTATCAAGGTTTCTTCATTGTTGATGTGTGGCACTCAATACGGCTGAAGTTGAGTATGTGGCAGCATGTGCAGCGAGCAGAGAAGCAATATGGCTACGGAAGTTGTTGTCTAGGTTATTTGGTCTCGGATTAGAGGTGACCTGCATTTGGCGTGACAACCAGAGTTGCATGAAGTTGTCAGAGAACCTGGTGTTCCATGATAGGTCGAAGCATATCGAGATCAGATACTACTATATCAGGGATATGGTACAGAGGGGAGCAGTGAAGCTCCAGTTCGTTACTACCAAGGATCAGGTTGTGGATGTGTTGACCAAGCCGTTGTCAAGGACGAAGTTCGAGTACTTCAGGGACAAGCTTGGTGTAGTCCCTCTTCAAAGGCAGTGACAGGTGGAACACATCCAACATGTAAAAGGGTTGGCACTGAGTATGGAAAAATCTCATCCAGCATGAAAAAGGGTTGGCACTGAGTCTGGTGGGTCTCATCCAGCATGAAAAAGGGTTGGCACTGAGACAAGAGTGCACATGATCAAGTATTGATGCATCGCAGGGAGTGGATGTCCTGGGGACATGTTGTAGCTACTGAGAGCTATCCACAGACATTGGTTGCATGGGGTGAAATCATGTTGCAGTATGGATGTTCAAGGATGTATAGATTCGCATGTTCAACAGTCAATGGATGTGAGCTCATGTGGTATCAGACTTGGAGTCTGTGTCTGGAAAGAATACCTTCCTAGTAAAGAGGGAGTGTTAATATTTTTGGTGTAACTACGGAAGATATTCTTGTATATTTGTTTTAGTCAAACCTTTAAAAGGTTATTATAATTATATTGTACAATTCGACTCAACAGAAATTATTATATTATTGGTATTTTACTTATAATTGTAAAAGGCCCCATTGTGGCTAGTCGGCCTTGTTTTATGGGTTAGTTAGGTCAAGAGTCATGTCTCTTCAAGAGACACGGTTGTGTATAAATAGAGGATAGGTTCCTCTCATTTTGACACACACTCACACACTTCTCTTGTGCATCTTGGAGTGCATAAGAAGGTCTAGCGCACAAGTCTTGGAGACTAGTTCTCTTGGTGTTTTGGTTTTGGTCTTTCTTGGAGAGCTATAGCACATCATTGTACTGGTTGAAGGAATCTAAATTGAGGATTTTGGTTGCTGGGTTTTCTCCCCCACAAGGGTTTCCTAGGATAATCTTTGTGTTATATTGTATCTATGATTGTCTATCTTTCAGTGATCCTACTACATTTGCTATTGGATTAAGTAATTGTAATTGTGTAACTAGAAAATTTAAAATTCCAATACACACTTCGTCGGACAACATGACCACCCCTTCTACTACAGGAAGAATGGACGTTGTGGAAGCTCAGCTTAAGAAACTCAAGGAGAACATAGGGTTGGATGAGAAGTGGAATAAGAAGTTTGATAAAAAGTTGGATGAGAAGTTAGGCAGCTTGAAAGAAAGATCGACTGCAAAGTTGGTGCCTAGTATAGCTGGAGGCACACTAGAAGAAGAACACCGGGCGGCACAACACATTGAGCCACACCAAGAAGAAACTTCTAACTCATGATTATTTAGCCACTCACAACACTTTTCGAGTTCACACAAGAGTAGATCAATGGATAATAGCATATGGCACCATTCTCCTAAGGTGGACCTGAACAAATTTTATGGTTCTAACCCGTCAGGATGGGTCACCTAGATGGAACATTACTTCGCTCTGCAGGGCATTACTGATGACATGATGAAACTTAGGGTGGGGGTCCTGTATCTAGATCCAAAGCGATGGCAATGCTCGGATTGGCATAAAAAATCCTATGCGCTTTACATCACCTAGAGCCAATTTTTTAAAGCTACCATGCACATTTCAAGAGAGATACTCACTATTTGGTGTTGAAGATTGACTAGCTTCGGAAGATATCCTTATTGTATTTGACCAAGACAAACCCTAAATAATATTATTATATTATATTTGTTAATTAGGCCCTATTGTGCCTTTGTAAAAGTTGTCTCTATTGTGCCTTGACAATTAAATGTAAATAAAAGGAAAAAGTGGCAGGTCGGCCCAAACCTAATTTAGGGAGGCGAGACTACTATTTATAAAGGAGGCTAGCGCCTCACTTGGAGACACACACACACTAGCTCTGCAGCTATGAAGAAGTGTGCAAGTCTTGAGGAAGAAGCAACTGCAGCTAGGTGTGACGTTGATGAGGGTTTTGGTCTATCTCTTGGATACATCTTGGTTAAAGTGGTGCGCTACCCTTTCCTAGTGAAGGGTTTGCTGAAATATTGTAACTTCGAAGAATATTCTAATTAAATTTGAGTTATTATCTTATAGATCAAATCCCCTTTTGTGGATTGATCGTGTCGGGTCGTGTATCAGATCAAATCCCCTTTTGTGGATTGGTCAAATATATTTATATGGTGGTATTTGGAAAGTCGGCCACTAGTGTTTATAAAGTGGTTTTAACCACTTCTAAAAGAAGTCGACCCTACCATGTGAAGAGACATAACCCTATCGCCTCCTCAACTAGTATTTATATGTGAGGATGGTGCCTCACTTACACACTCTCACACTCACTCATCTAGTGCGCATATCTTGAAGGCAATTGTAGTTGCAGGAGGAAGGAGAAGAGAAGCGCATGCTCAGTCTTAGATTATTCTTGGTGTTTTGGTCTTAGTCTTGGCATTGTATTGGCAATCTATTATTGAGGAAGTTTTTGTTGGGTTTTCTCCCCCATGAGGGTTTCCCAACATAAAATGTTGTGTACCTTATGATTGTGTTTCTTTCAGTGATCCTCTTTATGCTATTGTTTTGGAAATGCATTGAATGCTCATGTAATTTGGAAAGAATCTAATAACAACAGTAAAAACTTAACATGGTATCAGAGCTTGACTAAATAGAGCACCTTTCACTAGGTATCTAAAAACGTCATCGTTGTCATACAAGGAAATTAGGGCTTTTTACTGAAGAGGAATTTTTGAGCAAAAACTATCTTGGGAAGTGCACCTTGCCCTAGTGCATCTTTTGGCAGCTTGAGCGAACTTTTCCAGTGGCCAGACTCTCTAGAAAGCCAAACCCTAGTTTTGGCTAGTATTAGAAAACCAGAAAATCAGGAAACCAGAACCAGTACCAATCCAGAATTGCGTAGGTCAAGTTTCAAGGGGTAAAACTTGGAATTTTTTGAAACAGTCAGCTCCAGCAAACTCGCCTCAGTCGAACGCATCTAGTCCCTGGATCAGAATTCAAAAATTTAAAGTTTGAGAAATTAGGGTTTCCTCATAAAACCCTAAGTTGCAGTTGCAATACCAGTTCCTTCGCGCCAGTTTCTTTGCACTAGTTGCAACACCTTTGAAGTTTTTAAAGGTTTGTTATTTATTACTATTGATGTCGGATGGTGCCACTACCTGGCGATACTGTCAGAGGTATGTACTTACATATGTTTAAACTGTTAGTTTTAAAGGGTATTTGCAAGAGAAAGGATATTTTATTTAAATAACAATCATAGATCCAAAAGGATCTCAGATCCAACACATTCAAAGGAATAATGCACCCCAGGTTCGATTACTTTGATATGCATCTATTTGTTATGACCATCATATTAAGCATTGGTCAAAATTAAAGTCAAGGTATTAGATTGATTAAAGTTGAGATTATAGAGTTTATTCTCTTAGATTTCTATCAAGAAAGCATATTATCTTAGTACAGAGGACAGGTTGAAGAGAATACTTGTCATCTTGAGCGAAGGAGACTAGGAAGAAAAGCAACAACACTCATTCTTGGGGACAAGACTCCAGGTTCCAGGTTTGATTGATTAAGTTGATAAGATTCAAATTTGCACATGTCAAGTTTGATAACTACCTCATTACAAGTAAACACTATAGTTGAGATAGCAATATTTAAAAAGTTTTATACTTGATAGCATGTGAGCATTATTGAGATAAATGCTTATTGTAATCACTTACCAAATATAACTAACAAGATAGCATGTGAGCATTATTGAGATAAATGCTTATTGTAATCACTTACCAGATATAACTAACATCTCCTCTAGGAGAAACTTCTTGTTTTGGTTCCAGGTTAGCATGGAGGAATGATTGATCACAACACTAGAAGAGTATCTCTCTCATTTCTTATTATTGTATTTCTTACCTTTCACCCTTGTTTCAGGCAGGTCACAAGTGATAGCTATAAAAAAGCTATTGTGACGATTGTTCTTGCTATTGTTTTATTATATTATAAAGAGTATTATTCTTGTTTGTTGTTTCTCCCTTGTTGTTCTTGTTCCTTCTGTTGAAAAACTGATGCATGTAGGTAAATTTAAAAATTTACAGCATACAACCAACATACCAATACATCTTGCATATATCAAGATCACTGAAAGTGAGACAATCACAGAGAGAACACAAGTATACCCTGGGAAACCCTCTTGGGGTAGAAAACCCAGCCAAAACTTCTCTTTAGATTCTTCAACAAAGTACAATACCAGTACAAGACTTTAGGGTAACTAGCTAGGACTCGGAGGGATGAAACAATACCTTTGTTTCAACACTTACAAACTTCACAAATAGCTGAACTAACACTTATAGTAACAGCTTGACAAACTCACCAAAAGATAACCGACTTTCCTTCTTGTTGTAGCAGAGTTATGGCAGCTTTAACATAGTATTTGTAGCAGCCTTATATCAGCAAGGAAGCGCAGAAGACTCCAGCAACTAGCAGCCATATACCAGCAAACAATACTTCAGCAAATAGATGCCTTGCCTCAACAGAAGACTCCAGCAAAACAAAGATATATAAATGGTAAGTGAATGCCCCTTTTTATAGGTTGGTTTGGCTGCCCTAAGCAGCCCCCCTAAGAATGTATGGTAGTTGTATAACAGCTGTCATACTTTCCCTCCTTTGGCTGCCAAGAGTCACCTCCTAAAGTTCCCAAGAGCCACCTCTTAAAGTTCCCAAGAGCCACCTCCTAATGCTCCCAAAGGTCACTTACTTTGTCTCTTCTAGAAGCTGCCCTAAACAGTTGTCTTAGGATTGTATGACAGTTGTCATACCGCCACTAAAACCTCCCTAAGCAACCCTCTTAGA
Source organism: Picea engelmannii (assembly GCA_009831015.1). NCBI lineage: Eukaryota > Viridiplantae > Streptophyta > Pinopsida > Pinales > Pinaceae > Picea > Picea engelmannii. The sequence continues at coordinate 451,589 of ML782438.1, forward strand.
GGTGCTATGAGGTTGACACATGGCATATGGTTGTCTTGGCATAAGGTTGACACTTGTCATGTGTTTGATGCTTGACATAAAGTTAACACTATATCAAAACTTTATTTACATGGTTAGTTACAATAGGGAAAATAGCTTCCAAAGCTATATAATTCAACACTCCCTCTTAGCAAGGAAGGTATTTTCCAAGTACCAACTGTTACATCCATTTGTCTTTACTAGGCTATTGACATGTTGATCCATGTATAATCTATTCATCAAGAGAAGTTTTGTATCCATAGCTAGCATTGGGATCAGTAGCATCTCTGGTGAGCACACTGCTGTCATTACATGATTTTTATTCACTCAATTCACCAAGAACTGTTTGTGCAGTTCACCAAGAACTGTCCTACTAGCCATATGCTAGAGGAAGCTATATAGTTCACCAAGAACTGTCTTACTCAGTGCCAGTCCTTTTTCATACTGGATGAGTAATCTTAGAGTCAGTCCTTTTTCATACTGGATAAGAATAAAATAGAATAGCCCACATCCTACCTGTAAATGACTTGCCCTGCTACTGTCACCAAAATCCCATATGCAGCTCTTTACTCCCTCTTACGAGGGACCAGTCCAAGTTTGTCTCTGAAGTACTCAAACTTCACCTTTGACAGAGGTTTGGTTAGCACATCTGCAACCTGCTCATTGGTAGCCACATAATGAAGCTTACACTACTCCCTTTTCTACCACATCACGAATAAAATGATACTTGATTCCAATATGCTTTGATTTGTCATGAAACACCGGGTTCACTGACAACTTTATGCAACTCTGATTGTCACAACAAATATTAGTAGCATCTAACTCAATATCAAATAATCCTGAAAGTAATTTCCGTAGCCATACAGCTTCAGTACATGCTTAACATGTTGCCATATATTCTGCCTCAGTTGTACTAAGTACAACACTGGTTTGCTTCCTACTAAACCATGAGATCATACCTGATCCCAAACTAAAACAACATCCTAAAGTACTCTTACGATCTGTGACATTACCAGCCCAATCCGAATCAGAGTATCCCTGTAATCTGAACTCACAATCTGCATCATACTTGATACCATACTCAATGGTACCTTTCAAGTATCTCATCACATGTTTTGCTGCGATCAAATGAACATGTCTGGGTTCAACCATATACTGACTTAAAGTGTTCACAACAAAACATATATCTGGCCTTGTATTTGTTAAATACGTCAACGAACCAATCATTTGCATATACAAAGTGGCATCCACTATCTCTGATGAAGTATCACATAATAACTTTGGATTTGTCGTCATAGGTGTAGTCATGAATTTACAATCCATCATTCCAAATATCTTTAGAATTTCCACAGCATATTTTCCTTGACTAAGACAAATCTCACCTAGATTCTACCACACTTCCAAACCTAGGAAATTGTGCATCTGACCCAGATCTTTCATTTCAAATTTTGAAGCAAGCTTCTTCTTGCAATCAGTGATGAGTTTTTCATTTCCTGTTAGAAACAGATCATCCACATACAATAGTAAGATCAATTGATCATCATTCTCAATCTTATAGTAGAGATTGGAATCTGCTTTACTCTTGATATAGCCCAAGCTCATCAGAAAATTATCAATTCTTCCATATCATGTCTTGGGTGCTTGCTTCAAGCCATACAAGGCTTTCTTTAATCTGCACACGTGTCTGACGTTCATGTGTCTCAAATCCTTGTGGTTGCTCCACATACACTTTCTCTTCTATCACACCATTCAGAAAAGCGGTCTTTATATCCATCTGATGTAGTTTCCATCCCATCTTTGCAGCGATAGCCATAGTAGCTCTAATGGAAGTGTATCTTGCCACAGGAGCAAAGGTTTCTTCGTAATCTATTCCCTCTTTTTGAGAGAACCCACGAGCTACAAACCTTGCTTTGAATTTCTCAATACTACCATCCACAACATGCTTGATTTTGTATAACCATTTAGATGTTACCACAAATTTTTCTTTTGGTCTCGGAACTATGTCCCAAACATCATTTTTCATAATTGATTGATATTCTTCAATCATGGCATCCTGCCACACTTTCTTCTCAACGACTTCTTCATAGCTGGAAGGYTCTGCATCAATGATGTTAGACACAAGTACAACATAGTTTGAATATAATCGAGGTCTTTTACTTTCTCTGAAAGTTTTATTTGGGGCACCATACCTTTCTGCATCTTGAATGAGTTCACGAGCCCAACTTGGCTTTCTCTGATATGTAATCACTTCTGTGGGTGAATCAGCAGGTTTATGAAGCTCCATCATATCATGATTCTCAGGTACAAGCTCTTCTTCTTCTGTATCTGGTACTTTAGAAGCTGTAGGTTCCTCATCATGTACCTCATCTACATGATTTCTTTTTGATTTGCAGAAAGTTGCATCTTCATCAAAGATAACATCTTTGTCGATCTCAATCTTTTTGTATCCAAGGACATATACTCTATATGCCTTTGATGTTTCGTTGCATCCGACAAATATACCCTTCTTACCTGAAGGATCCAACTTTGTCCTTTTGTCCTTGGGAATATGAATATACACTGGACAACCAAATATCCTTTGGTGACTAACCTCTGGAACTTTTCCAGAAAACACTTCTTCTGGAGTTCTATTTTCAAAAACTTTATGAGGACTTTTGTTCTGTACATATACAGCAGTCCTTGTTGCTTCTGCCCAAAGGTACATTGATAAGTCATGATCATGAATCATGGCTTTAACTGCTTCCATAACTGATCGATTCTTTCTTTCTGCAACACCATTTTGCTGAGGATTGTATGGAGTAGAAAGCTTCCTCTTAATCCCAACTTCTCTACAGAATTCCTTGAATTCACCAGATGTGAATTCTCCTCCGTTATCAGATCTTAATACCTTTATTTTTCTCTCAAAAAGATTGTCAACAAGAGCTTTAAATTCCTTAAACTTACTAAAGACTTCATCTTTATTCTTTAAGAAATAAATCCAAGTTTTGCAAGAAAAGTCACCAATAAAAGAAACATAGTAAACATACCCGTTGAGTGAAGTGGCTGACATAGGTCCACACACATCTAAATGAATTAGATCCATAACTCCTTTTGCTTTACTGTCACTGCTTGGAAAAGGCTTTTTCACGTTCTTTCCTTGTGCACATCCTTTTCACACACCATCGTGGAACACTTGAATTTCTGGAAGGCCTTTCACCATCTTGCTGACAACTGGCAAGGCTTTATAGTGAATATGAGCGAACCTTCTATGCCACAGTTCACATGGGTTTATAGTACTGTGTACTAAGGCTTGATC
>ML782438.1:474415-493265 GCA_009831015.1 Picea engelmannii
AGGTTTTCTACACCAAAGTGAGCCTCTCTCCCCTAGGGTTTCATCTTTGAGGCCTTGCCATAGCAACACCTCAAAGTTTAACTCTCTTGTCCTTAGTTTTACCATTTTCACTTAGTCCTTCAGCCTTTGCATCCTCTCTTTGACTCCATATACCCTAGGAACACACTGATGTAAGGCCTTGTGCTTTGAGTGACTTGATCACAAAACAAACTTCCAATTCTTTGAACAAACCCTAACTTTTACTAACCCTACTAATTATATTGTTGTCGTCATCTTCTTGTGCTATAAACACTTTGGTGCAGCTATCGTTTTCTTTTTAAAGCAATTGAATGGTTGGTTAAGGCATTATCTATGAAGTGTTGTTTTTGTTACATTGAATGCCACATTTCTCTAGCATTTATTGAGAAGTGATATTGTAATCATTGCTATAGTGTAAACATTGATTTACTTCATCAATATTATTGCTCAATTGCTTATTACCAGAAAGTCATTGATTATATGAAGTATTAATCAGCAAGCAAGCTTGCACATGTAGTTTCATTGTTGCTTTGTTCTCGGGCAGGGATACTTCTTGGTTACTACTTTCAGTTATCTTTATTGGCTATAAGCCGGACTTTCTGATCAGGTGGTGACTTGTGAGGGGGATTATTATCATTTAGCATTGCTAAACCCTTTGCCTTCTCAAAACTCCAAGTCACCGGGGACGTCTCCCCTAGGCCTTACCTCCCTAAATAGAAAGAACCTTCCCATCGAGGTGACAGTGGGTGGGACTGGTTCAGTTACGCCAATTTGATCTCTTTTCATCAATCCATTATCCTAACTACAAACTGCACGATAATAGTTTCCATAGTTTGTTTTATGTTCTCTAATTCACTTTACTCAAGTGAATTCAATGTCACTTTATACTTAAGTGACTAATTTCACTTTATGACTTAAGTGAATAAAGTCAAAGTGAAATTAGAACATAAAGTAAAGTGTGAGGGTAATACTTTCCCCCCTTTGTGTTTAAAGACTCACAGACACAAGGGGAACACTTTCCAAGGTACCCAAATCTCAACATTGGATATAGAACATCTCATATGGAGATTGACAGTGAGGAGCAGGGAGCTCCGAAGGATGAAAGCACATATCTCTCTAGTACAGTTGTTCACCCATCAGACTATCAAGAGGAGTCAGGAGAGCCACCCGAGCCATTGGATCTACCTAGAGATGTTGTCATGACCAGGAAGAGGCCAGCATGGCTTTGTGACACTTTGCAGGATGCAAAGGGCATGAAGTTATATGACATTGATGAGTCATATCATTGATTCCAAACCTTTCAATCATGAGGAGGAGTAGGTGGCTCCACCAGTGGTGAGACAGGTGGCTCCACCAATGGTGAGACAGGTGAAGGATCTTAGATTGATGCACTATTTCTTGGGATTGGAGGTGTGGCAGAGACCAGGCGAGATTTTCCTTGGACAAGGAAAATCTACATTTGAGATTTTGCGCAGATTTAGTATGATGGACTGCAAGTCCATGGCCACACCTATGGAGACAAATCTGAAGAAGTTGAGTGACTCTACTTCAGATTCAAATTTAATGGATCCCACTATGTAAAGGCAGTTGATTGGATCCTTGATGTACCTGGTTAACACCAAGCCGGATATTTTCTTTGCAATAAACACCTTGAGACAGTTTATGGTAGAGTCGAGACACTACAATTGGGTTGCAGCAAAGCATGTGTTTAGGTACTTGCAAGGTACAGTTGGATATGGCCTCAGATATGTCTCGGGTGGTGAAGTGTGGCTATAGGGATATACAGATTTCGATTGGGCAGGGAGTGCAGTAGACAAATTGAGCACCTTGGGGTGTTGCTTCAGCTTGGGATCAGTTACGATTTCAGGAAAGCAGGTTTCTGTAGCACTTAGTACATCAGAGATGGAGTATATCATAACCAGTGTCACAAGTAGTAAAGCAGTGTGGCTTCAGCAACTTCTTGCACAACTTCATTCGAGACATGATGCAGAAGGGAGCAGTGAAGCTCCGGTACATATCCACAAATGAGCAAATTGCAGATCATCTGAGACATGATACAGAAGGGAGCAGTGAAGCTCCAGTATCCAAAGACGGGCTTGGCGTGATGCAGAATGTCTCCCTCACTAAGAGGGAGTGTTGATGTTTTAGGAAACACCGGGCATACATTCTCCTCCAATGGCCATGTGACTTGGCCAAGGAGAATGGCCCAGGCATAGTCTTTATCCTTGCTCATATGACTTGACAAGGACCAAGAAAGACTCGATGTGTTGATGCTCCTCCAAATGGAAGTACAGGGCAGGCATTCTACTCCAATGGCCATGTGACTTAGCTAAGGAGAATGGCCCAGCATTCTCCTCTGATGGCCATGTGACGTGGCTAAGGAGAATGGCCCAGGCGTAGTCTTTATCCTTGATCATGTGACTTGACAAGGACCGATGAAGACTCGAGGTACATATGCATCGAACAAACATTCTCCTCCAATGGCCATGTGACTTGGCTAAGGAGAAAGTCCAGGGCGTTGATGTTCTCCATGTATTAGCATCAGGTAGACACTCTCCTCCGATGGCCATGTGACTTGGCTTTGGAAAATGGCCCAGGGTGTTGATGTTCTTCGTGTATTAGCATCGGGCAGCCATTCTCCTCCGATGGCCATGTGACTTGGCTAAGGAGAATGGCCCAGGTGTGGTCTCTATCCTTGATCATGTGACTTGACAAGGACCATTGGAGATCTGAGGTGCTATGTGGGAGAAGTATACATCAACTACGTGTTATGTGGGATAAGTATACATCAACTAGGTGCATGCCAGAGAAGACTACATAAACCTGGCGCAAGGACAACCTTTCTATGAAAGAATAAATTCAAGTATGGAGAATGCCTCCCTCGTTGAAAGGGAGTGTTGAAGTTTCGCAACTTCGGGTAGTCATTCTCCACATTGAAGACCACGAAAGAGAAGTCAGCCCCATTGGAAAGTAGTAAAGTGAAATTGAAGACCCCAGAAGAGAAGTCGACTCCACTGGAAAATAATAAAGTAAAAATTGAATATCCAGGAAAAGAAATCAGCCCCACTAAAAGTGACTTGATGATTATAAATAAGGGTGGACGTCTCCTCATTTGAACACATACACTTAGCTCTTACTCGAGGAAAAGAAGGCGTGGGTCTGAGGAAAAGGTAGAAGATGTTGCAACTGCAATTTCTGGGTGTACTATCTTGTGCGCTACCTATTGGAGAGTTGTGTTAGGCTTGTGAGGTGACTTTGTATATCTCTTGGCTTGTTTTTCATGGTGGTAATCTTATGAACTGTTAAATTGATTCTTCTAAGAAAGGTTCTTGGGTTTTCTCCCAAGGATTGGGTTTCCTAGGATAAATTCTTGTGTTCTTGTGTCTATTGTGCATGGTTAATATTTCTAGATCTTTTTATTTCCGTTGCATTGTTATAGTTGAGATTTTCAGTGTATAGTTATTCTATGATAACAGTGGTATGAAAGTGAATCTTGTTTTTAAAATCATAAGGAAATAACTATCAAGATCTGAGAATCAGAAAAATCAACACACCCTTGGGGAAGGGTTTGCTACTAGGAGGTCTCATTGATGAGTCATTGTATCATTCCCAATCATACTTATCACTTTTCACACTTTCATCCTTTTCATGTCCCCATCTTTTGGGATTTTCGAGTGTACTGATCCCAAGAAGGGATTGTACCTCATTTCAGGAGAAGAAGGGGTTGAAGGCCGAGAGAGAATATAGTTGGCAAAAGATAAAAGCCAAAATTATAACCTTCCAGATGCTCGCCCAAAGAGGTCTTGAGAACAATGAAACGTTTCTCCTAAAAAAAATCGAAGACCTGCAAAAGTAATCACATATATAAATGTCCCACTTGTTGAGGGATCTACACAAGTGTGTTATACCCTTTGCTTTACCCATATGGCACTCTATGTACCTCTGGCTTCAAGTGACATTGTGGTATTTCCTTCAAGTCTTATGTTACCCATTTGGAGTAACCAATTGTTATGGACTTTAATCAATTAATGCTGAATAAATGGGCTTGGAAAAAGGATGCATTGAAAACGAAGGTGCAGCACACCCTCTACAAACACACCCATAAATGAGACAATATGAACACTTGTATGTCATGAACCCCATGACCAAAAGTCTTACCCCCATCAATTCCATCTTCTTTACATGACTTAGAAAGGGTCCACCCAGGAAACACTCCTTGACTTGAGGAATTACTCACCCAATAAGTCACCTTGACAACCCTCCCATACCTAAAACTTGGCAAATTGCATAGGGTCTTTGAGCACTTGTTTAATTTTATAAGGTGGTTTTGATGCACATGTTTAGGTGGCTCTTGTATTAAAAGTGATTTTACTTGCCATGATGCATTTGACTTGAGACCTAACTCACCTGACACGAAGACACGGGACACGGAGGACACGGGAATACAAGTATCTGATACGGACACGACGACCCTCGAAATCAGGACACTGGGGACACGTTATATATATATATATATATATATATATATATATATATAAGTTAAAAATTACTGAAATAGACAAAATATTGATAGATCATAGTAGATGTTGATCAGCGATACATCATGAACTCCAAAAAAGATACATCATACAAATCAATCAAACTCTAAACAGCATACTCATAGAACATAGACATTGAACATTGAACTAAAACATTGAAAAATGAACAAAAAAACAAAAAATAATCCACATCTATCATCTAAATTTACTATCACATATGAATCTATGATATAACATTGCTCTAGCAGCATAGTCTTCTTAAAATACAAGAAATATCAATCTAAATCCTTAGCATAGGCACCCATCCAAACCCAGTCAGAGGACGTATATCTTAAAGTTGAATGTCTGCCTTGTTTTCAAGTGTTGTGCGAATGGTGTTATTGTTTACATGAGTGAAATGAGTGTTACTTTTACATGTCTTGACCACTTACTTGTGAATTGGGCGATGGTTGTTGTTGGTTGGGCGATGGTTGTTGGCTGCCAGGCTGCGAAATCCCACGGTGAAGACAACTAATGGCTGAAATGATGAAATCCGACTTCCTCCACGAGCATATAAAATAATGAAACAACTAAAAGACAAGAACAAAACCCTTTTTAACCTCCTACGGCCTGCTTTACAAAGGACACGTGTCATAAAATCGAGACACGTCCTTAGAATGGTGTCCGACACGCTTTTATGATGTGTCATTACCTCATCACACGGGTTGAAGTGGTGTCCAAGACGTACCGTAGCGTGTCATCACAATGACACCACGGATATGAACACTTGGCCCATAAGGTACGTGTCAGGTGACTTAGCTTGAGACCATTGGAGGGCGCACTCATTTGTCTTTGCAAGACCCTGTTTGGTGGACATTTTGAAAGAGCAAGCCTAGCTTGGGCCTTCTTGGGGGCATAAATCCCATGGATGGATGCCATGACCCAAACCTTGGAGAAAGACAAAGGATGGATGTTACCTTTGGAGGCAAGGGAGGAGACCTTGGAGTTGACACCTAGCCCTATCTATCCCAACGACTTGCCTTTGGAGGCTAAAATACTGCATTTTGGGGCATGACGTCTTGACTAGGGCTAGGGTTTGGTGGTGATGATGATGACTTGTTGGAGGATTGGCATGTTTTGATGAAGAGAAGCCCTTGCACCATGGAGACAAAGCCTTGGGAGGTCCAACGACTTCACCTTCAACCTCAACAACTTGCAAAAAGTGCCAAGACGTCACCCCCTTAGATCTTGACGTCACCTTTTAGGGTTTTCTTTTCTGTAAAAATCAAATTTATGATGTAAAGGGGAAAAATTAAGGGGGATGCCCCCCTTGTTTTGTGGTTTACATCAATGTTGTATATCTCGTCTCGAGGAAAGTATTGGCTAGGGTCCGAAATGTAACTTCTCGATGACATCGACGGAAAATAACGAAATGTCGAGGAAAATGTCGCAAGACAGGGGTCTAACTCGGAATATCTCGGAATATTTCGAATATATCGGATAGGTCATTAACTTGGAATTTATCGGAATATCGGAGAGATATACAACACTGGTTTACATTAACTGAATGTGGACAAACACTTTTTAGAAGCCTTGTATAAATAAAGGCTTGGATCATTTCATTTTTATCATAGCTCTCTCATTAGAGAAGACATACTTGGCTGAAATTTTCGCCCTCTTTGGGCATTTTGGACATCTCTCTCTTGTGCAACATTTTGGATGCTTGTCTTGGTATATTGTGGAGCTAAGGTGGTGCGCAGCTCTTGGAGGCTTGTTCTCTTGCATGTGATTGGAATTTGATTGGTAAAGCTAGGATTTTGTTCTTGCTATGTCCTGTCACTGGGATTCCCCCCAAAGATGTCTAAGATGCCAAATGATCTTGTGTGGTTGAGTGGGAAGGGAAAGAGGCGAGGAAAGCATTTTGCATCAATCAAATTTCTAGAATTGTCATCATAGAAAGATGTCTTCAATTTCTGCAACTATATATATATCTCAATTACTTGGTCTTAATAGTGTATTTGAATATATACATCCATTACCAGTATAAAAGCAGAATCTTTCCAAGAAAATCAGTATGGTAGTTTTAAACTTTTATCACATACCATGCTTGTTGATATAATTAGATCCCTATTTGAAATTTTGTTTCCTCATCTAAAATGCCATGACATTCATGTCAATCATTGGTCCTTAAATCGGATATGAGATGAAGATCTCCATGTACCTCAACTTTCTTCTCTTCCTTGAATATCTAGCTAGAATAGGAACAGGGGATTTATCAATTTCAATTGCTTTGCTTATAAAGAGCAATTAGAAACTGAGGGACCTAACTTTTAGAGGTCTCATGGCCTCCCACAAGGGGGGGCAGAGACAAAGCCCCCACCCATGCATCACATCACGAAGTGTTGGAAGGCTCCTTGCTCCCAGTAGGAGCCACAAGTGCTGCAACAAAGAAGGAACCAAATGTAAGATGTTCAATGGAAACCCATTATGAAATCTGCTCCGGATCTTTCCAAAGTTTCTTGAAAGCTAAGGATGGCTTGATTCCCTTACTCCTTTGCTCTGAATCCCTAATTGCTACAAATGAAAATGAGGCAAATAAAACCTAATTTCTATCTTTGATAGGAAAAAATTGCGGGTTTGTCAATTTTTACTAGTTGTGGCACAATCTTTCAAGAAAAATCGCATTTTTTTGTAAACATTGCAATGTGTCTATGTTTACTACAAATCTCAATTTTTTGTGGGTGATTTATCATTTAGGTTTCACAATCACAAAAAAACGTGACACCTGTGATTTATCGACAATGCCTGCAACATTGTAGTACTCAAAACAAGAGAGGATAAATTCAACTAAAGTTTCAACAAATTAGAATCCTTCATAGGATCTGTTATCGCACAGTTTGTAGTTAGGGTAAAAGACAAATGAAAGAATGTCAAATTGGCATAATTGAACCAATCCCACCACTGTCACCTCAATGCGATGGTTCTTTCTGTTTAGGGAGGTAAGGCCCAGGGGAGACGTCCCCGGTGACCTGGGGTTTTGAGAAGGCAAAAGGTTTAGCAAGGCTAAGTGATAATTTCCCCTTCACAAGTCACGACCGAGTAGAAAGTCCGGCTTATAGCCAAAAAAGATGAAAGATAACTGGAAGTAGTAACCAATAAGAGTACCTGCCCGAGACAAAGMAACAATGAAACTACATGTGCAAGCTTGCTTGTTGGTTAGTACTTCATATAATCAATGACTTTCTGATAATAAGCAATTGAGTAATAATATTGATGAAGTAAATCAATGTTTATACAATAGCAATGATTACACAATATCACTTCACAATAAATGCTAATGAAGCTTCACAATAAACAATGGCAATTTATCATCAATGTAACAATACTTGAAGCAACGCTTTAGCTAATCATTCAATTGCTTTTAAGGACAAATAGATGTTGCAATGAAAGTGTTTATAGCACAAGTAAAAGGTAGCAGCAATAGGGTTAGAAGATTAGTCTAGGCTAGGGTTAGAAAGGTTAGTAAAAGATTGCTCAAAGTGTTTAGAAGTTGTTTGTGATCAAAGTACTCAATACACAAGGCCTTAGATCATTGCACTGCTGGGGCATATGGAGTCAAAGAGGCCGCAAGGTTGAAGGATTGAAATGATAATGAAAGACAAAAGACAAGAGGGGTAAGTGTTGAGGTGTTGCTAAAGCAAGGCCTCAACAATGAAACCCTAGGGGAGAGAGGCTCACTAAGGTGTAGAAACCCTAGGCCTCAATGCTCTCTCCTCCTTCTTTAGCACAATGGCAATAATAAAACGGCTAGCTTGAATAATGATTGATAAAGTCTAAGACGAGAGTTTGTAAGGGATGTGTTGCTAAAGCAAGGCTTCACTAGACAAACCCTAGGGAAAAATGGCTCACCAAGGTGTAGAAACCCTAGGCCTTGGTGCGTTTTTCTCCTTCTTAGCTCAACAACAAGGATAAAACAGCTAGGCTAGAAGAAAAGGATAGAGTGTTACTATGGCAAGGCTCTATCTTACTTCAGCAAATAAAATGGCTCAAAATCTTGGTAGGGACATGAGACAAGAACCTTTAGCATGTGCTTGTCACCTAGGGTTTAATTCAGCAAATTATAATAATAAATGCAAGAAAACAACACTACAACCATTCAATCAAGAAGTTTTGCAGAAATTCACTTACATTTAACCAAGAAATCACATAGCCATACCCTAGTTGTAAACCTTCCACCAAGAAGAAATGCCAAAAATGCCAAGAAGAGTCTTCCTTCAACAAGTGCGCCTCAAAATTTCAGCCAATAACCCTAATAAGGGCGCAAATTTCAGAGCTCACTAATGTGTGAGTGAAATATGATAAAAAAATGAGAGTAAAAACCCTCAATTTATACAGTAGCAATGACCTTAATTACTTTTTAGGTCATCAAAAGGCCGACAAGGCCAAAATACACAATAATATCGTTTTACATTAAAATGTCATAAACTAAAACCCTAATCAAGCTAAAGCAAGACGTCATGTCCCTTCTAGGGTGACATTAGCCCTTTCTAGGGCAAATGCAGCCTCCTGGAGCAAAACATTAGCCCTCCTTGGGCTTCTCCAACATGCCATATGTGCCAAACTACCCTATTTGTCTACCAAAATGTCCATGAAGCAAGGATGACATCATGAACCTCCTGGATGACGTCCTAGGCCTCCCAAGGCCAACGTTGCAGTGAAGGGGGCACAACCCCCTTAGGTACAAGTATGCTCAGTTGCCTCTAGTGGATTCTTCTGCTCTTCCCTGGTACAAACGCTCTGCCCTGTCTCTACCCTATGTTGGGGTCTCAGCATCCATCGAGTGGGCTCTTCAACCCCATGGAGGTCCGAACTAATCATCTCCCCATGTGTACATGTCCAACGTGGTACCTGTCCGTCGAGCATGATCCTGCACATCAACAGATACGCCCTCCATGGCCTCATAAGTCACAGGGATCATAGCAATGTCAATCACATCTAATCATCAATATTATTAAACATGTGCATAAAACTCCTTTACCCCAGTCTAGTGCTCAAATAGATTATACAAGTCTGCAATGCAAGTTTGGAGGAAGTGACAGGACGTCCTATTGGGCTAGTGTCTACTGGAAGAGGGATGTTTTTGGAAAAGATTAAATCCAAGTCATGTAAGTGGGTGAGGTGGATGGGGATGCCTGGGCAAAAGGTGCAGTGATAGCAGGGATGGCTTACCGGTGGGTGCCTCTATGGAGAGTGAGTTGCACCTATCATGGATGCAAATGTTTCCAAGCCCATTCATGCCTTTTATCTTCATTCCTTTTCTTTCCAAGATGCTAGTCAAAGGACACTGCCCTGGCTTGGTGACCAGTGGTGGCAATGTTACCCACAAGCACTTTCACAAAAATGAGAAGGTTGGCTCGTAATGAGACCCCCTTTCTCTTGGCCATGCAACCAAGAGCCACTACCCTGGCGTGGTAACCAGCTGCTAGTAGTGTCATACCGTTAGGTACCCATGGACCTAATAGGTTGGCTCATGATGAGACCCCCTATCCGTCAACTAGGTCTTGCTTTATTATTTTTTATGGGTCCCTCTGTTTCTTGCTGAGAAGCCTTTTATTGCTTTCTCGGAGATCCCTGGGCGAAGCATCTCGAGGTTTTATTCTTAGGCTTTTATTATCAGCTGCTTTTACCCCCCCGGCCTTTTAGCCCATTCTTCCCACAAGGTAAGGTACAACCCCTAAATGATTGGCCAACCCTATGCCCAGACGAGTGTAATGGGATGGGTGAGCGGGAAATAAGATGGAAAGTAGTATGTATGACGGGAACGGACGATGGTTTTTCATAAATCCCCCCAGTGGCAACTCAAAACCTATGGACATAAGCTTGCTAGGGCATCCTGTCATCCCCCCCAGACATGGTCAAGTGGACAAGCATAAGATCCAAGCACCGGTTAGAAACAAAGGAATCAAATGCACATATTCAAATGTTTTGAGGATCAGAGTGACACATAACATGATACCCGGACTCATTACCTCATGGAGCAGGAACCATCTCTAATACAAGACCAAGCCGAAGGTGATGGATGTTGTTGTTGTTGCTGTCAAAGTGGAGGCGCTGATAGGGAGAAAAGATGGGCCCTCCAGGGCTATGCTCAAGTCGATCTGGCTCTCGGTACTCCATGTCTAGGACATGTGGGCCTCAAGACATAATCTCCTCATTATCCCTAAAATTAGGGGATAACAGGATCTACCCACAAGAATAATTCTAGCGTTGTTTTTCAATTCTTAAAAGATTTTTTCACTAAATGGAGAGGTTTATCATATACTCTCATGTCTTCTAATAGACTTTTAAACAAATAAGTTTAATCAACTAAAAAAGACAAATCAACATGGTCAAGGAAAACAATGCAACAAGCATGTAAGATTATATGGCCACGGAAGAAAATTAACCAACAATGTTCATGCTAGCCTAGTAGAATAATGTGATTGAGCAATACAAGTCCATTAATCAATGCTAAGACTGGCCAATGTACTACCTCTGTTTTTATCTTCAATAAAAGCACAATGATAAAGGCAATACAACACCTATAAGTATTTTGGAGAGCTGATTTGAGATACTTCAAGATAAAACCTTCGAACTAAGCACCATCATTCTAGAATAGGACTCAAAATCGTGAACAAATAAATAATGTTAATATTGGTGTGTAATATTTAATATATCAAGGCGTAAAGTCACTACATTTCCATATTGAGACTGAGACTGAGACTAATACTTAATTCTAATCAACCACCCTATACACGGATATGATGTTACAAGTCAAGATGTTACGTTGTCAAAAGGTAAGAAGACTTAGCTCTACAGCTCTACAAAAGCTCGGGTTGGAGATTATAATATCACTTGTTCTATCTACCATGAAGACATGTGATAAAGAACACAATGTTAAAATTTCAGACCCCAACCCAGTTTCAATCTCGCTGATTTTTCAGACAAAGTTAAATGCCCAAACCTAGTTTCAGCACTGTTTCAACACAGTTTCAGCATATAAAAAACTTAGCAGAAAATAAACTTCAGAACTGAAACATGAGGATTCTGAACATCGTTTTCAACGCAGAAATAAAATATCAACAGTATGCAAAACTCGGAAAATTTAGACACAAGAATTTTCGGTCTAACTTTGACCCTGGAAAAACCCACAAGGGGAAAACCAATGAGAGAGGGCTTTTTATTATTACTGAGCTTCTGAGAAATTTTTCTACAGCATATTCATCTTCAGAAAATTTACAAACTTATCTGGACTTCCTGTAGCTTTGCTTCTCGATTTCTGAACCAGAAATCCGTAACATTGTACGGTTGTTACAACATTAAATGTTGTACGGACTGTCCTCGGTTTGTGTGCTAAATTTCTGCTGCAACTGTACGGAAATTTCCAGCAGAGCAATACCTTGAAAAATGTGCCAATACCTTAGAAAAACGTGCCTAGATTTTAGGACTGTACGGCCTCTTGATTTCTGTGCAGGTCCGTACGGACTGTACGGATTTTCTTGCCTAGAAAATCGTGCCCAACACCCTCCTCGTTTTCTGTGCTTGAAAAACATTGTACGGCAGCCTTGGAATGCGTGCCAATACCCTCAAAAAGTCTTGTTGTTGTCTCCCTCAAAAACTGTGCACATTAATGGTTGTATGGCCTTCAAAAATCCGTACGGTACGACCTGTTCTTCCTTGTTGTCTGTTGCCTCAAAATCTGTGCTGCTCTTTGCCTTGGGATGCATGCTCTCCTTCAGCAAATGTTGTCTCTCTTCTCAAGCTCGACCTCTCCCAGCTCTTTCTTGCTCTCTCAACAAGAAATGAATGAACTACCCAAGAATGGGTGCGCCCTTTTGCCCTAGTCGACCTCATGAGGGAAGATGACGGGTTTTCTAATCTAACGGTTGAGATTAGATTAGATGGGTGGCTGAGATTTAGTGTCTCTTCACTCACCCTCACTTTAGTCATAAAGTTATCTTTTAATTTGCATCTCACAAATTAATTTGACTAGGACCCACATTAGGCACTTTCTCCCCCTTAGACGCCTAGGGAAGAGAAACACTTGCCTTGGTACTTTATTTTAATTAAAAATTTAACACACAAGACCAGTTTCTATATTTTTGAAGTTAGTTCAAGCCACTGCTAGAAGGAGCTCCAATTATGTTTATATGACAATTACAAATCATACTGCATGAACTTTTAAGTATCTGTCTTTTTATCTATTATATAACTTTTAATTTCAAATGCCTATAACCCAAAAAATATCCTGCTAGTAAAATACTTAAATTAAAATACCTTCGGGAAATTCATTGTTATAGGCACTGTTATAAGAGCAATGAATCGAGAGAACAACTTCATTTTATTCGCCATAGGATTGCCTTCTAAGCCCTCTTGCATATTTAGCTGTAAGCAGAAAGTAACAACAATCAGTTTGAAATGTTCAGCACATAAAAGCTTAAATGTCAATTATCAAACTGAAAGAACAGCAAAGTAAATTTCCTACTTTTCTATCATATAGCCTCATATGTCCCATTTTTTTCCTTCTTGTTCGCAGATAAAATGCTATGTATAAATTTGTTGACAAAGAAAAGCATTCTAAATCCTGAGAGTACAATAAATAGACAATAGACATTTACATCTCTACATGCAATTCACTATATTCATCTATTCAACTTAAATTAATCAAACATATAAAACCTTTAAAGCCAAATTGGAAGACAAAATTGAGAAAGGAAGTAGGCAAAAGTATGATATGTTAGCTTTTATAGCTTGGGAGGTACTTCGCATGTTTTGTCTTGTATGCAGAAGTCACCTTGCATTTACACTACTAGGCACTTGACTTTGTAATAGGCTTTTATAAAGTTGTAATAAAGTGACTCTTTTATTAAAGTGACTTTTTGTAAAGTGTCATTTCTATTATTTTATTAAAGTAACTTTATGTCATAAAGTGCACTTATATCATAAAGTGAGAAAAATACTTTAATAAATGTAAGTGATTTATTTTGGAGGGAATGAATCATGTCCCTTGATCGTGTAAAGCAAGATTAGATCTTGGCCTTTCGATTTAGGGATGGGGAAGGTGAAAAGTCACTTTCAGGTTATAACAGTAAGCCTAGGGTAGTGTGCAAGACAAGCTTTGAGAGAGTAAGGAAGAAATTGTTGGCAGCTAGGTTTGGCACAGTTTTCAAGAGATATTGGGCACATTTCCCAAGGAGAATTTCTGTGTGAGGTGCTGGGAATACTGCTGTTGTTGGAGGCCGTACTGTACGGATCCATACAGTCTGTACAGAAAGGAGAAAGGGCACGATTTTCGAAGCTGGTTGCTGGCACGAATTTCGAGGCAAGTCTGAAGTTTTCTTTGCTGCAAAAGGGCTTTCTCTTCTATCTGTAGAGCATACTGTTGGCACAATTTTCTAGGTGTTGTTCACTGAAGGGGGCCATACAGCAGTAGGGATTTGGCACGGATTTCTAAACAGAAAATAAAGAGGGACTGTTGGGTGCCTGTAAGTTGTCTCTTGCTGCCATTATTGACTGTTGTAGCTTATAGTTTCTTCCTGAAGCTGAAATAAAATCTCTCTCGGTGGGTTTCCCCAAGTTGTGGTTTTCCCTGGTTGATTGCCAAAATTTACGGGTGTGCACATGCTGATGTGACTACTGTTCAATGTTATTTCCGCTGCAAATGTACTTAGTAATGTGTATTTCTGCTTTTGAAGTATAACTGTGATGTGGGTTATTTTCATTTAAGACAGAAATCTAAGTTTTGCTAAGTGTGTGACAAAAGCTCTATGTGTGTGTGCTTTTGTTACTAATTTTTCTACATGGTATCAGAGCAGGTGCTCTGAGTTATAATGAGCAGTGTTATTTTGGCAGGGACTTGGAGGGGGAAACTTAGTTGTTTGTTTTCCACTGAACAGTTGACAGGGAGATGGTTGCTTGCAACAGGTATGAGGACCGGTTGGATGGGATTTCCAACTATTTGCAATGAAAAGTCGGGATATCATCTATTCTCAGGGAGAACAAACTTTGGAGCTTTGTCAGCACCATAGTTGTTGTTCCCACAACAGATCCTGTTGCTTTGGATTTACATGAGGTAAAGGAGGCCAAAGCTCAGAGGCTTATTCTGGATGGGGTGAAGGACCACCTTATCCCACACTTGGCTGAGAAAAAGACAGCCAAAGAGATGTGGGATGCACTGAAAAACTTGTATGAGGCGAAGAATGAAAACCGGAAGATGGTCTTTAAGGACAAACTACATGATACTAAGATGGGTAAGGGGGAGAGTGTGGCTTCTTATCTTACCCGGGTAACTCAGGTGAAAGATGAGTTGGTTGCAGTTGGGGAGGTCATTTCAGATTCAGAGTTGGTGAGGATAACCTTGAAAGGCCTCACCAAGGAATGGGAAGTCTTCGTGAAGTGTGTGGTGTTAATGTTTTTGCCATTATTATAGTTCTTTGCATTTCAATAGATAATAGCAACATAAGAACAAGATCACTGAGAAATACACATCCACAAGAGACACAGCATTTATCCTGGGAAACCCTCTAGGGGAAGAAAACCCAGCAAAAAACTTCCTTATCATAAATTGTCAATACAATGTCAAGAGATAACTCAAACCAATACAGAAAGTCCTCTCCAAAAGATGCGCCACTCTTCTCCCTCTCTCCTTTGTCGGTAACAGATCAGAACTTGTCTCTCAAACTGAGCAAGTGAGTTGTGTTCAAATGAGGCACTAGCCTCATTTATTTATATAAGTTCTGGCATGTGTGAAGTGTCTCTTCACTAGCAGGGCCGACTTCTTAATCTGGGTGGGTAAACCCACCTTTATTATATTTTTGGGTCTTTTTATTAACTGTTGGGGCCGACTTCTTATTCTGCCTATTATAATTGTCTGTTGACCAATCCGCAAAAGGGGATTTGGTCCTAATACAATTATCGACGTGATTAATCCACAATGGGGATTAATCCTATGAATAAAATAACAATAATAATAAGAATACTCTTCGCAATTACATTATTTCAACATGTGGTGGGTCGGGATCATCTTCCAGATTGGAGCAGATTGTGGGACGATTTCACTCAAAAGGAGATACGGGAAGGATCTCAGAGCAGTGGACAGAAGGGAGATGGAGTTGATGGAGAGAATGTGGCTCTTCCAACAAAGAACAAAATCAAGAAGAAGGGGAGTTCCGAGAAAGACTTGAGCAGAGTCAGAAGCTTCGTCTACAACCAATATGGCCACCTTGCAGCTCAGTGTCAAGAGAGGAAGGAGGAGGAGGAGGAAGGGCCAGTTACAGCGGTGACAGCAGCAGTAGAGGATTTTGTGGACAAGTTTAATAGGGAATACTCCTTGTTAACCCTCGTTTCAAGTGTCGAGAGTACTGGATTTGTGAGTGACAATAGATGGATCATTGACAGTGGAGCCTCACGTCATATGATGATAGGAATATGGCGTATATTCCTCAGTATCACAGAGACAGGTCTAGGCCGTTTCTTTGCAAGTGAAGGGGGAATGGCACGAGCAGTTCGTGGAGTTGGAACGGTCAGATTCCAACTCGAGTTTGGAGAACTCCTAGAGGTTGATGGAGTTTTGTTTGTACCAAGGCTGAGGGTTAACCTGCTCTCGGTGTCAGCCTTGGGAGATGTTGGATATGCGACATTGTTCAAGGGTGGACATGTTTTTATCTACCGAGAGGGAGCAGACCTGATCGAGCCAAAGTTGATTGGTGATTGGGTTGATAGGTTGTAAATTGTGAGAGGACATCCTACAGTTGGAGATGAGTCGGATGTGGAGTAGAAGGCTCCTGAGACTGCAGTGGGCCCAAGGATTTAGTCTCGATATCTGAGGGAAGAGAGGGAGTCTGTTCAAAGCATCGACAGGAGGCTCAGCTAGTGTGAGTGGACAGAAGCTCAGAGTGGAGTGGATTCTCCTAGGAGCTCAGGGTTCATAGTAGTTTCCAGCAGGAGGTCTTCAGTTTCGAGTTATGTGCAGGTGTTGAGGTTGGCTCCAGGTTCAAAGGGAGCTCCTACTGCGAACAATGTGATGGACTCGAGGACGGGACCAAGTGACAGTGATGGCAGCAAGTACATCCCTCGCTAATGTTAAATTTTGAGCTTGATTTCTTAAGCGGATTATTTCTTTGAATTCTTCAACACTTTGATTCCAGCTTAATACATTTCAACAATATAGAATCATAACCGAATAGCAATAATCATATAGATACGTAAGCATGCACATCAACAACACATACACCCTGGGGAAACACTGTACAGGGAGAAAAACCCCAGCAAACAATATTCCTTTATTGCATTAATAATGTAAGATCACTTACAAACATCCACCATGAAAACTCTGCTCTTAAAGAGCTTTCCAAGTTGACTCTGACCTGATAGAGAACTAAGAGACCTTGCTGATATAGACGTATCCGAGTTGATTTCAAACGCTGAGATATATCAGCTCTGATATGGGTTGTTGAAGTTGCCTCTAAATGATTGATATGCGCCTCTGATATGCTATCTCTATATGTTGTTATTACAGCACTGTTATGTGCCTTTTATGCTGCCTCTATATGTTGTTATGACAGCACTGTTATGCGCCTTTTATGTTGCCTCTATATGTTGTTATGACAGCACTGTTGTGCGCCTTTATATGTTGCCTTTGTATGTTGTTATGACAACATTATTATGCACCTTTATACTGCCTCTATATGTTGTTATGACAGCACTATTATGCGCCTTTATACTGCCTCTATATGTTGTTATGACAGCATTGTTATGCGCCTTTATATGTTGCCTTTGTATGTTGATATGCGCCTCTATATGTTGTCTCTACATTCACCCTTACCCTGCATAACCATTGTGTGGAAGAGAGGGGTCGACCCCTGCTTATAAAGGAGTGAAGAGGAGAAGTAGATGGCTCAAATTAGGAACTTGTTTGCATGCTTTAACATAACTTAGCTTCACACTTTAGTTCGAAAATAGAACTAGACTTGAGACTTCAGTTACAACTCACCCTTGACTTGGCATGCATGCGTACTAACTTAGCATGCACATGTCATGCATGCATGCAACATGCAACATGCATGCAACATGCAACATGCATGCAACATGCAACATGCATGCATGCAACATGCGACAACAATGTCTTTGACTTAGACATGCAACTTTGACTTCTACAACTCGACTCTTTACAAGGCAATTCGAAATTCGCTTCATGGTGGATAATGTTACACGTGCCAACGCACTAGATCAATACATTTATATCATTTGCAATATTAGGAATATCGTTTGTTTCTAGCTCATAGGAATTTTATATTCAACCTAACTTTTGCTAGATGCCTTGACTTTTTCTCATGGCTCACAAGGCTTGACTAAGCTCACAGAGGTTGTACGTTCGCCCTGACTTTTGCACTAGTCTGTCTATGCTCACAGAGGTTGTATGTTCCCCCTGACTTTTGCACTAGATTGTCTATGCTCACAGAGGTTGTACGTTCCCCCAGACTTTTGCATTAGACTTACATAGCATCTCATTCGTCCTGAATTTTGGTTTGACTCACAGAGGTTGTACGTTCCCCCTGGCTTTTGTCAATACCTCACAAGATTGGTTGATTCTCCAAATCTCCCTGGCTAGCCTCAGGGTGGCCCATATGGCCTCTCATTGGAGAATGACTATCGATGCTACCAAATTTAACACTCCCTCTCAGCGAGGGAGTCATTCTCAGCCACACCAAGCTTGCCTCTCAGTTGCAAAAACTGTCTCGAGGCCAGAGGCTTGGTCAGGATATCAGCTACCTGCTTGCTCGTGGCTATGTACTTTAACTTTACAGTTTTTTCTCTGGACCAAGTCTCGGATGTAGTGGTACTTCATGTCAATATGTTTTGACATGTCGTGAAATACTAGGTTCTTTGTCAGTTTTATGCAACTTTGATTATGACAGTGAACCACCGTCGTCTCGAGCTTGTCACCAAACAACCCAGAAACCAATTTTCTAAGCTATATTGCTTCCTTGCTAGCATCACTTGCTGCAATGTACTCAGCCTCTGTTGTACTCTGTGCAATGGATCCCTGTTTCCAGCTTGACCAAGAGATCATAGCGGATCCTAAACTGAAGCAGTATCTAGAAGTACTCTTCCGATCCACCAGGCTTCCTGCCCAGTCAACATCTGCATACCCATGCAGAAATAAACCACCATTGGATGTATATCCCAGACCATAAGTAATGGTCCCTCTAAGATATCTCAAGATGTGCTTTGCTGCCACCCAATGTCTCTGTCTCGGTTCAGTCATGAATTGACTC
>ML782438.1:493884-564845 GCA_009831015.1 Picea engelmannii
AAGGCCTTCCTTAGCTTGCATACATGAGTGTCTTTGTTATGCAGTACAAAACCATCTGGTTGTTCCACAAAGACCTCCTGTTCAATCTTTCCATTCAAGAATGTTGTTTTTACATCCATCTGATGTAGCTTCCAACCAAGAACGGAAGCTAAAGAAATAATAGTTCGAATGGAGATATACCTGGCTACAGGGGCAAAAGTGTCTTCGTAGTCGATTCCTTCTTTCTGAGTGAAGCCTCTGGCTACAAATCTTGCTTTGAACTTTTCCACACTCCCATCAGTTGCATGTTTGATTGTATAGATCCATTTGGAAGAGACCACCGATTTGTCCTTTGGCCTCGGCACAATGTCCCAGACATTTTTCTTTAGAATAGACATGTATTCCTCATGCATGGCATCCTTCCATACTTGTAATTTATTTGCTTCTTCAAATGAAGAAGGTTTGGCATCATTGATGCTACTCATCAGTGCAACATAGCCTCCAAACCTATGAGGCCTCTTACTTTCCCTAAAATTTCCTTTGGGAGCAGCTATCCTTTCTGCTTCCTACACTATTTCTTTAAGCCACCTTGGCTTTCTTTTGGCTGGAGGTTCTTCAAGAGTTCTTTCTAACTCTTCAGTAGGTTCTAGGGGCTCATAACTTGGCCCTTCATGAGGTTCCTCCCTCTAATCATCTGACTCTTCATTTTCAAAAGAGGGTGAAGTTGGTTGAACTGCTTCTGATTCCTGTTGAAGCTCTTTGGATTTCTTGAATGTGGCTTCCTCATGGAAAGTCACATCTCTTCTTACCTCTATCTACCTATGACCTGGTTCATAAATCATGTAAGCCTTGGAGTTCTCACTGTACCCGAAAAAAACCCCTTTCTTGCCTGAGGGTTCCATCTTTGTCCTCTTTTCCTTAGGGACATGAATATACACTGGACACACCCAAATATCCTTAGATGCCCTACTTCAGGTTTGATCCCTGAGAAGACCTCTTCAGGAGTCATGTCCTTCAAGATAGCATGTGAACACTTGTTCTGAATATACATAGCAGTGGAGGTAGCTTATGCCCATAAAGAATTTGGCAAATCCTGGTCAAACATCATAGCTTTCGCTGCCTCACAAATTGTCATGTTTTTTCTCTTAGCAACTCCATTTTGTTGAGGGTTATATGGCATGGTCAACTGTCTCTTGATTCCTGCTGACTTGCAAAAATCCTCAAACTAGAGAAATTCAAACTCTCCTCCATTGTTTATTCTAAGGGTTTTGATGTGTTTCCCTGTCTGTTTTTCAATAAAGGCTTTATACTCTTTGAATTTATCAAATGTGTCACTTTTAGCTTTAAGGAAATATATCCAACATTTTCTTGAGTAATCATCAATAAAAACATAATACAAACAACCACTGAGTGAGGGAGATGACACGGGACCACATACATCAGAATGAACCAGATCTAAGATGCCCTGAGCTTTGTTGTCACTACTAGGAAATGTTTTCTTTATATTTTTACCTAGCATGCATCCTTTACAAATTTCGTTTTTACTAATGGAAATAGAGGGGCATGTTCTGCAAATCTGGAAGTGCTTTGTAATGAAGATGACCAAGTCTTCTATGCCACAATTCATTGGAGCTAGTAGCATCATGAGCCAATGCCTGAACGGACTGTCCTGTCACAACATACAGTCCTCCTCTGTGTATCCCAAAGGGTTATGTTGTACTCAAATGGCTACCTTTAGCCCACAGTAGTGCCTTTTTGTCCTTGAAGATCACCCAATATCCCTTGTCCTCAAGGGTTGCAACTGATAGAAGATTCTTCTTGAGCCTTGGAACATATAATACTTCATCAACATGAAGTCTAGCCCCAGATTCCAATCTGAAGGAGATAGAGCCTACTCCCTCTCTTGTAACATTTGTCATCCCCAAGCTCAAACTACTCTGCAAAAGATTTTGTCTTGAAATCTGAGAGGATCTCCTTGTACCATGTCATGTGCTTTGATGCACCACTGTCTACTAACCAAGTTTTCGGCCCCGTGAAAACTGAACTGGATAAGGCAGAAACCAAGTAATATTCTTTTCTATTTTCTTTCTCCTCAGAAGGACTTTTATGTTTTCTTTTGGATTCATCATCCTCGGCAGTTGAGGCATGATGTTTCCCTTTCCTTGGATATTTCTTTCGAACCAACAGTGTTTCGCAAAATGACCCAACTTATTACAACTAAAGCATTTAATCTTTGATGTATCAATATTCTTGCCTTTGAATGCACCTTTGGTGTTTGGCTTCCTCTGAGAGGCTTTTTTTTTCCCTTGAATCTTGATGCTAATGTTGAATGCTCTTCTTTGGTTGGCTCACTCCTGGTAGCAGTGTGACTCTCCTCCTGGAAACAATCATGCCATAACCTCTCAAACGTGGGTTGAATCTCTCTCCCACTTACACTGGATAAGAAGGTCTCCCATGAAGAAGGAAGACCATCAAATATGGCATGTACTAAATCATCATCGTCCATTGTCACCCCTGTGACCAAAAGCTGATCTCTGATCTGGGCTATCCTGGAACAGAAAGATGCTACTGATTTACCTTTCTCCGTCCTGGAATAGAAAGATGTTACTGATTCACCTTTCTCCACCTTTCTCCTCTTCTGACTTGGAGTCAGTATCTCATACAGATTCACCAAGGTATCCATACAGTCCTTGGCAGTCATTAACAAAGTCATTGCCGGCATTATACTGTCTTTGACTGAGTCAAAGATGATTCGCTTGGCCTTTACTTGACTCTTCCTGAAGGCCGCTCTTCCTGCATTAGTAGTGGGTTCCTCCACCACTGTGGTCACATACTGCTCAAGATCATGCTCCTACAAGATATTTGTTATCCGGAGCTTCCACACATTGAAGTTGGCAGCTCCTTCGAGCCTATCCTCGGCCCTGACTAAAATGGAGGATGCCATGGACCTCACACTGCAAACTTAATCAAGCTTGTTTGGATCTGTGTTAAATTTAACATGGTATCAAAGCTTAACACACCATAAGCTTTGATACCATGTTAAATTTTGAGCTTGATTTCTTAAGCGGATTATTTCTTTGAATTCTTCAACACTTTGATTCTAGCTTAATACATTTCAACAATATAGAATCATAACTAAATAGCAATAATCATGTAGATACGTAAGCATGCACATCAACAACACATATACCCTGGAGAAACCCTATACATGGAGAAAAACCCCAACAAACGATATTCCTTTATTGCATTAATAATGTAAGATCACTTACAAACATCCACCATGAAAACTCTACTCTTAAAGAGCTTGCCAGGTTGACTCTGACCTAACAGAGAACTAAGAGACCTTGTTGATATAGACGTATCCGAGTTGCTTTCAAAGACTGAGATATATCATCTCTGATATGGGTTGTTGAAGCTGCCTCTAAATGACTGATATGCACCTCTGATATGTTGCCTCTATATGTTGTTATTACAGCACAGTTATGTGCCTTTTATGCTGCCTCTATATGTTGTTATGACAAAATTGTTATGAACCTTTTATGCTGCCTCTATATGTTGTTATGACAGCACTGTTATGCGTCTTTATATGTTGCCTCTGTATGTTGTTATGACAGCACTGTTATGCGCCTTTATACTGCCTCTATATGTTGTTATGACAGCACTGTTATGCGCCTTTATACTGCCTCTATATGATGTTGTGACAGCACTGTTATGAGCCTTTATATGTTGTMTTTGTATGCTGACATGCGCCTCTATATGTTGTCTCTACATTCACCCTTACCCTGCATAACCACTGTGTGAAAGAGAGGGGTCGACCTCTGCTTATAAAGGAGTGAAGAGAAGAAGTAGATGGCTCGAATTAGGAACTTGTTTGCATGCTTTAACATAACTCAGCTTCACACTTTAGTTCGAAAATAGAACTAGACTTGAGACTTCAATTACAACTCACCCTTGACTTGGCATGCATGCGTACTAACTTAGCATGCACATGTCATACATGCATGCAGTGCATGTCATGCATGCAACATGCAACATGCGACACCAATGTCTTTGACTTAGACATGCAACTTTGACTTCTACAACTCGACTCTTTACAAGGCAATTCGAAATTCTCTTCATGGTGGATAATGTTACACGTGCCAATGCACTAGATCGATACATTTATATCATTTGCGATATTTGGAATATCATTTGTTTCTAGCTCATAGGAATTTTATATTCAACCTAACTTTTGCTAGATGCCTTGACTTTTGCTCATGGCTCACAAGGCTTGACTAGACTCACAGAGGTTGTACGTTCCCCCTGACTTTTGCACTAGTCTGTCTATGCTCACAGAGGTTGTATGTTCCCCCTGACTTTTGCACTAGACTGTCTATGCTCACAGAGGTTGTACGCTCCCCCAGACTTTTGCATTAGACTTACATAGCATCTCATTCGTCCTGACTTTTGGTTTGACTCACAGAGGTTGTACGTTTCCCCTAGCTTTTGTCAATACCTCACAAGACTGGTTGATTCTCCAAATCTTCCCGGCTAGCCTCAAGGTTGCCCATATGGTCTCTCATTGGAGAATGACTGTAGATGCCGCCAAATTTAACAGCTAAGAGGGAGAGTTGGTTTTTATAGCTTGGGAGGTACTCCGCATGTTTTGTCTTGTATGCGGAAGTTACCTTGCATTTACACTACTAGGCACTTGACTTTGTAATAGGTTTTTATAAAGTTGTAATAAAGTGACTCTTTTATTAAAGTGACTTTTTGTAAAGTGTCCTTTCTATTATTTTATTAAAGTGACTTTATGTCATAAAATGCACTTATGTCATAAAGTGCACTTATGTAATAAAGTGGAAAAAATACTTTAATAAATGTAAGTGATTTATTTTGGAGGGAATGAATCATGTCCGTTGATCATGTAAAGACAAGATTAGATCTTGGCCTTTGGATTTAGGGATGGGGAAGGTGAAAAGTCACTTTCAGGTTGTAAGAGTGAGCCTAGGGTAGTGTGCAAGACAAGCTTTGAGAGATTTTGAGAGAGTGAGGAAGAAATTGTTGGCAGCTAGGTTTGGCACAGTTTTCAAGAGAAATTGGGCACATTTCCCAAGGAGATTTTCTGTGTGAGAGGTGCTGGGAATACTGCTGCTGTTGGAGGCCGTATTATATGAATCCGTACAGTCCGTACAGCAAGGAGAAAGGGCACGATTTTCGAGGCTGTTTGCTGGCACGAATTTCGAGGAAAGTCTGAAGTTTTCTTTGCTGCAGAAGGGCTTTCTGTTCTGTCCATACAGCATACTGTTGGCATGATTTTCTAGGTTCTGTTCAGTGAAGGGGGCCGTACAGCAATACAGATTTGGCACGGATTTCTAGACAAAATAAAGGGGGACTGTTGGGTGCCTGTAAGTTGTCTCTTGCTGCCATTATTGACTGTTGTAGCTTATAGTTTCTTCCTGAAGCTGAAATAAAATCTCTCTCGGTGGTTTTCCCCAAGTTGGGGTTTTCCCTGGCTGATTGCCAAAATTTTCAGGTGTGCACATGCTGATGTGACTGCTGTTCATGGTTATTTTCCGCTGCAAATGTACTTAGTAACGTGTGTTTCTTCTTTTGAAGTATAACTGTGATGTGGGTTATTTTCATTTAAGACAGAAATCTAAGTTTCGCTAAGTGTGTGACAAAAGCTCTATGTGTGTGTGCTTTTGTTACTAATTTTTCTACATGATTAACAAGAAACATAAGAACTAATAATGTAGGACCCATCAAATTCCATATAGAAGATGATCTTTAGGTATCTACCTCAAAGTCTGGGTGCTCTAGTGACATGCAAGCAACTACTTTTCCACTAGAACAAACCTCTTTGTAAGAGGAAATAACCAGTGGTAAATAATTCAGTAATCCTCCTGAATATTTATACCCTCAATAAGAGAAAATGGGGTCAAAAAACGTTTTAGAAGAGAATGGAACTCATGGTTCAAGTACTGACTCTTACAAAACACCTTGATCATTTCTCTATGTAGAATTATATCTGACATCAATTGGGTCTAGCCCGGGTGGTTGTGTGATTGAGTGTTATTCTCCCTACCCAGCTTCTATTCCTGTAAATGACATGAGAAAGCTTTGAGCTTCTACAGAATCCAGTTTACCCTGGGTACCATCCTCAGAATGAAGGGAAGTGCCCGGTGGGTTTCCCCGGGAAATACATTACACGTAAGAAAAAATGTAGAATATATATCTTACAGAAATGTTACATAGAATAAGCAGAAAAATGGAGTCTTACTAAATGACTAAATCATTTTTTGGTTAGAGACACCAGACAGCTAAGAAGATAATTGAACCCATGTTTCAAGAACTATTTCTTATAAAATGCCCTGTGATATTTTCTGTGACAGTGTGATTGACTAGGAGCATCTCTTCGACAAATAACATTTTAAAGCAAAAGTAGAAATACAGTTTTACTATCTCACTTTAAAACTATCATCTAATCAAGCAAGTGAAAAGCAAAACTAATCTCGTCACCCTCTTTTTGATTCTGCTTTGGAATAAAGAAGCTTTACCTCTACAGTTGCCAAAAAGCTTAATGCCGTCAATGCAGGGAGAAGGTAAAGACTGTCCGGAGTACTCAAATCTCGGAACCAAAGTGCACCACCTTCTTTAAAAGATGGAACATTGGCTGCCATGTTTGTAATCTGTAATTATGGACAAACCAGACAGCACCAAATTACGACTTATTTTGACATTCCTTGAACATGCCCCAGTTCTCTAAAAGTCTCAATTATCTCAAAACATCTAAATCCATAATGACAAAGCAATATGTAGTCTTCAGTATCATTTTCTACCAGACATGCCAATCCCAAATCCCAAATCAAAGGAACATTCACAGATACTGAAAGAGTGATCCAGTAGTTCGCATAACAAACAAGCAAACAAATAGTGTTTCCTTCTCATTCATAAAACAAATATATAAGTGTACAAAGTTACCAAAACAACCCTACACATGGTTTCCACCAAAGATTCTTTCCTTAATCGCTTCACCATTTAATATATTAATATAATTAACTATCAAAAATTTGCTGGCAAAGGAACTCTTATCCATAAAACTTACAGCCAAATAAAAGCTTATGAAGACGGGGCCTTGAATTAATATCCCTTTCATTGGCGTAAATGGAGTAACATTGTATCTGCAGAAAACATCAAAGCCACAACTTTGAAGTAATGAAAATCTATGAAGAAAATGGCATCCAATCTTCCTCAGTCTAGCATAAAACATATACACCTGTATAAAACCTAAAGGAAAAACAAAGTCAAAAAGATGCCCTGTTCTCTTGGTGTAGAGTTTCAATTCATTTTAATGGAACTGACATGGAAATGAGATTGTCATCTATTTCTGACTTCATATTTTACACAATGATTAAAATATCTTACTTCTAATTAACAATCATAGCTCTAATTAACAATCATATCAAGATTGTGTCTCTACATCATTGAAAAAAGCACAGAACAAATACTCTGTTAATGACACCACAGTCTATTTCCATAAACCAATACTAAACTAAGAACATCTAAAACAGAACATAAATCTAGATTAATCAATCTTCCCAAAAGCTTGCACTAACAAGATAGACAGAACGATCAAAAAAATGACCAATAATTACATAAGCTTGTAAATAAACTGTGTTGTAAACCACATGTGAGTTAATTGAATTAATTAGGAATTAAGAAATACTCTTGTACTTTTGGGACTTTAAAAAAATTATCATGAAGATCAAATGATGGTAAAAAAATTATTTATTTATAAATGTGAGAATAAAAAAAATGAAGGAAGCTCCTAATTCAGAACTTTAGAAAGGGAAAATAAAAGTTGAAGTAGAGAATTCAAAAGGATAACAAATTCGTTCAAAGACGTCAAGGCCGCAAACGTCAAACATGAGGGCAAACAATTTGAAGGTGTGGCAAAAGTCAGGAATTGCAGAAAGAGAAACAAAGATAAATAATGCAAATCACCCCGGGGAAATTCAAACACGGAGAAACCCAGCAGACACCCTTGAACAAATATATCAGAGTTTTTTAAAAAGATGAGAAAGAGACAAGCTGCAGGCAGATAAGATGAGATGAGATCATTTTATTAATGTCCACAAATGACCAGAAAAAGATCAATAGGACTCTAAAGTAAAATCAGTGATCCATGGACTATGGGAGAGTTAACACTCCTGAAAAAAAAAACACTAACATTGGAAAAGAGATACAAATATCAACAAACAAGAGAGAACCTGGATCTAGGTAAGACAAAAGTGCAAAGCCCTAAAAGTCGCAAAGCTCTAGCTCAACCCAAAGATGGGAATAGATGTGCCAATTGTTAGGTACCAAACCTGGTGAATTACTCAGGTCTGTGTACAACTGTAATGAATACTAATATTTATATCCGTATAGGATATAAATATTAGTATTAATTGTTAATGAATTAATTGAGTTGATACAATGAACCTTGTGACAGTACACTTATATGCATTGACAAGTACGAAAGGTGAAGGGTTGCATCCTTTAGTTTAATTAATATTAATATAAATATTATTATTATTATTATTATTAAGCAATGTTTATTTATGTATTTTCTCTCCCTTCAAAGATGCTTTGTGCTCAGAGCATTTTTGGAAAAAGTTATGCCTTTGTTTTTGGCCTGCAATGCCTTCTGCTGATTCTTTGTTCTTGAAGCTATGATGGTCGAAGAAACTATATGATATGATCTTTGAAGGGTTGAACAGAACTATTGCATTGTATGTGGATTGATCCATCCTAGTTCAATATTCATTAGAACTTTTTGTTAATCAGTTGTTTGGACATAACTTCTCGTCTTAAGCTTCCAAGCAAGGTGTGGTGTTGATTTCGTCCCCACCCTATTTCAGAATTGTGGTTCTTCTAAATGTATGAAGAAGATTGTTTATATTCATATTGATATGAAGAAGATTGTTTATATTCATATTCATTTTGGTCATGATGACTCTTGTGAGATAAGGCATCCCTCTATCTCTTGTCTTGATTTCGCTGGAACATTCATCATTTGTCACTTCTAGTGATTTATTGGTTGATAACATTCCAACATAAGAGTCATTATGATTTATGATATCGATTGGATCTATATTGGTTCCTTTCACCAAGGTCTGGATTTTTACGTATGATGCCTTATCTATTTCAACTTGGTCCGTCATTGTTTCTTTATCGATCAAAGATTCCTTAACGGTAAGTTGTTCTAACTTTTCTTGTAGAGACTTCTTCTCATTCTTCAACTTCTTAATTTGTGCAGCCAAGCTTTAATTATGTTTCATTAAATGAGAATTTTCATCATCTTTCTTTGATAATTCCTTGTCAAATTTCTTCTCGAGATCTTGAATTTGTTGTTGTGATACTTTCTCATTTTGTTGATGTTTTACTAGTCCATCCCCTGATTAAATATTCCTTTGTAGTAAATAGTCTCCAACCATTGTGGTAAAGGAGATTTTTATGTTTAAAGGTCAACAAATACTTGAACTGCATTGCACAAAAAAAAAAATTAGTCCAGAAGGTTGTATTATTTGTACAATTCATAGTTATTTCTGTTGGTATCACCATGGTTGGTATATAGAGATTATTTTAATGTTAAAATTATTTTACAAAATGGTCCTCACATAATACATATGGATTTGAGGTCTTGAATTCTCTCTTTTTCGAATTGAATTTGGAACATTTATTTTACTTCCCTTGACTTAGGCCTGCTTTTATATTTAATAACCCTTTTTCACTTGATGAATTTTTCAACTATTTTGATACTTTGATTTTGAATTAAGATAATATTTGGATACTTTGATTTTGGATTAAGATAATATAACCGTATAGTATAGGGACAACTATATATTTTTTCTTTTAAAAAATTTATATAAGGTATTGATATATACCAGTATCTCATATCCCGCTGCTTCTCAAGCAACCCGCCTTATCACTTAATTAAACCTTTAACCTTTGTTTTTTTAATCTTCTTATGGATAGCCATTGTTTTGGAGAGTCGCATAAGGGGGCATATTAATCTTTGATGGCCTAACAATACCCCACAATGAAATGAACTACAGAATGAAATGAACCACGTTTTTGTAAGGGTCATGTTGGTTGACGACAATTGACAGATAATGTTTCAATACACTAACTAAAGACGATAGTACCCATGAATTCAACTACAGTCACCCCTTCCAATAGTTCTCATAGCTCTAGATCGAAGAAACCCAAAATAGACTCGGTCAAGACACGAAAATACTCCTCTACAATTTGAACAATTGAGAGCATGTGGTGGTTGTTCCCTACTGATCCAAAACTATAAAACTTATTTTTTCTTGCAAAGACTCACAATAATTCTCTCTTACCATGGTTTTGTTAATTCGTCCCCACATGTTTTTAATGCTTAACAATGAAAATGATCGCACTTCTGATCTCTTGCTTTGTGATTCCACTGCTTTGACAGCTAATGGAAACGATTCTAATTAATATTCGCATAGCATTGTTATTCTTCCTTGATAATTCTTTTAGTAATTTAACTTTCCTAATTTCTGGTTTTCTTCGAATTTGTAGTTGAATAATTTTTTTCTTCAACAGAATTTATGAAGTTTAAACAGCCAAACCAGAATTTCTTCCCTTAAAATTTTCTTTAACTTTTCTTTCTAAGAACTTGGGAACTTAAAGGTACCTTTTTTTCCACTTAGCTGACCTTTATTAAACCTTAAAAACGTGATTTTAATCTTCTTCCACAAGTAGCCACCCTTATGGTCACATCTGACAGCATATTGACCTAGGACAGCCTCATGATCCATTGTGATTCCCTCAAAATTTAAAAGAGAATCATAATGTATTATTGTCCAGATCGGTGATTCCTTCGACGGCAATGATTTAGTTTAGACCTCACGAGTTTTATCTTTACTATGGTGGACCTGATCTCCTCAATGGACTATGCTAGCAGTGGCGAATATGATATAATGGTGGCACAAGACTGCAAATTCCTGTAGTACTGTGACCTCAACTACGGTTTTTTGCCCATATTAGCCACAGCACTTACTTCCCATGGCGATGTGCAGCTAGGTGATTGGTGATGGAAATTAATCAGGGCTTATTCTCACGATGTTATTTTCTTCTAACTGTGAATCCTTTCATCATCATATCTACTTAAACCATCGCGAAGGTTATTAACAAGTTTATTTTGTTGTTTGAATTTCTTTGGTTATTCAAACATTGACAGCCACGACTGGGATGAAACGTCACGGATTAAAGGTGGCAATGGTTGAACGGAGTTTGGATAGACATGGTTCATTTATCCTCTTACTAGCAATCAGCTCTAACCAAATTATCAATGCCAACTTTGAAATCTTTGTATTATACTTTACAGTTACTACATAAATTTTGTGTCGATATTTCACTGATATCATGTTTTGTGTTTATGAACAGAATAAATGTACAATCAATAGCATGTTGTTCTCCCTCTTTATTTTCTTTTTCGAAATATAATCAAGCCAACATGCTGCTATTTATGTGAACAGTAGAAACTTTTATATAATGTATCTATCTTTCAGTGATGGTTGTCTGATCCTATTTTGTAGATGATCTATTCCTGGATACCTCTTAACATCTTCTGCAATTTGCAGCAGGTTGTTTTCTTCTTCAACAAAAATTTATTTTTA
Source organism: Picea engelmannii (assembly GCA_009831015.1). Classification (NCBI taxonomy): domain Eukaryota; kingdom Viridiplantae; phylum Streptophyta; class Pinopsida; order Pinales; family Pinaceae; genus Picea; species Picea engelmannii. The sequence continues at coordinate 505,539 of ML782438.1, forward strand.
AAATGGCCAAAGGTCGGTTTGTGGTCAAAGACCCGAGGTTGAGATTATCTTCTTCAATTTGCAGCGGGTTGTTTTTCTTCTTTAACAGAATTATATTTTGAAAATGGCCAAAGGCCGGTTTATGGTCAAAGACCCAGGGTTGAGAGAAACTTTGAAAATTGTGTGTAGCCAAAAGCCAACAATTCTATTGCCAAGAGAAAGGAAAATTTGACCATGGGTCAGGTGGGAGTAACCCCGCAATATCGGCCCAAGTTGGGCTCTGATACCAATGTAATGAACAATAGTTCAAACTTCATTTACGGGAGAATATCCAACATAAGATAGCTAACATAGACGAAACAATATGTCCAACATAAGATGGCTAACATAAAAGAATCAATATGACAAACATAAGATGCCTAACATAAAAGAATCAATATGGATAAATAAATATATAATTGATAATGAATAAGATGGCTAACATAAACGAATCAATATGTCCAACATAAGATGGCTAACATAAAAGAATCAATATGGATAAATAAATATATAATTGATAATGAATAAGTGGGTTATTACAATGAGCCTTTTGACTGTATACTTTATAAGCATTGACTAGTCATGAAGGTGTAAGGTTGTGTCCCTTAATTTATATAATTATTATTATTATTATGTAATCTTTATTTATGTATTTTATATTCATTACAACAACCCATTCTTAAAACAAACAATATAACACAGTGTGTAAACTAAAAACTTACTGCTTAAACAAATTCTGCACACGGCGTCTTCCCTCGTCAATGCTTTTAGGATCAACGCACTACATTTCATCAGAACATGAAAACTGTGAACAAGTACTGGAAAAACAAGAGGTGAATAGAACTTGTGTAGAAGCTCGATAGATTATCTTGTAAGAACTTAATGCACAAAAATTAGAGAGATGCTAATCTACTAAAAGCCATAAAACATATACACAATCAACAGTACCATACTTCTTTCATCTGCTCCGTGACTTCTTCTAGTTGTGGCCTCATCAACTGCATTATGGATGGGATCAAATGTTAGAGAATGCATTGGAACTCAAAACCTCTAAATTCTAGGAAAAAAAACATAAATTCATGTCATCAGGGTTTACTAGTTCCCACAAACTTAAAGAAGATTGATACAATGAAACATAAAAACAATCAAATGAGTTTTACCCAAAAAAAAATCCACAAGATAGTTTAGCAAAGCTCAACAAGCTCTAAGCATATTAGAGGCAAAGTTATATTTATCCATTACAAGTCTAAATATTAAAAAGAGAATTGATATGTTTAAGTGATTAATTTGATCTTATGAGCGAGTCAATTGGGTTTAGCTCGGGTGGTTGGGAGGAATTTGTTATCCTCCCCACCCAGGTTCAATTCCCGAAAGTGACATATTGAGCTCTTAACGAGTATATTATTGTAATGGCTTTGAGCCCTGTTGTTGACTGGCCTTGTGCCCTGAAGATTCTAGGGTTTACCCTAGGTACCATCCTTGAAATGAGGGGACGTACTCGGAGGTTTTCCCCAGGCTTTGTAACCTGGAAAAAAATGTAATCTTATGAGCGAATGCATTTCTGTATTGTGTAACCAAGTATTGATGAGTGGGAAGTTGGGCTGTCATAACTACCAGTCTTATAGTCCCCTATGAAGTTCGTGTTGTAAGCAAATGCTTAGATACCATTATACATCTTTGGCAATGTATACATTGAAATAATGAATAAAGTAATACATTGAGTGAACGTAGTCAAATGTGCTACCATTTATACAAAGAAATGGGTCGTGATTCATACAATCATGATTGTGAGCTAATATAGTGTAGACAGTAATAATAATTAATAATATACAATAGTTATATTACAATTCACCCCCTCCATAAATGCTTTGACTTTGAAGCATTGAGAAATTGATTTGGATCAAAATTCATCCTTCGGAGTGGAAGAATTACACAGATATCCTTTTGAGAAGAAGCGAGAATCTTCAAGTTTCCTTTAATTTGGAACATAGTTGGATAATGTATAATAAAAGTAATTACTAATATACCATAGGCATATTACAAGTCATCCCTTCCAAAAATCCGTTGACCTCCAAGCATTGATAATTGATTTGGAGCGAAACTCAATCTCTGGAGAGGAGGAATTACATAGATACCCTTTTGAGAAGAAGCAAGAATCTTCATGTTTTCTTTATTCTACAACATAATTGGATAATGCAGGCAATAATAATAAGTACTAATATCCAATAGGTATAGTTATCCCCAAGTCCTAACAGGAATCCTAAGAACAGTTCAGATAACTATAGGATTATGAGCCAATGTCACCTCGCTCAAGTCCTTTGTCACTGGTGTTTTTCCAACCACAAGGGGTTTCACTATGCAATCTAATTTTGTTCACGAAATGTATTGGGTTTATTTAACCTTAAATCTGGATTTATTAGTTGTTGTTTGGTACAATTGTAATTAAACATCAGCAAAATCAGCTAGCGGAATTGTTACAACAAGAAGCTTGAAACATTAATTAAAGATAATAAATGCAATAGAATAGACACTCAGACTTTCACTGATTAAAGACTATTTACCCCTATTTATGCGACAAAAAGTTGCAAATCAGTGAATTGAATCAGCAGAAAAAGCTAAGGAATCACTTGCAATTAACTTTTGATGGTCGATAACAAGCAGCCCCTTTACTTCCTATCTAATTTACTTGCTAGTAGTAAAGATATTCGTTACGTTTTAATTTATTTATGCTTTTAATTAATAACATAGATTGACCGGTGCATTGTCCGTTATATGGAATTAAATGAAGCAAATTGAAAGAAAGTAAATAGGTCAAACAAAATTGTATGAATCCGATTTACCTAAAACTTGAAAGCAAATAGAAATAAGAGCAAGTAAGAGTCCTAGTCCCCAATTCCTAACAGGAATCCTAAGAACAGTTAAGATAACTATAGGATTATGAGCCAATGTCACCTCGCTCAAGTCCTTTCTCACTGGTGCTTTTCCAACCACAAGGGGTTTCACTATGTAATCTAAGGTTTCTTCACGAAATGTATTGGGTTTATTTAACTTAAATCTGGATTTATTAGTTGTTGTTTGGTACAATTGTAATTAAACATCAGCAAAATCAGCTAGCGGAATTGTTACAACAAGAAGCTTGAAACATTAATTAAAGATAATAAATGCAATAGACACTAAGACTTTCACTAATTAATGACTGTTTACCCCTATTTATGCAATAAAAAATTGCACATCAGTGAATTGAATCGGCAGAAAAAGCTAAGGAATCACTTGCAATCAACTTTTGATGGTCGATAACAAGCAACCCCTTCACTTCCTTGCTAGTTGTAAATATATTCGTTAAGTTTGCCTTTATTTATGCTTTTAATTAATAACATAGATTGACCAGTGCATTGTCCGTTATATGGAATTAAATGAAGCAAATTGAAAGTAAGTAAATAGGTCAAACAAAATTGCATGAATCCTATTTACCTAAAACTTGAAAGCAAATAGAAATAAGAGCAAGTAAGAGTCCTAGTCCCCAATTCCTAACAGGAATCCTAAGAACAGTTCAGATAACTATAGGATTATGAGCCAATGTCACCTCGCTCAAGTCCTTTCTCACTGGTGCTTTTCCAACCACAAGGGGTTTCACTAGGTAATCTAAGGTTTCTTCACGAAATGTATTGGGTTTATTTAACCTTAAATCTGGATTTATTAGTTGTTGTTTGGTGCACCTCCTTCTTCACGGTGCTACCCTCAGGAAGGGGCACTAAGAGACAAACCGACACCAACGCAGCCCCGAAATCCAAATCAGTGCAGGGGCATGGGACCTTCCCTCGTCCCACGAGATTTCAGTGACATGAACAAACCAGATCCCTTCCCAGGAGACAGATGAGATCCCCCAAACCTCGTTGGTGCACTAACTCTAACAGTCGGTGGTGCAGGGACTATCTAGGCACCCCACCAATTCCCCCTCGGGACATCCTACTATACTCAACTTTCCTCATTTGGCCTCAGATGGTAGGAGAGATGGATCCATTCCATGATAGACCTATTTCCTTTCTTCTGGTTCCTCTTGTCCTTAGATCTTCTCCTACAGTACATCTCTTCATCAGAGCAGGTTTTTTAGCTCGTCGTCGAGGGTTCTTCATGCCTCGGAGTAGATCTCACTCTTTACTACTCTACCTTATTGCATCTTACTTTTTATAGGAGACCTTTTGGTACTCCTTTGTAATGACATCATTGACTCGACAGTCCCTTTGACTTACTTTTATGGTCGTTAGTCGGACATTAATAAAATTATCTTATATACTTGATGGATCACACATGACGTCACCCCCCATTACTTGGACGTTGCTCAATTGGATCATGACGTCATGATTTTTGGGCTTGATGTGACATGGGGGTGCACTTGGTGATGTTGTGGCATGAGGGTGGTGCATTACCCCACTCTATTTGGTTGAGTATTTGACAATGGGAATGACTTGGCACCATGAGAATGAGGACGACCTAGCCTTTGGAGTCTTTCTCGCCCTATGTTCACTCTTTGAGGAGACATTGGAGGCTTTATTATTGTTATTTTAGATGATATTGGTCATTTTGGGGGTCGGCCTAGACCTATCCATCTTGTAAGCTTAATTTTAGACCCTTATTTTGTGGAATTAGTGAGAAAAACGATTTGGGTTTCCTCTATAAAGAGGGAAATCGTTTGTCATTTTAGATCATAACTCATATTCATCACTTATCATGTCTTTCCTCTCTTAGAGAGTTTCGCTCCAATTTCTTGTCTTCTTGTGCAAATTTGGAGAAGAGATGCGATTTGTCTCTTGGGTGGATCTTTTGGTTTGAGGAGGCATTTCTTATGGATGAAAGGTGTTTTCTATGGTTTCTATGCAAGACACCTTGGTTTTAAGTGGATAATCTCTCTTTTGCTTGGATATTTTGCATGCTATTGTTCATGGTAATCATTAAAACCCTAAACCCTAATTTCCCTTTGATGCTTTGCAAAGATATTGGTTGGAGATTATTGAGACTGCTCTAGCTTTCCACCCTCATAGGACGACTCCCCTAAGGATTGTTGAGACTCCATTAAGTCATCGCCCCCCCTTCCCTTGTGATCTTGCAAAAGGTTATTTTAAAAGCATAGAATATCTACAAGGATTGTTTGGGACTCCCTTGCTAGACGTTCTAGGGAAACATAAATCTAGAGATTGTTGAAACTCCTCTAGATCTTGTTGTCTAGCTTTCTCCTTGACCTTTACCACTCTTGAACGTGCCCTCTCCCTTGAATGCATTCACCCTTTGAAGATAAGGCACTAGTTGCATTGATAAACGTGGTAATTGCTCTCTTGAAATCGTTCTCTTTCTTATTGCATTGCTCATGTTCTAAGCAAGCTATTGATGCAAAAACGTTGTGAACTTGCCTTAATTTGCTTGCTGCTGTTATAAAAGTAAAGCTACGGCCATTAGGGCTGCATAAAGTTTGTTGATAACTCTCAATTTACTTGCTAATTCACCATGGAAGTTGCTGTCTAATGATTGGAAATTGATCTATAAGTGGGTTACAACTTGGCATATTCATTTTTTAACTTTAACAGTGATTTCTTGCTGCTGTAGTAAAAGTTTGTTACAGCCTTTAGGGCTGTTATATACTGCTGATAACATTCATTTTCCAGCCCTTCTAACTGTCAAACCAGTTGTTTAAGTATTGGATAATTATCTAATTGTTAAGGGCTTTCATCTAATATCATTACTTGCTGATTTTGACAGTGAAATAGTGCAGCTGTTACATTCTATTCAATGTTGTTATAAGTTATAACCTTTAGTCTGCTGCAAGTTTATGACAGCAAGCCTTACTTACTGAGTTGGTAGTGGTTTTTGGGCTTATTTCATGATATTTTGTCTAGGAATTGTTGTGCTAACATTGGTTTTGCAGGTTACGACCCAGCTTACCTTCTTTCTTCTCCCAAGCCTTCTTTCTTCAAGCCCTAGCCACCTTATTCAAGTGACTAAAATAGGGATCTTTCCAAACCATTTGTCCATTGCCCTCCTTTACCTTGAGGTCGCCCGGGAAGCCTCCCTTGTGTTTGATTTATCCATCACTAAAACGAGGGGAGTATTTGCTAAGGTGATAATGGTTCTTACTCCCAATTGTGTCGCACTAGTGATGCTTGTGGTTGGCTTTGCCCAAGTGACAGTTTGTGCGATAACAGTATGAAAATCAAAGGGTAGGATACAAAGCATTGTATGAAAATCAAAGGGTAGAGGAAGTGCAATGGTAGTGGAAGCCACTCTGGAAAATTAGATCTCCACTGAAATCAAGAATTTTCATGTGGCTCACCATTAGAAACAAAGCCCTCACATGGGAAGTGCTACAGAGGAGATACAAGGAAGGGCCAAGCAGGTGTCCATTGTGTAAAGAAAGGGAAGAAACTATAAGCCACTTGCTCATCTTTTGTGCTTATACAGCTCAAGTTTGGAAGGAAATTAAATCATTGATTGGAACAAAAGGAGGCTAGATTCAAGAGACAATTGTTGATTGTTTCAAAAATTTGCAAACTAACTCATATTTGCAAAGCTTCAAGGTCCTGCCCTGATTGTTGTTTGGGGAGTCTGGCTAGCATGTAATGCAAGCATCTTTCAGAAAAGGCTCATTCCTCGATTTCAATGTAAAGCCCAAAGTAAGTCCATTCTTGATAGTTTCAAAATATCTCCCAAAATTAAGCCTCATTGCCTCAAAGAAAGATTAGTCAAGAACACATTGACAGAATAGGAACCAGGGGCTATTTTGATGGTGCTTGTCAAGGAGATCCAACCGTTTGTGGGGCAGGAGAGATAAGCATCTTTAAATATTCTCACTTGCTTAAATTCAAGGCTGGATTAGGCAACGGAACAAATAATTTTGCTGAATTATTTGCATTGTAATTGTTGCTTTTTCTGTCTACAGGATTTGGTGATTCAATGGTGATGACAAAATGGATGAGGGGTGAGTGTAATACGGAAAATCTTGTGCTGAGACCCATATTTGAAGAGATTCAAAATTTCGAAGCTCTTCTTAATTCAATTTCTTTTACCCGTGTGTATAGAGAGTAAAATGGGGAAGCAGACTCTCTCCATCTGGACACAGGTCATTGGCATGTGTTGGAACCAAATTGGGGACAGCTCTCTGAACATCTGCACATCTGTCTGATCTGATCAGTCAGTTTTTGATCACTCTATGCATGCTGGTTTTTCAGATATTTCATGATCCAGGCACAGGATCAGACTGTAGAAGTAAATGGTGGACTTCTGTCATTTAAGATGACTATTTTTTGATGGACTGTTGGATAAATGTTTTTTTGGAAATGTATGGCTAGCTAATGGTAGATGTAAGACAGATGTATGCATCATTTTTTATGATTTTTGAACTTGTATAAGGAAACTGTACGAGGCTTTCAGCATAACTCTTTTTGAATTTACAGATGTAATATCACTCCAGAGGATCGGGAAATGCATAGAGCATATGCAGAATGTCCTTCTCTTTCTATATAAATGAAATTTACAACTTTTTCCGAGTTAAAAAAAATGTGCAAGTCATCGTTCATTCAAAATTTTGTTCATGAGTATCCACAAGTGAATACCATTTAATAAGAATTAGATCAATCAAATTTCTTTGTCCAACATTTGAGATATAGCAGAATATCAACATTTTACATACCGTCAATCTGCAAGTGGCTTTTAGTTGAGAAATCAGGATTGGAATTGAAAGAGTGCGGATGATTAATGTTGTGCCTATTATAGATGCCCACCTGGAACAAAAACAAAAAAATTAGAAACTGTGTAAGGATATCTGCATTCTAACAATATAAATGAAGTTGTGTTTTCCCTGAAAAAAGCAAGACAAAAATATTCATAACAACACTAGGCAAAACCATATATATAAACCTTCCCAGTCGGAGAATCCATAGACAATGAAAGTAATTAAATAATGGGAGTTCAAGGCGTCTGACAAAATAAAGGAGTTAGTATAAGTCATTCAAACAAGGCTATTGAAGTAACCACAAACATAAAGAGTTAGAGACAGGAGAGGATACCAAAGAGATTAAAAAAGGTGGATAAGGTAAAGGAGATAACATAAGATAAGATAAGTGTATTAATGTCCAATAAATGACCAAAAGTAGGTCACCGGGACTGTTCAGTACATATGTGGCAAAACAAAGTAGGAGTGCAGAATGCCATTCCTATAAAAGCAAGAAACAAAGACTATCTCTGAGATCTGGGAGCAACTAAAATAATGCTAAAAGGAAAATACAATGCTCTAGAACGATGTGCAAGAGAGCCTCAGTGCTCCAAGATGCCTGCTGTCAAACCAAGGAGAGAGGAAGTCCTCCTCTGAAGTCGAATGTGAAGCTCTCCTACCATCCAAGGCTGAAGGTTAAATAAAGGAAGGCGACTTAAGTCCTGAATTTCATATTGTTCCTAAGATAGAGGTCTGGGAACAAACAAATGATAAGAAGCTAAAACGGACCATTCAAACGAGCATCTAGTTCCAATGAAAAACTAATAGTTGAAGACACCAGAAAGGTTACTCCTAAGAAGAAGAAAACAAGAGCTGCTAAGGCCTATGATTAACCATCAACAGATATGCACTAAAGGGTTTGCTCCCTAGCATATCAAAGGAAGCAAGGGGTTGGACAAATGTACATAATGGTGTCTTCTAAGTGAGGTTAGGTGTAAACCTTGTGTATTTTTAATCAAATAGAGACCACTAATCTACATACCTTAGGCCAAAGGGAAGGGTTTTGTATTAGACTTTGAAGACTATAGGGGGCATGTGCCAAAAGATTTCTATTAAGACAATCATAGTGATAATCAAGTTGCAAATATTATTAAGGGTTTTATTAATTTCGTCATATGAAATCTTTGGTTTGTATTCAAGGACATTCCACTGAGACTCTGCATACATTTGATAGATCATTAATAGAAAAAGGTCATTTGCGTAATTTAATGGGGAAAAACTACCATCTCTATTACATACAAAATTTGAACAAGAAATTATCGAGACATGGGCTTAATAACTTAAAAGTTCAAATTGCACAATTTATTTTTGAAAATGTTGCATATATTACTTCATACGATAAGATCAAATAAGATAATTTTAGCCCAAGGTTTAGCTCAACCAGTTATCGCCGATGTTGTTGGGCATGTGGCTAGTTTCATCTCCATATGTGTCTGGTTTGAATCCCCCTGGGTTAGGTGCACTAATCTATGCTAACAGATTTACTCGAGAAGCCATCCACGAATGTGGGGAAGCATCCTTTGGGTTTCTCCACGATCTTTTCCTTGGGAGAAAAAAGACAGGATAGTTTTATTAATGTCCAACATGAAGAGAAACAAGGTACTATCAGGCTGCTAAGCCTGGTCTGTCTTTGACCAGAAATTAGCTCTAAGTTTGACTTTCCAAATCTGTCCTTTGCTGCCTTTTAGGACAGCAAACTGATTGGTTACTTTCTGCTGATAATTTTTGTGGTTAAGTGTCCTTTTGAGGTGCCCTTGCAAGTGTTTTTCATACCAATGATTAGCACATACAATATAACTCAAAACACATAACACTCCTAATCTTTACGACTCTAAATGCTGATTTTACACTTCTAAGCATGCATGAAATTGCACATATGTTTTTGGTCAACATGACCCTGGAAAAACCCCCCATGGGGAAAACCAGTTTGGAGTAGATGTATATAGAAGGCCTCAAAGMAAAATGTACAACACGGAAAACATTTACAAGTGAACCTGATACAATAGCAACCCTTCTCGGAAGCCTTGGAGTCCCTTGAAGATGTCCCTGCTAGCCTCTTGAGGCAAAGTGCCCTTTGCCTTGGTRCGCCCCTCTTGCTTTGCTAGCTTTTGGTCCTCTTCCCTTGTGCCTTTGCTTTTGCCTTTGCCTTTGCCCACTTGATCCTTTGTGAAACCCTTGCCCTCTTGCCTTGGAATGAGCACCCTCTACACAAGTGCACCCTCCTCCTTGGCTTGGTGCGCACCTCTCCTTAGTGCGCCCCTCCTCTAGCAAGAACCAAAACAATAGAAGGATGTGCCCTTAGCCTCTCACTAGGACTCCCTTCAAGTAGTGTGCCCCTCCTCCTCCATGAATCCTCTCATAGATAAGGCGTGCCCTCCATGAAGCAATGTGCCTCTCCTCCTCCAAGTGCGCCCTCAACCTTGGAATGCGCCCAAGCTCATATGAGTGCCTCCTCCTCCATGGAAGCACCTTCCTCTAAGCTATGTGCCTTCCCACACCTCAAATAGCAAACCCTCAACCTTGTGCACCCTCCTCTCCTCAAGAAATGCACGCCCAATTGCTCTCCTCCTTCTCCTCTCCTCTCAAGTGAAGAATGAATCTCATATTTGCCCTATTACCTCCTTTAGCCTCTCTTTGGCCAAACCATAAAAGATCAATGGCCTAGATCCATTCTAGCCAAGTCTAATCAATGGGTGAGATCTAATCCAAAAATCTCACTTAGGAAACCCACTTTCCTTAGTTTGCTTTATGTCCTTTAACTCACCCACAAAATGAATTAAATGTCACTTTAATGACTTAAGTGACATATTTCACTTTTGACTTAAATCTCCTAAGTCAAAGTGAAATTAGAACATAAAGTAAAGTAATGAGGGTAATAGTCTCCCCTTTGTATTTAGAGACTCACAAACACAAGGGAATCACTTTCCAAGGTACCCAAATCTCAACACAACAAACAACCATAAATAGGTTAATGGGGCTTCTAAGAACAATAGTATCAATACACTTTGGGAGTCAAAAGGTCTATCCTAAATTTTAAAAAAAAAAAACAAATCCAATCTCTACAAGCAAGAAAATAACGTTGGGAAAAATTGGAGTGATACATGGACTACGGAGGGCTAAAGGCCAAACTTCCTAGAGGGCTTCTAAGGGCTTAGGCCCACATAGTATTGTTGGCCTCCTTTAACTCTCATATAAATAGAGGAAGGAGAGAGACTTTCCATTCAATCATGATTTGTATCTTTCTATTTGTATTTGTTTTCTTGGAGAGATTCGCTAGGGTGTTATATTTTCATTAGTTTCGTTAACATTAGATTTACCATAACATTTTTATCTTCTTTTAACATTCAATAATCATTACTGAAATATATAAGCAGCAGATAAACAAGCACAAGAAGACACAAAGATTTATCCTAGGAAAACCCCAAACTCGGGGAAAAACCCAGCCAACTTTTCTTAGAGAGAATATTCCAATACAACCATGAACAAGCTCTAATCACAAGAGCAAACCAACAAGAAGAACCCTGATAACAAATACTTATCTCTTCTTCTTGTCAAACCCTAGAAAGGGTAGACAATTGATCAACACCATAGAATTGGCACCAAGATAGGCACACCACAGAGCTGGCACCAAGATAGCACACCATAGAACTGGCACCAAGATAGCACACCACAGAGCTGGCACCAAGATAGGCGCATCACTAGAACTAGCACCACAGAGCTGGCACCACAGAGTCGGTAATTGCAAAAGGAGAACTGCCTGACTGTACAAATGAGTTGACCCGGACTTGTATTTATACTAATCTGGGCGCATGTCTGGGGCCGACTTCTTAGTTTGGGCCTTTGTTATTTCTGTGGGCCGACTTCTCTTCCTAGAAATTATATTTCCACTTGATTATTATTTCCTGAGGGCTGACTTCTCTTCTCTAGTCTTCTAATTCACTTTATTCTTTTCCGGGGTGTTCTTCAACGGTTCAACGGTCTTCCTTTGACTTCTTGGAATCTTCTTCTTCTCTAAGAAAAGTTGTCTAGGAGGAAAATACCTCCCGCAACTACCAAAACATCAACATAGGGTTCATGACAAAACCCTAAGAGAAGCTCTGGAAGGGAAAGAGGACATCTTGGTTTGGAGTTTTCTCTTGTGACTAAGGTTTGTTCTTATGGAAAGATGTTTGAGATCATGATCAAACATATTCATTCACTCACTTGTATTCACTCTTGCGATGAGATGTGACTAAGAGAAGAGAGTGGGCACTCTCTCTCTCTCTCTCTCTCGGTGCTAGGGTTTCTTGGTCTTCTTGGAGTTTATTGGACCACCTTGAAGTTCTGGGGTTAGGGTTTATCCCTTGGAGATTGGAGATTAGGGTTTTGACAGAAAACCCTAAGGTGGATTTGTGAAGAAGAAGAGAAGAGGACGACGTCTTGCCTTGGACGTTTATTGGAGAAATTCTTGCACTTGGATCTTCTTGGTTGAGCTAAGGCTTGATGATTTACCCTTAGATAGGGCTTTTTGGAGAGTTGGAGTTTTTGTACTAACCTTGAGAGAAAGCTATGGTATGTACTTATGCCTCATCTTGAGGTTATATATGAAGTTTCCAACCATCCACATCTTGTGTCATTTTCAGATTTGAATTTCAGCTATATATGTTCTTTATGCTTTGCTATTTACAACCATTTATGTCTTGCTCATTGGACATAAGTAAAAGGGCAAATTGTTAAGTGATCTAAGAAAGAATATAAGGGGTTGATTTTACTACTGTTATACTGCTGTAAAAGTGCATTTTCAAATCTAATTATTCGCTGATAAGTTGCCCTAGAAGGGGCTGAAACTTATCTCTTTGTTTGATATCTTTTCTCCTTGAATTACTGGGAAGTTTCTGTTGTCTGAAGTGAATTATTGTGATCTCTTCGCTGCTGTTTCTATACTCTAATTTACAGCAGTCCTAAAGGCTAAATATTCTAGGGCTAAGATCTGGGAAACCTTCTAGGAAGAAGGTGAAATCACTCTTTGTAGATTTTTCAGTAACTAGAAGGCTGCCCAACAGGCCTGTCTTATGACCTCTTGTTGGGCTCTAAGTTTACTATATCAAAGCTGTCCTTGCTGCTGTTTTAGGACAGCCAACAGGTCTGCAATTTCTGCCAAGAAAACTCCCTTCCAACTGATGGTTAAGTGCTCTTTTAAGGTGCCCTTGCAAGTGGTTTTGTAACTGATGTTAGCACATGCAAATACCATAAAACAAATAACACTCCTCTAGAATCTTTACAAGCTCATACTGCTGATATACAACTAAGCATACATGAAAAATGAACAAGTGTAATTTTTGGTCAACATGACCCTTGACAAAACCCCCCGGGGGAAAACTAGTTTAGAATATATGTATAGATATGGAGTGTCTCAAGCATGGAATACAATAGGGAAGTAAATACAATGGAACATGTACACTTTGCAAGCTCATCTCAAGCTATGCATGAAGGTTCCTCAAAGAGTGCACCCAAGAAGTGTGCCCTTCCTTCGTTGATCAAGCTAGACCACAAATGTGCCCTTGATTTTTCCTTTGGCTGTTTGAGAAACCCTTGCACCTCAGATCTGCAAATGCCTCAAACCCTTGCCAATCAGATCTGCAAATGCCTCACTCCAACATGTGCCTGCTAAGCTTGCACCCTCCTTCTCAAGTGCACCCTCCACCAAGCATAAACACACACCAACAAATAATGAATCCCTAAGCCTCCTTGTGCCCTCCATGAATGAGAGCACCCAAGCTAGCCTCATCTAATGCCTCCATCCTCATCTCTTTGCTCCTCTCCAAACTCTCCAAGTGAACAAAACAAGAATGATGCCTCTCTTCCTCCCTTGCGCCCTCTTTAGCCATCCTTAGGCCAAACCTAGAGATTGATGGCCAAGATCATCTCTTGCCATCTCTAATCAATGGGTGAGATCTTCTCGCAAGTATCTCACTTAGAAACCCACTTTTGGTTAAGTTTCCTAAGTTTGCCTTATGTCCTTTAATTCACCCACAAAGTGAATTAATTGTCACTTTTGCCTAAAATGACAAAATTTCACTTTTGACTTAAAACTCCTAAGTCAAAGTGAAATTAGAACAAAAGGTAAAGTACAAGGGTGTAATCAATTCCCTCTTGTGGTTAGAGAGACACAACCACAAGGGGACCACTTCCCAAGGTACCCCAAAACTCAACACTCTTGAGTATGAGGGTGTTTGTGTTTTAGCTGGAGTTTACCTTGGAAAGGTACTTGACCTAGTTAAGATCATTGGCTGTGAAACCCTACATTGCTTGAGAGAAGCACCTAACCCTTGGAAGGGTTGTTTCTTTTTCATGTTGCAGATTTTTTCAAAATGGATATGTCTTTGATCTCTTGTTTATCTTCTAACATCGTGTCTAGTGTTGGTTGGAATGTGGATAGTGGAGCCTTGAGACATATGACATGACAAGTCTCTATTCAGCAAGATTCAAGAGCAAGAGGGAGGCATGACTATGGAGCTTGGCGATGATGCCACATACCCGTGAGAGGAGTCGGCTCCATTTTATTCTGGATGCCTTCAGATGATTTTCTTGAGCTGAGTGACATTTAATTTGTTCCAAGTTTGAGCAAAAACCTCATTTCAGTTTCTTGCATGACAAATATACATTGGAGAGTTGCTTTGAAGGACAACAGTGCACCATCAATGATTGTAATCTAGCTAGTCCAAGGACTTTAGCTAGAGGGATGTGAGAGGGTTGCATTTACATGTTACTTGTAGATCCAATGGCACTCTGATTGTATCTCATATAATGTGAGATATTTCAATGCACAGGGTTCTCCTTCAACAATTGAGGAGAATGTGGAGATTGAGGGACAGTAGTGCACCATCAATGATTGTAGTCTAGCTAGTCCAAGGACTTTAGCTAGAGGGGTTGTTAACCCTTGGATTTTCTCACTTGGAAATCTCGAGGCTAGGAGCCAGTATTATCTTCATCTGCTAGCATTCAGACTTTTCTTCAAAGACAACATTTGATCAAGCTGAGGTTGTTTCCCTTTGAGGGCAGGTACAGAGATTGGTTATGTAGTGGTTTTGCTTCGATGACAGAGTCGTCCCAGTTCTTCATGGCTTAGAGAGAGAGATTTGTTGCTTTTAGCAAGTTCCCTGTTTTTTAGGAGTTCCCTATTTTTTAGGAGACAATGTCCAAAGACTCGCATGACATTTCCGAGCATACGGTCTTGTTCCTAGTCGCATTCTGAGGCCAATGAATCCTTTCCGGCAGGTCTCGCGAGTACTTTCTATTTTAGCAGTTGGCGATCGAGGGGTCAAATGGTGATTCTGATTGCATTTCCGGATTCCTTGTAAAAAATTGAATCCGTTGAGTACATTACCATTGATTTTTAGCAGTGTCTATTTTTAGACATGTTATTTTTGGCAATGGTCTCCTGGTGGTCTTGGACACATTTGTGGCATTTCTGAAATTTTAGGGAAACTACTTTTTCGGGCATGTCTATTTTTGGCAGTGTCTATTTTTAGCATAGAAGACACATGGCGGTCTCCAGAAAATGACATGGCAGTTTGGTGAAGCACTTGGATGATTTGGCCTCCATGTGGATGGATAAGTCATGAGGAGAGGAGGGAAGCCTACCTTTCTTCTCTCCATCCTTAATTCTCTCACCCACCAAAATCCCTATATTCTCTTCCTAATTTCTCTCTCCCTAACTTCTCTCCCATTTCCCCTTTTCTCTTCGTTCGTACCACTAATCAAGGGGCCTAAATTTCCTCAACCACTTCCACAAATCTCTCCCTAACTTCTCTCCCATTTCCCCCTTTCTCTCCATTCATCCCACCAATCAAGGGGCCTAAATTTCCTCAACCACTTCCACAAATCTCTCCCTAATCTCCCTCCCCCTAACTTCTCTCCTATTTCCCCCTCTTGACTCATTTATCTATATAATCAAGTGCATTTCATTGTACAAGGGTTGGATGTTCTGCTTCAACAGCTTTTTCTTTGTATGCAGGGATCACTACTACACCAATTTTTGTACATGTTTCCTTGGAGCAATCAGCCTCTAAACACTTGCAAAAATAAAGTTTGACATGCTTGTACCAGGCCTTCTCTCTTGTTGGTGTATTGGGTTGTGAAATGTTTATTTGCAGAAGTTTTTATTAGAAATAATAGGTGTGCTCGTTTAACCATAGACAATATAGCAATATTGTCACCCAACCATAGGCCGAAGCCACCCCCGAGCACTTTAACCTTGACAGAGAATAATTCTAGAAGCAAACCCTAGGCCTAATAGCCAATCAATGTAGCGTACCTCTCTCCAGAGCTAGCATACCAAGCAGAAATTCCAAACCATAACCAATAGAAATTCCAAGCCTAAACCGAGAATACAGGTTGCAGTAGTTGCAGCTGCAACTACTCTCCAGACTTGCGCACTTACTCAGTTTTTGCAGTGCACACTCTTACATTTTTGCAGTTGCGAGCTGTGTGTATCAAATGAGATCTGGTGTCCTGTATTTATACTGCTTCTCCTTAGTTGTCTGGGTCGACTTCTCATTCTGGAGGCTAAAAACTCAATATTAAATATTTCCTTTAGCCGACTTGTCTTCTAGGGTTATGTCCAAAGCTTTAGGGTTTCTTCTTGCTTCCCGTAATATTCTATTCTTGTCAGGGTTACATGTGGAGGTTAATACCTCTCACAGCTATCATAATATAAACACTCCCTCCTAGCTAGGGAGGTATTGAAAGCAATGGTCTTGAGCACAAACATACCATTCAATCGGTAGTATCATCATAGCCATATAGGCTATCTCATGATTAGATCACGAGCACCCTCATCATTATCAATATCATCTTGATAGCATCAACTGCATCATCTCTCGAAGCCATACTCCATCTGAGTAATCAAGCATGATACTGAATAAGTCACTCACTCCACAGAGTGATACAAGAACCATTCTTCTAATCCGGACATATGTCCTAGAAGAATAACTATTTCAACAGATGCTGGAAGCCACGCCATGGGCTACAAGGACTGTTCTTGTAATCCAGACATATGTCCTAGAAGAATAAATGTCCTCAACCATTTTCCGCCTGGAGAATTTCTGTCCACCGGCATACTGACTATCCATCTAGCTAAAAATCATTTTCAACACTACTGATAGTCTACATGGCAATCAGAACAATGTCATTCAATAGAACACAACTATGTCTATCCATAGTAGTACATAACTACTATCCAGTGGTAAACAACCACACCAAGTAGCACACGGCTACTTAATCAATGACACATAGTCACAACCAGTGGAACACATCCACCACAGTAGCATACATTTATTGTCCAGAGACATACAGTCTCCATAGCAATCATATCATCTGATATCAACCTACATAGAAATAATATCATGATATAAACTAAGTCATATAGGTCATTCTTCCACTCACATCTGTGAGATCTGGAAGAGCATCTACCCTCAAAAAGTAAAACATCAGCCATGGGCTATCTGGACTATTCTTCTCAAGCATAGAAGAATAATTGTCCCTGATTTCTGAGCCTGGACCATTCACCTAATTGGGCCATTCCTCTGGCACTAATCATAGTGCAACCTGGAGAGAATGAGTCTGCCCTAGGGAATGCCTGTCCCTCATTGTTGAACCTAGACCATTCACCTAAATGGGCCATTCCTCTGGCACTAACCATAGTGCAACCTGGATAGAATGAGTCTACCCTAGGGAATGACTGTCCGGACCATTTCCTAATGGTAATGATTGTCCTGCACCAACCTCCAAAACGGACCATTCTTCGAAACTGCTCACAACTGTGAACTTCGAAAGAATGATTGCCCAGCGAGGCGGACCATTCTACTTGACCACTACTCAGAGTGACTGCCAAGAAGAATGATTGTCCGAGACCATTCCCCCACACTGGCCACAAGGGAAATCGTTGTCTATGGTACATCAGCAATCTATCGGACAATCATTTTCATTACGAAAATGACAGTCCGATCTGGACCATTTTCCGAACTGGAAAATGCCTATCCGTCAGAAATCTCAAACCACTTTCCGAACTGGAAAGGAACTGCTCATCCTGGACCATTTTTCGAACTGAAAAATGACTGTCCATAAATCAATAACACATCAGTGCTCCCTCCCGGCCTGGGAGTAATCTCTTCATTTTTCAATAAGGAAGTCGTCTCCACGAGCCCCAGCTTCTTTCTTAAGTACGCAAACTTTTTCATCTTTGACAGAGGCTTTACCAAATATATCTGTTATTTGCTCATCTGTGGAGATATATTGGAGAACCACTTCTCCTTTCTGGACTTCATGACGGAGAATGTAATGCTTGATCTTAATGTACTTCGGTCTGTCATGGAACATTGGTTTTCTCTTAAGGCTCCATATAGCTCTGATCATTACAATATATCATGGTCGAATTCAACACTTTTGTTTCCTGCTATCTCATGACATCGTGGCAAGGCTCAAACTGAAACATATCCAAGTAGCACTTCTTCTGTCATCATGAGAGTTTGCCATCGATTAGCAATCCATCATCCCAGACTTCTGAGTAACTATTACGATACACTATCTTTGTCATAGAAAGTTTTCGCCACACTTCTACTGTATATGAGATACTCTGCATCAAGTTGCTTGAATCCATACAAGGTCTTCTTATATCTGCATACATGGGTCTCTTTCTGGTATACCTCAAAAACTTGAGATTGCTTTACATAAGCTTCTTCCTCAAATGCTCTATTGGGAGAACAGTGTTTTACAACCAACTGATGTAAACTTCAATCCATGGATACTGCAAGAGATATAATAGCTCAGATAGAGGTGTATCTGGTTTACGGGAACAAGTTGTTATCATAGTCTTCTCCTCCTTCTGGAAGAACCTCTAGTTCTGAATCTCGTAATGCTTCCATTCATAATCCTTTTTCACAGTTTCTTACATATATTGTTCTTCATCATAACTTCCATTTCTTCTGCTTGATTGCTTCTAGTGGGTTCAAACCAAGTTGGTAGTCTTGTGATTCTCGGTATAATAACTGGTTGTTCTGGCTTTTCTTTCTCTCTTGGAATCTTCATGTTCTTCCTCATGTTTCTCTTTAGCTCTTGGGTCCATGGAGTTTTTTATAGATTTCATGCCCTGAAGATTCCAACTTCTTCCTTTCATCATAGGATCATGGATGTAGATGGACAACCAAGGATCCTTTAAGGCTTCTTTTCGAAAAGGACTTCTTCTAAAGTCAAACTGAACACGTGTTGCTTTTCATGGCTGCTACTTTCAATGGGAACATGAATAGATACTTCATAATCCTCAATGGATCATATTATTTAGGATTAGCTCCCTCCTAATCCTTCCTTCATGCATGAATGCATGCTCTTCTTTTGAAATTATGTAATCAGCTCCCTCCATCTAAGAGAGTCCACGCTTTCGTCTGCATCCTTATTGCCTTCTACAAAGTGTCACAAGTCTTTTTCTAATTTCCTCTTGATCGCCGACTTCTTTCTGTTTTGACTTCTTCTGGGTCTCTTCAAGTTTGATTCTGATTTCGGCTTATCTGGCAATTGTTATTTATATAATAGCTTCCACAGGAATTGTTACCAAGGATTGTCAATGTACTTCATCTTCTCATGTGTATTGCTTGACATGTAGTCATCGTGATAGCAATCCTTATCTTGTTATTCTTCCATGGGTATTGTTTCACTTGAACATCTTATCTTCTAAGAAATAGATATGCAAGATATATACAGAAACTATGTAAACATGGTATGTACAAGAACTATGAAGAATGTACAAGAACTATGAAGAATATTGTTACCTTGTTTTAGAAGAAGAAATATGTTTTATCCTACTTGGCCTTCTTTGAGGGTTCCCTTTTTTCGGCAACTGATACTTCGTGTGTTTCCTTCCTTTTCTTTAACTCGGGACAATGATTCTTGTAGTGACCATAATTTCGACAGTTGAAGCATTATATTTTTGACATATCTTTCTCTTGATTTGGTTTCTTCCTTGAGTCAAACTTTTTCTTATTCCTGAATTTCTTGAACTTTGTTGTGTAGGCTTGATCATCATTTTTCCTTTGGAATTTCTCTTTTGCGCTAATCCTTTATTCTTCTTATGCACAACAAGTCCAAAGTTCTTCAAATGTGGGATACTCCTTCCTTGTGTTCATGCTTGCGGCAAATGCATCCCATGTCTTGGGAAGACCATTGAGTACTATATTTACCAGTGCCTTCTTTGAAATGATTTCTTCAATAGCTGGTAGTTGATCTCTTAACTGAGAGATTCTCACAAAGTATGATGTTATGTTGTCATCATCATTCATTTTCATGTCACGGAGCTCATTCTTCAGACTCATTACTTGTCCAAGGTTTCTGACTGAGAAGAGGTTAGTTAGGGAATCATACATCTTCTTAGATGAGTCAAGATGAGAGATGTAGGGTATCAAGTGGTCTTTTACAGAGTCCACTATGATATCCATGGCATTGATGTCATTGTCCTTGTCCTTCTCCATAATTGCAACGTTCTGAGGTTCCTTCTCTTTTCCTTCTTTCCATTCACGATATCCAATACTTTATTTTTTGCAACGATGAGGTCAATCCTTGTCTTCCATGCTCTGAAGTTAGAAGCCCCTTCTAACTTGTTTTCTGACTTCATAGAGTAAGTCATGACTGCTTTGACTTGGTCAACCTTTGACTTTGACCAAAAACTCAAACTTGGTGTCTTAGCTTGTTCAGAGTACCAGGAGGTGCATTGGGTTAGGGTGCACTAGGCTATCCAGAAATTAGGCCAATCTCTTCACTTAAGGTGCCTCAACAAGAGGGTTAGGGTTTTGTTGTTGCAGCAAAAACTGACTACAACTGCTACTGCAACTATAACTGAGCAAATCCTCCCAATCTGTCTTCTAGTGGTTAGACTGTCCGAAGATAGTGTAGGCCGATAACCTGTTAGAAATAATAGGTGTGTTCGTTTAACCATAGACAATATAGCAATATTGTCACCCAACCATAGGCCAAAGCCACCCCCGAACACCTTAACCTTGACAGAGAATAATTCTGGAATCAAACCCTAGGCCTAATAGCCAATCAATGTAGTGTACCTCTCTCCAGAGCTAGCATACCAAGCAGAAATTCCAAACCATAACCAATAGAAATTCCAAGCCTAAACCGAGAATACAGGTTGGAGTAGTTGCAACTGCAGCTACTCTCCAGACTTGAGCACTTGCTCAATTTCTGCAGTTCACACTCTTACATTTCTGCAGTTGCGAGCTGTGTGTATCAAATGAGATCTAGCGTCCTGTATTTATATTGCTTCTCCTTAGTTGTCTGGGCCAACTTCTCATTCTGGAGGCTAAAAAATCAATATTAAATATTTCCTTTAGCCGACTTGTCTTCTAGGGTTATGTCCAAAGCTTTAGGGTTTCTTCTTGCTTCCCGGAATATTCTATTCTTGTCAAGGTTACATGTGGAGGTTAATACCTCCCGCAGCTACCATAATATCAACAGTTTTTAGCATATCATTTGAACAATTTTTCTGCTCTTTGATATCGTTGTCTACATGTTTTATTTGCTGATTTCTGAGCAAATGAACTAAGAAATTCCATCAAAAACATTAAAAGTTATATCTTTAAAACTTTGGCTGTCCAAAACAGCCATAAACCTCTTTAATATTGTTGTTGTTATTTGTATTTGCTGCTGTTATTTTCTCTTGTTTTGCAGATTTGCACGTGGCGGACAGCAAGCTAAGAGGCTAGGGGCACCCCTCTGTGGTTGGCATGCACCAGCCCAAAAGGAGAGGAATTTGTCGGTGACATTCTAGGGGCAAATTTCATACAATTAACCTCTTTTTTTGTGCATATTATAAGTCATATCAGATCTGATTTTGGATGCAAACACCACATTTTTAATCATTTTCAGATCTGTTCATAAGTGCAGAAAATTGCGTTAACTGGGGTGAGAGAGGGTGGCATTTACAGGTTACTTGTTGATTCAATGGCACTCTTACATTCTAGAGAGAGGCTGGCATGGCCTTCCGGTTCTCAAGAGGCATATGCATGGCGAGATATCATTAAGACAGGTTCAGGAAAAAACACTCTAATTATATCTCATACAGACAAGGATGTGAGATCTTTCAGTGCATAGGGTTCTCCTTCAACGATTGAGGAGAATGTGGAGATTGTTGATCTAGAGGCTTGAGAGCATATAAGAGAGCCCAAATCATTAGTGCAGGCAAGTGTACCTCCTAGGAGATATGCTAGTCATGTAGCATTTGGTTTATTCCACCCATGAAACCTAGTTGTTCATTGGAGGAGAGGTGTGATGCCTTGAAGGATGTTGAGATTGATTTTAGAGTTGTAGTTGATGAGAGTATTATGGAGTACAAAGCCAAGAGGGATTCCAGATCAAAGTTGTTAGACTCAGACTCAACAAAGACTAGGCTAGCCTAGGACTTGGCAAGACTCGGCAACTCGTGAAAGACTCAACAAAGACTTAATATTATTTAAAATTTTAATTTTTAATAGCCTAGACCTTGTAGGCCTATAGGTTGTAATGTCACCCTACAGACCTACAGGCCTGTAGGCATCCTATAGGTTGTAATGTCAACCTACAGCACTCTTCTAAGGATGAAATGGCTCTTGAAGATGTATGGACTGAGAAAGAATGAGGACAGAAATGTCTTAATAAAGGCTTATACCCTTTCCAACACTTCAAGTCCCTCCTAAAACTCCCTCCAAAACAAGTTTAACAAGTCAAATCGCACGTGTGGGTGTCTTCCGGGTCGTTGATTCAAACTTGCAAGTATGAGTCTGAGACTCATGGGTCTGGTAAGCCTGTCGAGTGGCAAATATACTAGACATGTCTCAAGCGAGTACTCGACCTAATGATGACTTGGCAAGACTCAACTAGACTCATGAATCTTGGCTGACTTTGACAACACTATTCTGAATTCTCTCAGACAAAGGGAGTTTCCTTGGTGATACTCTTACTTTTAAATTCTCTTGATATGAGGGAGTTGACCTAGTTCAGGTTGGTTCAATTGCCAAAGGATTTGAGGTACATGAGAGGGATTCTCATGTTGTCAAGTTCATGACTTTGCATAGTTTGATGACTATACCACAAACTTTGCATTCCAAGATCGACTTGATCTTGTAAGGAGATGTGATTGTCTTTGCAGGATGTCCTGGAGAGTTCATGATGTAGTGTCCATTAATGTTGGCCCGTGATGCTAACTTGGAGGATGTTGGAGTGGCAGGTTGCTTTTGCTCCAAGGAGATATTCCTTCATATTCACAAATGGTCATTATTCATTGGATCATTGAAAGGTTGCGATAGCTTGGTTGACAGCCTTGTTACAAATAACAGTGGTTGATTCCAACCCCCGAGACCACAACCAATACCGATTTGCAAATAGCAAGTTTGGTGGAGTTACAGAGGGAGTCAACAGGTGTCAGTGTAAAGTTGTAAACACTTTCCTCGTAAAGAGAGCGTGTTAGATTTCCAGGTTCCTATGAAATTATTTACACCATGTTTAGGGGTGCTTCATGAGATTTGGGGTAAATGGTGCATGTTAGCCCCTAGATGGTTTGAGATGCATTATAGCATGAGAGATGATCCATGTTGGATATCCATAATTGAGATATCTTGATCAGTGGATGCTTGACCTAAGTTGATTGCGGGCTCAGTGTTCTTCCCTTGGGCATTAGAGATCTCTTGGCAATTTGGTGGATGCCCCTCATTGCGGCATCGTGGAGAAGCCACTTGTTTGGACAACACACAATAGGGGATGTGGAGTGTTGTGCTCCATGGAGGATGGCTTCAAACCCTAGTTGACATGTGGCATCTTGATTTCCTATTAGAAGGATCAGAGATGGCTCGAGAATGCTTGGGGCTTTGATAGTGTTCTTGCAGGGTAGCTAATCTAATGGAGCGCATTTCCTTAGAGGATAGATGGAGTTTGTGGAGGCTCATGATGGAGTGGTGTGGACTTTCCATGTGTAGCTACATCACCTTGGAGTCATTATAGTGCACAATATCACCATTGGAGCAAGACACTTGTGCTCTAGAGTGGATGTCTCACTTGCATGGCCTACAAGGGCTCATGTAGGTTGCTTGTAAGGGCTTAGGCCCACATAGTATTGTTGGCCTCCCTTACCTCTAATATAAATAGAGGAAGGAGAGAGTATTTCCATTCGATCATCATTTGTATCTTTTTCTTTACATTTGTCTTCTTATAGATATTTGCTAAGGTTCATGAGGAAGCCCTAAGAGAAGCTATGGAAGGGAAAGAGAACGTCTTGGTTTGGAGTTTTCTCTTGTGACTAGGGTTTGCACCTGTGGAGGAGACATTTCAAATGACGATCAAACATATTCATTCACTCACTTGTATTCACTCTTCTCATGAAGATGTGACTAAGAGAAGAGAGTTTACACTTGCTCTCTCTCTCGTCTTCACTTGTATTTGTATTCTCTCTCTCTTGAAGCACTAGGGTTTCTTGGTCTTCTTGGAGTTCCTTGGAGCATCTTGGAATTATGGGGTTAGGATTTATCCGTTGAAGATTGGAGATTAGGGTTTCAAGAAAAAACCCTAGAGTGGATTTGTAAAGAAGAAGAGAAGACGAGGACGTCTTGCCTTTGTGTTGGAAAGATTCATGCACTCGGATCTTCTTGGTTGAGCTAAGGTTTGATGATTTACCCTAGCTAGGGCTTTTTGGATAGTTGGAGATTTTGTACTATCCTTTAGAGAAGGTTATGGTATGTACTTGTACTTCATCTTCAGCTTATATATGAAGTTTCCAGCTCTCCATATCTAGTGTCATTTTCATATTTGAATTTCAGCTATATATGTTATTTATGCTTTGCTATTTACAGCCATTTATGTCTTGTTGATTGGACATAAGTAAAAGGGCAATTTGTTAAGTGATTTGCTATCTAAGGAAGAATAAAAGGAGCTGATTTTACTATTGTTACACTGTTGTAATTACCACTATTAAAGTGCATTTTCAGATCTGATTATTGATTGATAAGTTGTCCTAGAAGGGGCTGAAACTTATCTCTTTGTTTGGTATCTTTTCTCCTTGAATTGTCAGGAAGTTTCGGGTTGTTTGAAGTGAATTATTGTGATCTTTCTGCTGTTGTTTTATACTCTAATTTACATCAGTCCTAAAGGCTGAAAATTATAGGGCTAAGATCCGGAAACTTTCTAGGAAGAAGGTGAAATTTCAGTTTTGCATTATTTGCCCGAGTGCATGAAATTTCCACAGATATCTCCATATTCTTCTACCAATTAATTTTCTTGTTTTTACTGCGTAGAACAACCCCTTGCAAAGGTCTTGGCAGTTGCAATAATTTTCTTTGCTCCTTCCAACCAAACCATAAAGAAAACAATCTTCACTTACCTCTCATATATATAGAGGAAGGAGAGAGTATTTTCATTATCATAATCATTGTACTCTTCTGCTTGCACTTGTCTACTTGGAATGATTTGCTCAGGTATGTGTGGAAATTAGTGCAGCTGCAACTTTGCAAGAGCCATTCTCCGGAGGATAGCTAAGACCCTAGCTGACTTATAGGGCCCCCAATACACTCCTAGGGTTCTTGGTTTGGGACCAAGTAGTTAGAGCCATCGCAAAAGACCCTAGTGAGGGCCCCCAGTGTATTTCTGGGGCTCTTGGTCAAGGACCAAGTAGTAAGTCCCTAGATGTGTTCTAGAGCCCCTGGATGTGTTCCAGGGAATCCTTGCTCGATGCTTGGATTGATCCTTGGATGTGTTCCTTGGTGGTTGATGATGTAAGTCCCTAGATGTGCTCTAGGGCCCCTGGATGTGTTCCAAGGAATCCTTAATTAAACGCTTGGGTTGATCCTTGGTCTTGTACATTGGTGGATAAAAGACCCTAGATGTGTTCTGGGGTATCCTGGTCTGAGACCAGGTGACTCTTGGTTGTGTACCATGATATGATGATGTGCGATCTTCTTCTTCTCTCCCGAGATGGTCCATGAGACCTAGGAGCAGTTAGAAGATGGACATGACCACATCATTGGTTCCTCCTCTTATGCAGGGATGATAAAAGCTTGTAAGTTATCATGAGACATATGTGGACAGTTTGCCATTGAAGAAGACCTCCTTGACTTTGTCTTGTAGCCTCCCCTTGCTTGAATCTCGTTCTCCATCATGCTTGATGTGATGTTGGTCTTTTATAAGTCACTTTGACTTATTTGACTTTATAATTAATATTTTTATTAATTAAAATATTATTTATTATTTATTTTATTTTTTAGGTTTTTAATTAAACCTAACCCTAACCCTCTCCCAAACTATAAAAGAAACCTCTCCCTCACTCATTCTTACACACTCTTATCCCTTGATCTGATTTTTTCTGCGGTTACCTCAGTTTGGTCTTTTTATTTGGTGCAGCCTCCTTGGTGGTCTTTCTCTTGTTGTTTTAAGGGTGCGGCCTCTTTGAGTTTTTGGTCTTGTGATGATGTAGGGTTCAACTGCTCTTTTGTGGGTCTCCCCTTGCTGGTTGAGGTAAAGCGGCCCTTCCCCTTTGCTGCTACAGGTGCCGCAGCCTCCTCCTCTTTCTCCTTCCAAGCTGCCGCTGCTTCTCCTAGACTGCCGCATATTGTTTGAAGGGTGAAGCTCCCTTGCTTTTGCTGGATGAGGGTTCGGCCTCCTTGGTTCTCTTCTCTTGTGTTGGTTGAGGGTTTGGCCTCCTTGGATCCTTTCTCCTATGCTGGTGTAGGGTACGGCTGCCCTTAATCTGCTCTTGCTGTCTTTTAGAGTGCAGCACTCTCTCCTTGCTGTTACAGGTGCAGTAGCCCTTCCTTGTCTCTCTTCCCCAGCCTGCCACATCCTCCTAGGCTGCTGCTGTTGTCTTTGAGCATTACTGCTGTCATCTTGTTCTATTCCCAGCCTCTAGGGTCTGATATGACTGCTACCCTAAGCTGTCTAATTGTTGTAGCAGTCCAATATCCTTTGGACAGTTTTGTTGGGGTTTTATTTCAGCCCCTAGTTTGGTCTTTGGGTTTTTTGTTTCAGCACTATACTTATGCTGATGGGACTTTGAGATACCCAGTTCTTCTTGGCAAAACTGTCCACTCAGATCATGATGAGATCAAACCCTTGAGGGTTTTGATCCATGACCTTTATAGGCCTTTTCTGATCATATGAAAAGAGGACAGCAACAAAACATCTAAGGTAAATTTGTTCTTGAGGTAATGTTCAGTTATTGCTTTGCTTATTATCAGATCTGATGTTCAGAATTTTATTGCTAATGATCAGATTAGTTCATGCTTAGATCTAGCCTAGAATTCTTTCCTACATGCTCAGATCTATTGTATTTACTCTGCTTCAGAAATTTTGTTTTGCTTGCTGATCTAACTCTACTGTAGTGAACAAATAAAATTAAAAGAATGCTTCTGTTCTAGTTTTTCTTTAAAATCTAACAGTATGAAGAAACCCTAGGGGAAGTTATACATGGGAGGTAGACATCTTTGTTGGAGATTTCTCTTGTGACTAGGGTTTGATCTTGTGAATAAGAAAACGTTTGAGATGATAATCATATAACTTGTGATGTTCATTCTTATTCACTCTTGTGTAGAGAAATGACCTAGAAGAGGAGCGCACTAGTCTTCTCTCTCTCTTGGTCTTCACTTGTACTTGATCTCTCTCTCTTTCTCTCAAAGTTGCTCAGGTTTCATGGTCTTCTTGGAGCATCTTGAAATCTAGGGTTAGGGTTTATCCTTTGGAGGTTTGAGATTAGGGTTTTGTGATAAAACTCAAGGGTATATTTGGTGAAGAAAAAGAAGTACAATGGACATCTTGCCTTATAGGACTTGTTGGAGTGAGTCTTGCATGTTGGAGCTCCTTGGTTGAGCTAGGGATTTTCTTGGTTTTCCCTAGCTAGGATTTTAGAAAGCTAGTGGTTGCACTAGCCTTGAGAGAAGGTTGTGGTATGTACATGAACTTCATCTTGAGCATAATAATGAAGTTTTCAGCTGTCTAAAACATGTATGTCTTGTTAATTTGACATAAGTAGAAGGGCAATTTTGTTGAGTGATTTAACATCATCATTGACGAATTTAAGGGTTGTTTTGCTGTTGTTAAATCTATCATTTTGTTGTCGCTATATATGCTGTAAATGTGAATTTTCAGATCTGGTTTATGCTTGATAAGTTGCCCTTGAGGGTTGGAACTTATCTAGACAGTTTGGTATCTTTTCTCCTTAGATTGCCTAGAAGATTGGATTGTTAGAGAGTGAAATATTATATCTTTTTCACTATTATTTTATACTCTATTTCATCACAATCCTATGACTGAAATTTGCAGGGTTAAGATCTAGGAAGCCTCTAGTCAAAAAGGTGAAAATTGCAATGAAGGGTGAATTTTGAGAAATTTCAACATGGTATATGAGCTTTTTGTAGCTAAGATCACTCTAAAGTAAGAGGGATCTTGTATTTCAACTAAAGATTCCTCGGAAAGGTGATTAACGTTGTTTGAGGATAACATTGCGGAGCAATTGAACCGCTAGGGTTCCTCTCGCACCCTTGAGTACAGGCTGCGGCCATCTGCTGCCATGAGAGCGCCTGGGGGTGGGGAGCCGCCTCCCCCCCCCTCCGATCTCTATTGAATCCACCTTCAACAGGCTCGTCGCCCAGCAAGGGAAGAAGACGAAGGTCCCATCGATCCTGAAGTTCATCAAAAAGCTCGATGCCATTCCTGAAATAGATCTCCCTGAAGAAGAACCAATGAAAATCACCCTAGCTCTGGCTGAAAAGGGGTTGGTCGGACAGTTCATGGGCCTTTGGCCCTTAGCAAAAACTACAAATGATTGGATCCAGCGTAACTGGAGGCCCCAACTTAAGAATAGCGTGACCTGCTATGCAGTCAAATGAGGCTTCTTCATATTTGAGTTCATAACCAAGGAAGATCGAGATCTAGTATTCAGAAGTGGCCCATACTTCATGGGGACCCAGGGATTATACCTCAACAGATGGACCCCGGACTTCGATCCGTCAGTAGACATCCCCAAAGAAGTTCCAGTTTGGGTCCGCCTACCCAACCTTCTGGTTCATTGCTGGAACCTTCCCTCCCTTCAAAAGATAGGAAATGGGCTTGGCCGCTTCATTGACAAAGCTGATAATAAATCTCAGTATACCTGCGCAAGGATTTGCGTAGAAGTAGATCTAGAAGTTGGCCTCCCAGAAGCTGTAAAACTCAAGGTTGGATCCTGGCAACACTACCAAAAGCTTGACTACGAACTGATCCCGTTCAAATGCAGACACTGCCATGAGCATGGCCACTTTCAGAGGCACTGCCCTAAGGCCCAAACTCCGGACCAAGAGGCTTTAGAAGGCTAGCAAAGAGTCAAAAAGGGCAAGGCAGCCCCGAAATCAACTGAGAAAAACAATGCAGGCCCTTCGGAAGCCCCCCAAAAAGCAACCTTAGACAAAGAGAAGCCAAAGGAGAGCTCTACGTCAGATCCAACCTCCGGGAATGCAAAGGCTCAAGAAGAGGCAGCCGCCCAAGAGAAGGAAATAAAAGAACCTGAGAAAGATACCAGCAAAACCTCCTCAAAGGACAGCACAAAAGAAAAAGAAGGAGAAGAAGGGCACATCAGTCTTGGCTTGGATTCAGAAGGAGACTCCGAAGAAGAAGGCACCGAATCAAGCAGCTCCCAAGTCACCCTAGTCAAAGCCCCCAAGGGGCGGAAATCAAAGAAAAAAAAAAGAGAGGAGCAAGCCTACCAGGACGTGCTCCAAGGCTCTCAGAAGACCATCAAAGGAATGATAATCACCAGGACCACAAGGAAACAAGGTCAGGCTCCAAAGGGAGCCACAGCCCCCCCAAGCCAATAAATAATGAAATACGTCTCCTGGAACTGCAGAGGGCTAGGCAGCAATCTGAAAGAAGAAGCCCTGAAAGACATCGTGAGATTGTATTCACCCGAAATCCTTCTCATCCAGGAGACAAAGTTGGAGGAATCTATTCTCCTCCATACAAGTAAAGCTTTTTGGAAAAAAGGCCACGGAATAGCTATCAGCGCAAGAGGTGCATCAGGAGAGATAGCCACCTTCTGGGACAATGCCATCTTTGACCTAATCACCGAGGAAAGAAACATGCACTAGCTCTACACCCAACTTCTCCACAAAGACTCTGGTGTTCAAGTAAGTCTGTTCAATCTTTACGTCCCGACTTTGTTTTCTGAAAAAAGATTTTGTTGGGACTCCCTAAAGTCCTTTATTAAAATGCAAAACCCAGAAAATATCATTATTGCAGGTGATCTCAATGCAACCTTGGCAGCAGCAGAAAAAAAAGGGGGCTCCCCGGTCAGAGACCCAGCCCGAGAATGGGTTGAGGACATTATCCTCAACTGGGATCTGGAAGACATAAAACCCACCCAAGGAAAATTCACCTAGACCAATAAAAGATTGGGCCCATGGCATATCGTTGCCTCCCTTGACAGATTCCTCGTCCAGTCCTCCTTTCTGACCCTTGGGTTGTTAGCCTCCTCTAAAATTCTCCAAATTACATCTCAGACCATAAGCCCATTATTCTGGAGCTCTCCCTTGAAAATAACCTCGGACCTATCCCTTTCAGATTCAGCCCCCTTTGGATTCAGCAGGAAGGTTTCCAGGAGATTGTTGCCACGGCCTGGAATAGGCAAATCCAAGGTTCTCCCTTCTTCGTTTGGGAAGAAAAACTTAGAGGTCTCAAAAAAGACCTTAAAACCTGGGCTAAATCTCTAAAGTCCCCCCTTCTCTTCAAGAAAAGAAGCACAGGATTCTCTTGAGATCCACCAAATGGCAATGGAGAACAAGGTTGTGACCCAAGCTCTGGTTAACAAAGAAACGGATCTTCAAAAAAACCTTCACAGAGCTTGCAGGGTGGAGGAAGAACTCTGGAGACTAAAATCCAGAAGCCTTTAGCTGAAAGCCAGTGACAAGAACACAAGCTACTTCCATAAGCAAGCCGATGCTCGGAAGCAATTCAAAGCAGTAAAAGATATTCAGTATCAAGGCAACCTGATAAAAGACTTCGAAGGAATAAAGAAAGCTGCCCACTCGCTCTAAAAAGACCTCTTCACTGCTCCGAACGAAAACCCGCTTGATGGTTTCTCCTACCTACTCGCCCTCATCCCTCAGCTTGTCCATGATTCGGATAATCAGAAGTTGACTGCTCCTATCAACTTGAACGAACTCCAAAAAGCCTTAAATCATATGGACACAAACAAGGCCCCTGGTCCGGACGGCCTCACAGCAAGGTTCTACTCGACCTGCTGGTCAACCATTCAAAAAGACCTTCTAAAAATGGTCAGAAAGTCTCAAAGCTGCAGCAAGCTTGGAGGCAGCACCAACTCGGCCTTCCTCGCCCTGCTCCCAAAAGAAAAAGGGGCCTCAAACTTCAGCAGATTCCGTCCCATCTCCTTGTGCAACACCAGCTACAAAATAGTCACCAAAATCATCGCCAACTGGCTAAAGAAGTTGCTGCCCTCCATCATTCTTGAGAACCAAGGCGGCTTCATAAAAGGGCGTCAGATCCTGGACAATATAGTGCAGGTCTAAGAAGCCATTCATTCTAGCTGTCACCGAAAAGAAAAAGGCATGGTCATTAAGTTGGACTTGGCCAATGCCTTCGACAGATTGAGGGACGATTTCTTGTTCAAAGTTATGGAGAAATTCGGCTTCTTCGAAAACTTCATAAATTGGGTAAAACCCTGTATAGCCTCCCCCTGGATTGCTCCTCTAGTCAACGGGCGATCCACGAACTTCTTTCAAGCCTCGAGAGGCCTAAGGCAAGGCTGCCCTTTGTCCCCTCTCCTCTATGCTATCCAAGCTTCAATGCTCAGTTTTCAGTTGGATCATTGCCAGTAGACCCGCTCCCTCTCCGACCTCGGGATGGTTCAAAATGTAAGGGATATAAACCACGCTCAGTTTGTTGATGACACCTTACTCCTAGGGGGCTGCTAGCCACTTCAAAAGAGAGCTGGACATTTACAAAGACGTTTCTGGCAGCAAGATAAACACCCAGAAAAGCAAGATCTATGGGTGGAACTGCCCAACATAAGAGATGGCAGAAATCGCCCGCCTGCAAGAAATGGAAGGATCCCTAACCTGGGATTCGTTCAAGTACCTCGGCATTCCGATCTTCAAATCTGCCCCCAAAGTTGCTCATTGGATGCCTCTCCTGGACAAACTAAAAACCAGAATTCAAGCTTGGGGAGCAAACTGGTTAAATAATACAGGGACGGTAGTCCTGCTCAAGTTTGTCCTTACTAGCATCCCCATTTATCAGAACTCTATTCGTCTAGCCCCTAAAGCCTTCATCAGCAAAGTGGACGCTATGCTGAGAAGATTTATGTGGGAAGGAGGAAGGCAAAACGAGAGGAAGCTCCACTTAGTAAACTGGAACAAGATTAAAAACCAATTACGGAAGGTGGCCTCCAAATTCGGGATATCGCTACTCAAAATCTGGCAATGGGTTCCAAGCTTCTCTGGAACTTGGTTTCCGGGAAAACCTCTTGGAGAAAGCAAGTGCTTTGGAAGAAATACTTCCAAGGGCAGCGCAAAAGATGCCTGGACCAACCTCCAAGATCCCAAAGAAGCTCGCCTATCTTCACTCTGTGCCTCAGAGCCCTTGAGCACTTCAAGCCAAAGTTGCACTGGATCCCTGGCAATGGGAAAAACATAAGAATTTGGGAGGATTCGATCCTCGGTGACCGCCTATTGGCCAATTGGAAGAGCTGTCTAACATAAAAACTTGGCTTCAAAATAGAAACCTGCACACTTTATGGGACATATCCAGCTGGGCAAATGATTCAGAAAGAAGTTGGGACAGCTAGAACCTTGGAGACTACCCAGAAATCCTGGAAGTCAAAGTCAGAAATTTGATAGAGTTACTTCATGGGAAGTCCCCTCTAAAAGCCCACGCAAAGGACAGAAGAGGATGGGGATCCTCCTCAGGTAAATACTCTGCAGCAGAAGGATATTTCTCCATTCAAGCTACTCCGCATGTTCCCCCAGACCCCACCCAATGGAAGTTTATATGGTCTTTCCCCTCCATTCCAAAACAAGACTTCTACTCTTGGACCCTTGCTCATAACAGTGCCCTCACCAGCGACAATCTTAGAAGGAGGGGCTTTCAGGGCCCCTCAAGATGCCCACTCTGCTTAGCGGATGAAGAAACCACCGATCATTTGCTATTAAATTGCCCCTTCGCTACAGAAGTTTGGAAAGAAGTTCTATGTCTAGGACTGGACAGATTCGCTCTGCCTACTACAATCCCGAACCTGCTTCATTCTTGGGCTTCCAGATCTCCCTTCTACTTTGCCAAAAAAGACCTCCTAAAGACTTGTTGGATGTGGTTGCCTAAATTTACTTGCTGGAAGATATGGCTTGAGAGGAATAACAAAATCTTCAGGGAGGAAAGTTGCAGACCTCACAGGGTGGCTACCAAAGTCAGAGTGCTCCTAAGTGAGGCCTTGGAAGCCAAGGTAAATCTCAGAAATGCATCTGCCCTGGATGTTGATTATGTTCTTTGGTTGAAAGGCCTGGTCCCCATCCCGAAGCTCAGTGCCCCTCCCATCCCTCATGCCACTGCTAATTGGGAAATTCGTCTGGGAGAGCAAGACTTTTTCAAGTGGAGGTCGACCTTGGGGGATCATTGTCTTTTCTTTGACGGTGCCTCAAAAGGTAATCCCAGAGTTGTCGATGGTGGAGGAGTGTTGTTGAGCCCTGAGGGCCTTATTCATCTGAACTGTGCCTAGGGGCTTGGCCATGACTCCAACAATAGAGCAAAGGCCCTTGCGCTCTGGCAAGGGCTCAAGCTGGCCATAATCAATAACATCCACTCCATCGTGGTCTTTGGGGACTCCCGGCTCATTATTCAGGCATTGGTTTCAAAAAGGAATCCGTCCAATATTCTACTCTCCACCATCATCAGCAAGATCAATCTCCTCCTCCCCAACTTCAATAAAATCAATTTCTACCACGTCTTAAGGAATCTAAACTCTATGGCAGATCATGAAGCCAACAGAGGCACGCTCTTGAGCAAGAGCTCCCTATTAGTCGATGGGACAGAAACCAGCTGTTTCATTCCATAATCCCTGATGGCGACCTGCTAGTCAAGAATAATCGTGCATTGGGATCTAGTCGCACCAAAGAATCTCCTCTCCCGGAGGATCTCAAAGAGCGTCCTTTTAAGATCCGACGCCTGCTCAAGCACAAAGAATCCTCAAAGGCATCGAGTACTCTCTAGACTTTTAGGCACTTCCGTCAGAACTCTCAGGAACCCCGTGACTCCACCAGCAAGTTGGGCATCTACATAATCAGGAATCCATTCCATCCTTCAGCTCATGCAGCCTTGTTCGCCCAGAACCTCTCAAGGAATATCGACTCTCTGATTCCTCCTACAATGGCCTCCCTAGCCTCAAGCTCCAATCCCGGTCCATCGGTTGAGGAGCATCTCCAAGAGCTCCAGTCAGAAATGGAGAAGCTTAAGGCTCAAGTTCGTGACCAAGCCAGAATCATGCTAGCCATAGACAACTCGGGCGAGAAAAATTGGGACCGGCTCAACCAGGAACTCTTCAAGCTCCGGGAGGACTTCAATGAAGCCAAAGAGGCCAGCGAAGAATTCACTGAAGCCACGAATGTGCAGTTTAAGGACGCTGCCAATGTGCACGGAAACCTCGGAAACCGTCTATGCATTTTGGAAAATACGGCAAAGAGGCTCGTTGGGGAATGCCCCAAGAAACCACCGGCGTGAATGAGGTTTTTTCAGTTGTTTGAAGGCCTTATGCCTGTCTTTGACTGCTCCGTATTGTCTCCCTGAGCTTCTGTCAGCGCATTAGGCGCTTGTTTTATGAATAGTGCTCTGCTCATCGAGCTCTGTCTCCTTTGAACTAAAAGCACCCGGCAGCTGTTTTGTCGGTTTCTATTTCAATCCATAACCGTTACTATCAAAAAAAAAAAAACGTTGTTTGAGGTTGTTGCTTGTGATACCCTAGTGTACTTGAGATGAGACTTGCACCTGTGACAGGTTTTGATGAGTTTCTCTTGTGATGAGAGACAATAGATCTACTACATTGATGGTTGTTATAGATGTATTTTCAGTAGATGTGATGCCTAGGAGGACCTCTAATAGGTGGCTCATTTGTTCCAGGCGTTGCCAGTGATTTTCAGCGAGTGAGATACTCAAGAGAACTTACGATGGTTGGTTGATTTTTTCCGATAGATGTCAATTGTTTTTCACCTGTTATAGGTAGATATTCTTCATAATGCAGATTTTCCAGGATAGATATGGCATTGGTCTCTTGCTTGTCCTCTAACACTATGTCTAGTGTTGGATGGTATGTGGATAGTGGAGCTTCGAGATATATGACATATGGCATGTCTTTATTCAGCAAATTTCAAGAACTAGAAGGAGGCACGAGTGTGGAGCTTGGTGATGATGCTACTTATCCTATGAGAGGAGTTGGCTCCCCTTCAAGTGATGTTCTTGAGTTGATTGATATTCTATTTGTTCCTGGTTTGAGGAAGAACCTTCTTTCAGTTTCTTA
Organism: Picea engelmannii; assembly: GCA_009831015.1. NCBI lineage: Eukaryota > Viridiplantae > Streptophyta > Pinopsida > Pinales > Pinaceae > Picea > Picea engelmannii. Next base: position 540,854 of record ML782438.1, read on the forward strand.
TATGACAGATGTACAATGGAGAGTTGTTTTTGAGGGGCAGCAATGCACCATCTATGATTGTAGTCTAGCTAGTCCAAGGACTCTGGCTAGAGGGGTGAGAGAGGGTGGTCTTTACAGGTTACTTGTTGATCAAGTGAGACGTGTACATTCCAGTGAGAGGTTGAATGAGTCTTCTAGTTCTGAGGAGGCTCAAGAGCATATAGGAGCACCAAGATCCTCAGTGAGGACAAGTATACCTCCTAAGAAATATGCTAATCATGTTGCATTGGTTTCATCCATCCATGAGTCTTCAAGTTGTTCATTGGAGGAGATGTGTGATAACTTGATGGGGGATGATGTTGACATCGATTCCAAGTTTGTAGTAGATGGGAGTATTGTAGAGTACAAGGACAGGATTGATGGATTCTCCCATATAGAGGAAGTTGCCCATGGATTCTCTCAAACAGCGGGAGTTTCCCTTGATGTTACTCTTGGTTCAAGATCCTCTCAAGATGAGGGAATTAACCTAGTTAAGGTTGTCCCAACCATTGGAGAATTGGAGGTACATGAGGGAGATTCTCATGATGACAGGTTGATGATAACATTGCATGAACTGTTACCTAAACCGTGAGCTTGTTATTCCAGGATCGAGTAGTTGACTTGTTCAAATTACTATCTTTGTGACTTGGATGGATGTGATCCACTTGTCTTGACCTTGTACAGAGATACGATTGTAGTTGCATGATGTCCTAGATAGCTCATGATGTGGTGTCCATTGATGTTGGCTTATGATGTTGACTTGGAGGATGATTGAGTTTGGTAATTTTCTTTTGTACTGGGGTTATGTTCCTTCTTAATGACAGGTGGTCATTGTCCATTGAAGGACCAAGAGGTTGTGATAGCATGCATGACAGTTTCTTTACAAGTGGCAGTGGTTGATTTCGAGACTATAGCAGGTACAAATTTGCAAGTGATAGGTTTGGTGGAATCGTAGAGAAAGACAACAAGTGTCGATGTAAACACTTTCCTTGTAAAAAGGGAGTGTTAGCTTTCGGGTTACTCCAAAAGTGTTTACACCATGATTGGGGTGCTTCATGAGTTTTGAGGTATATGGTGTGTTCAACCCCCGGATGGTTCAAGATGGATGGGTGCATGGGAGATGGTCCGTGATGGATTTGTTTAGTGGAGACAGCTTGCTTAGTGATTGTTTAACCTCAGGTGGGTGCTTGCTTGGCATTCTTCCCTACAGTGCTAATTGCTTAGTGGACACCCTTCATTATGGTACACCACCTTGGAGCTCATATTGTGTACAGAATCACCTTGGAGCATGACATGTGTACCCTTTGAGTGAAGTGTTTCACCTGTTGTGCCGAAAGGCACTTTCTACAACCCAATATGAGTGAGATGTGTAATTTCTCCCATGCTCAACATAGAGTTGACACATGGCATTTTAAAAAATATTAATAACAAAAAAGCTACTTCAAAATCAGCCATAAATAAAATATTTCAATGTCCACCATAAGTACAATAATTTGATATCAACTATATATATATATATATAGAGAGAGAGAGAGAGAGAGTAATTAAAATTAAAAAAATTCTTATTTCATCGATAGGTGCTTTCATCTTCCCAGGGAGATGTGCAATCCCTTCAATGCTTAATATGGAGTTGCATGGCATTTAAGAATATATTAATAACAAAAAATATTTCAATGTCAACCATAAATAAATATTTCAATGTTCATGTTAAGTAAAATATTTCAATATCAACTTGATATATACCTCCATAAAGCAAGTGAAAGTAAAAAATTTCTTATGGTTCAAAGTTAAAACATTTTAATGGTGTGTTGCTCAGTACGAAGGAGATGTGTAGTTCCTTTCATGCTTAACATGGAGTGGCATTTAAAAAAATATTTCAATGTGGACCATAAATAAAATATTTCAATGTCCATGTTACATAAAATATTTCAATATCAACTTTATATATATATAAGGCATCTAAAAGTAAAAAAAAAACTTATTGCATCGAAAGACGCTCTATATAGCCCAATATTTAGGAGATGTGTAATTTCTTCAGTGCTCAACATGGAATTGACACATGGCATTTAAAAAAATATTCATAACAAAAAAAATATTTCAATGTCCACTTTAAGTAAAATAATTTTAGATTAACTATATAGAGAGAAAGATGAAGTAATTGAAAATAAAAATAAAAAAAATATTCCATCTATAGGTGCTTTCTACCTACCAATATGAGGGAGACATGTAATTCCTTCAATGGTTAATATGAAGTTGACACATGGCATTTAAAAAATATTAATAATAAAAAAATATTTCAATGTGGGCCATAAATAATTTATTTCAATATCCACATTAAGTAGGAGATTTGTAATTCCTTCCATGCTCATCATGGAGTTGACACATGGCATATATATATATAAAGAAAAATGTAGATCCATATTAACTCCGGATCTATTGTGTGTTGAGAGGGATCAAGTCCTAAAAAACATCAAGAAAGGTTTGCAACCTCAATGGATTTGATCCGTCTTGACGCATGATAGATCCGGAGTTAAGATGGATCTACACTAGTGTGGGCCTACATGAGCATATTGTAGGTTACCTGTAATGGCTTGAACCCACATTGTATTGTTGGCCTCCCTTACCTCCCATATATATGGTGGAAGGAGAGAGTCCTTTCATTATCATCATCATTGTACTCTTCTCTTTGTACTTGTCCTCTTGGAGTGTTTTGCTAGGGTTCATGAGGAACCCTAGGAGAAGTTATACATGGGAGAAGGACGTCTTTGTTGGAGATTGCTCTTATGGCTAGGGTTTGCTCCTGTGAAGAAGAAGACGATGGAGATGACAATCATATGACTTGTGTTGTTCATTCTTATTCACACTTGTGTAGAGATGCATTCACACTTGTGTTGATGATTACCGTTGTGTGAGACATCCTCCAGGACACAGACTGAGTGAGTCGGCCTGAGAGAGAGCCCGTGAGTTGGGTGTGCTCATGAGATGGGTGTGTTGTTCCTCTTTAAGATGGAGAAGGAACGTTGTGTGCCCCTGTGTGGGGTGAGGAAGCCCATGAGTTGGGTGTGCCCATGAGATGGGTGTGTGGTTCCTCTCTGAAACGGAGATGGAACGTTGTGTGCCCCTGTGTGGGGTGAGGAAGCCCACAAGTTGGGTGTGTCGTTCTCTCTGAGACGGAGATGAAACGATGTACTGGTCTCCTCTGTGCAGAGAGTTGAGATGATGTGATTCTCCAGATGATTCTCCTGTGAGACGCAGTGAGATAGAGATTTGTTGAGTAGGACATGCCTGTGGCTAAGAACAGGTGAACGTGATCCTAGTGGTTGAGCACTAGTGAGTGTGTATTCTCCTGGGACACACAGTGAGATAGAGACATGGACGTCCCTGTGGCTAAGCACAGGTGGGCGTGCCCCTAGTGGCTGAGCACTAGTGGGTGTATGAGATCCCTTGCTATATTGTCCAAGAGTCAGACTTACATGTAACCCCATTTGTGATGTAAAGTGTACAGGTCGGCCCCACCATAAAGTGAAAGTTAATTAATGTAAAAGATAATTAATATGGTAATTATTAATTATATTACGAGTTATTGAGGTCGGCCCTGTTGTGCCAATAGACACTACTTTTGATATGTCCAGTCTAATATAAATAAAGGTAATTTCCCCATTGAGGAAACACAACACAAGTGTGAGTTTGGAAATTTCAGCAAGTACTTGTTCTTGGGCTGAAGTGCGCACCTCTCTTGGGTGCTAGCTTTCTAGGTTTTGTAAGCACCCTTTTGTGTGTTAAGTTTATGGTGTGGGACATCTTTCTCTTGAAGAATATAGCAAAGGATTGGCTGGGTATTCTTCCCTTGTTGAGAAGGATTCCCCAGGATACTTCTTGTGTACTTGTGCATGGTATTTCTTCTTGTGATCTTGACTGCTACAACAAATTGTTAATGGTGAAACTGCAATAGTCTATGGTTCAAGTAAAATGCTAAAATTGGAAAGAACTTCATGTTTGAGCCTAGCTTAATGAAAAATCAACATGGTATCATAACATAGGTCTTGAAGAATCCATTGCACAAGCATTTACCAGTCATCCTCTCACTTTTGCAGAACCGTACATCCCTCCTAGGGTTTCCAGAAATTTCGTATGGCCCTCCTTTCTGAGGTGTTTCAGCACTTGATACTTGGACACTGGGGCTAAAAAGTGCATAGGAGTGTAGGGCCTCCTTCAGCGCACCTCCAACAAGCTTCAGACTGCATTTCCGAGCATTTTGATTTTTTGGCCCTAGGGTTTCGCAATTTTCTGCAGAAATTTCAGAATTAGAGTTTCTGCAACTCATTGAAGGAGCTCTTTAGCTCACCATTGTTCTCCTATCTTTCAAGGCTTATTGTTGGCAGTCATAAGCCCAACAAAACCTAAAATTGCTAGCCTAGTCTAGCCGTTAGGTTTTCTAGCCCAATTGACAAGGGTTTGTGAAGAATCTAAAAATATGATGAACAGAATCATGATGGAAGACAAGCTTGGTGGATCAAGCAAACTCAGTTCCTAGAAGCCAAGACTTCAAGGAGATGAAGACATCAAGATCTTAGCACTCTCAGGTATGGTCCCTACCAATGATAATACTTGGTTAATTGACAGTGGTGCCTCCAGGCACATGACCGGTTTTAGAGATCACCTCACAAATTTTGTTGAGAAAGAGACACATCTACATGTTGTCCTTGGAGACGATGTCAGATATAATGTGAAAGGGGTTGGAACTTCTACCTTCCAACTAGATTCAGATATGCAACTTAAACTAAGTGAAGTATTATATGTACCTGGGATGAAGAGGAACCTTGTCTCCATTTCTGCCTTGGAAGACAAAGGCTACAAGGTTACCTTTTCAAAAGGAAGAGTTCTTGCATGGCACAAAGACTCACATATAAATTCTGCCAAAGTAATTGGTGTTCGAGAAAGCAGCTTGTACAGATTAACCATCAGACCAGTCCAGGCCCTGTTACATGACACTATCAGCTTGAGTGAGCTATGGCATAGAAGACTTGCTCACATTCATTATAGAGCTCTCCCAACTCTAGGGAAAATGTAAAATGCCTTCCAGAGATACAGATTCAGCATAAAGGTGTTTGCAAAGGTTGTGCTCTTGGCAAGAATGTCAAAGGGTCCTTCTTGAGCAGTGACAATAGATCCAAGGAAATCTTGGACTTGATACATTCAGATGTGTGTGGGCCAATGACTGTTGCCTCTCTGAATGGGTATTTGTACTATGTACTCTTCAAAGATGACCACTCTCGAAAAACTTGGATTTACTTCCTGAAGAACAAGGATGGAGTCCTTGCAAAATTTCAAGAATTCAAAGCTCGGATTGAGAACCTGACCAGAAGAAAGATCGAGGTACTAAGATCAGATAATGAAGGAGAATACACCTCCAAAGATTTCAACAATTTTTGTATTGAAGCAGGGATCAAGAGGGAGTTCACAGTTCCTTACAACCCTCAGCAAAATGGGGTTGCAGAGAGGAAGAACAGAACTATCATCGAGGTAACCAAAGCAATGATACATGATCAGAGTCTACCTATGACTCTATGGGCAGAAGCATCTATGACAGCAGTGTATGTTCAGAACAGGAGTCCTCATCAAATCTTGAAGAACATAACTCCAGAAGAAGCCTTCACTGTAGTGAAACCTAAGATTGGACACTTCAGGATATTTGGGTGCCCAGTATATTTTCATGTACCCAAAGAGAAGAGATCCAAGCTAGACCCTTCAGGAAGAAAGGGTACATTTGTGGAATACAGTGAATCTTCGAAGGCATATAGGATCTACATTCCTGGTCAGAGACAAATTGAGATAAGCAGAGATGTAACTTTTGAGGAAGAGATAGCCTTCCAAAGATCCAGAGAATCCCATATGGAAGTTGACAGTGAGACAATGCCTTCTCCCCCATCAGAAGTTCAGAGGGAGACATGCATTATTCTAATTGATCCAGTTATTCCAACTGATTTAGTTGCTCCAATTGACATGCCTAGAGATATTGCAGTAGGACATAAAAGGCCTGCTTGGGCCCGACAAACTCTACAGGAAGCAGAGGGAAATACAACCCCTCAAGGGACATCCCAAGAGAGCAAGAGACCAAAGAGATTTTCAAGCTACCTTTCAGCCATGAGCCACATCATTGACTCTGAGCCTTCTTGTCATGGAGAAGCTTTAGGTGAACAGGTATGGCAAGATGCCATGACAGAAGAATATCAGTCTATATTGAAAAATGATGTATGGGATATTGTTCTGAGACCAGAAGGGAAGTTTGTAGTGACTTCCAAATGGATTTATAAAATCCAGCATGCAGCTGATGGAAGCATCGAGAAACACAAAGCGAGATTTGTAGCCAGAGGGTTCTCGCAAGTAGAGGGAGTTGACTATGATGAGACATTTGCTCCAGTAGCCCGATACACTTCCATTTGTTCTATCATTGCACTAACTACATCCATGGGTTGGAAACTACATCAGATGGATGTAAAGACAGCCTTTCTCAATGGTGAGATTGAGGAAGAAGTTTATATCAAGCATCCAGAAGGATTCGTTAAACACAACGAAAAATTTCATGTGTGCAGGTTGAAGAAAGCCCTGTATGGACTAAAGCAAGCACCTCGTACTTGGTATGAGAAAATGGATGGATGCTTGATGAGTTTGGGCTTCAGCAAGAGTGTTGTTGATCCAAACCTATATTATCACATTGTTGGCAACGAGTGCTTAATCTTGGTCCTATATGTGGACGACCTTTTCCTCACCGGTTCAGAGAGACTCATTGTTGAATGCAAACAAGCATTGACTAATAAATTTGAGATGAAAGATCTAGGCTTGATGCACTACTTCTTGGGACTAGAAGTATGGCAGAGGATAGATGAGATTTTCCTGAGTCAAGGAAAATATACAGTGGAGATATTGAAAAAGTTCGGTATTACATAATGCAAATCCATGCCTACACCAATGGTGATGGATTTGAAAAAAAAGATGAATGATGTTGATTCAGGCGAGATTGATCCACACTTGTACGGACAACTGATTGGATCACTGATGTATCTGGTTAACACCAAACCTGATATATGCTATGCAGTGAATGTGCTTAGCCAATTCATGAGTCGACCGAGACGGACTCACTGGCTAGCAGCAAAACATGTATTGAGATACCTACGAGGCACAGTTGGATATGGCCTGAGATATGCCTCCAGTGTAGACTTGAGCTTGCAAGGATATGCCAATGCAAATTGGGCAGGGAACGCAGTGGACCGGAAGAGCACCTTCGGTTGTTGCTTTACTTTAGGGTCTGCCATGGTTTCCTAGTGCAGCAGGAAACAGGGCTCTGTGGCATTGAGTACCGTAGAGGCAGAGTACATAGCATTGAGTGTGGCGGTCCGCAAAGCAGTGTGGCTTCACAAACTTCTGACAGATTTATTCGATCATGAGATGGATCCTACTACTATTCATTGTGATAACCAGAGCTTTGTAAAGCTCTCTAAGAACCCTGTGTTTCATGATAGATCAAAACACATTGAGATAAAATATCACTATATCAGAGACATGGTGCAGAGGAAAATGGTACACATGCAGTACCTTCCTACCCATGAGCAGATTGCAGACATCTTCACCAAACCGCTTGCCAAGACGAAGTTCGAGTACTTCCGTGAGAGACTTGACCTGGTGGAGAATGGCTCCCTAGCTGAGAGGGAGTGTTGATGATTACAGCTACGTGAGACATCCTCCAGAACACAGACTGAGTGAGTCAGCCTGAAAGAGAGCCCATGAGTTGGGTGTGCCCATGAGATGGGTGTGTTGTTCCTCTCTAAGACGGAGAAGGAACATTGTGTGCCCCTGTGTGGGGTGAGGAAGCCCATGAGTTGGGTGTGCCCATGAGATGGGTGTGTGGTTCCTCTCTGAAACGGAGATGGAACATTGTGTGCCCCTGTGTGGGGTGAGGAAGCCCACAAGTTGGGTGTGTCATTCTCTCTGAGACGGAGATGAAACAATGTATTGGTATCCTCTGTGCAGAGAGTTGAGATGATGTGATACTCCAGATGATTCTCCTGTGAGACGCAGTGAAATAGAGATCTGTTGAGTAGGACGTGTCTGTGACTGAGCACAGGTGAACGTGATCCTAGTGGCTAAGCACTAGTGAGTGTGTATTCTCCTGTGAGACACAGTGAGATAGAGACGTGGACGTCCCTGTGGCTGAGCACAGGTGGGCGTGCCCCTAGTGGCTAGGCACTAGTGGGTGTATGAGATCCTTTGCTATATTGTCCAAGAGTCAGACTTACCTGTAACCCTATTTGTGATGTAAAGGGTACAAGTCGGCCCCACCATAAAGTGAAAGTTAATTAATGTAAAAGATAATTAATATGGTAATTATTAATTATATTATGAGTTATTGAGGTCGGTCTTGTTGTGCCAATAGACACAACTTTTGATATGTCCAGTCTAATATAAATAACGGTAATTTCACCATTGAGAAAACACAACACAAGTGTGAGTTTGGAAATTTCAACAAGTACTTGTTCTTGGGCTGAAGTGCGCACCTCTCTTGGGCGCTAGCTTTCTAGGTTTTGTAAGCACCCTTTTGTGTGCTAAGTTTATGGTGTGGGAGGTCTTTCTCTTGAAGAATATAGCAAAGGATTGGTTGGGTTTTCTTCCCTTGTTGAGAAGGGTTTCCCAGGATACTTCTTGTGTACTTGTGCATGGTATTTCTTCTTGTGATCTTGATTGCTGCAAAAAATTGTTAATGGTGAAACTGCAATTGTCTATGGTTCAAGTAAAATGTTAAAATTGGAATGAACTTCATGCTTGAGCCTAGCTTAATGAAAAATCAACAACTTGTGTAGAGATGTGACCTAGAAGAGGAGTGCACTAGTCTTCTCTCTCTCTCTCTCTCTCTCTCTCTCTCTCTCTCTCTCTCTCTNAAATTGTTAATGGTGAAACTGCAATTGTCTATGGTTCAAGTAAAATGCTAAAATTGGAATGAACTTCATGCTTGAGCCTAGCTTAATGAAAAATCAACAACTTGTGTAGAGATGTGACCTAGAAGAGGAGTGCACTAGTCTTCTCTCTCTCTCTCTCTCTCTCTCTCTCTCTCTCTCTCTCTCTCTCTCTCTCGGAGTTGCTAGGGTTTCATGGTCTTCTTGGAGCATCTTGAAATCTAAGGTTAGGATTTATCCTTTGAAATTATGGTTTTGTGATAAAACTCGAGAGTATATTTGGTGAAGAAAAAAAAGTAAAATGGATGTCTTGCCTTGGAGGACTTGTTGGAGTGATTCTTGCACGCTGGAGCTCCTTGGTTGAGATAGGGCTTTTCTTGGTTTTCCCTAGCTAGGGTTTTGAAGAGTTAGTGGTTTGTACTAGTCTTGAGAGAAGGCTATGGTATGTACATGAACTTCATCTTGAGCTTATTGAAGTTTCCAGCTGTCCAAAACTTGTGCAATTTCCAAATTTGATTTTCAGCCATCCATGTTCTTCATGTTTGTCACTTACAGCTATATATGTCTTGTTAATTTGACATAAGTAAAAGGGCAATTTTATTGAGTGACTTAACATCATCATTGAAGAATTTAAGTGTTGTTCCGCTGCTGTTATATCTGTTGTTTTGTGATGTTATATCTGCTGTAAAAGTGAATTTTCAGATCTGGTTTATGCTTGATAAGTTGCCCTTGAGGGTTGGAACTTATCTAGACTGTTTGGTATCTTTTCTCCTTCGAATGCCTAGAAGATTGGGTTGTTAGAGAGTGAAATATTATATCTTTTCCACTGATGTTTTACACTCTATTTCATAACAACCCTATGACTGAAATTCATAGGGTTAAGATCCAAGAAACCTCTAGTCAACAAGGTGAAATTTCTGAATTGCAATAAAGTGTGAATTTTGAGAAATTTCAACATGGTATATGAGCGTTTTGTGGCTAAGATCACTCTAGAGTAAGAGGGATCTTGTATTTCAGCTGAAGATTACCTGGGAGAGGTGATTAACCTTGTTTGAGGTTGCTGCATGTGATACACTAGTGTGCTTGAGATGAGCACTTGCATCTGTGAGAGGTTTTGATGAGTCTCTCTTGTGATGAGAGATGATGGATCTACTATATTGATGGCTGTTATGGATTTATTTTCAACAGGTGTGATGCCTAGGAGGACCTCTAATAGGTGGCTCATTTGTTGTAGGGGTTGCTAGTGATAGGTGGTAAATATATGTGATAATTGACTGGTATGGTTTTATTATCAGCAAGTGAGATACTCAAGAGGACCTGCGACATGTGGCTGATTTGTTTCGGTAGATGCCAATTTGTTTTTCACCTGTGATAGGTGGAATATCTTCTTCATATTGTAGATTTTCCGAGATGAATATGGCATTGGTCTCTTGCTTGTCCTCTAACACTTTGTCTAGTCTTGGATGGTATGACAATGGAGCTTCGAGACATATGACGTATTACAAGTCCTTATTCAAATATTTTAATAGCCAAAGGGAGGCATGAATGTGGAGCTTGGTGATGACGCTACTTATCTTGTGAGAGGAGTTGCACCATCTCTTTTCAAATGCCTTTAGGGGATGTTCTTGAGTTGGGCGATATCCTATTTGTTCCTGGTTTGAGGAAGAAACTTCTTTCAGTTTCTTGTATGACAATTGTATAGTAGGGAGTTGGTTTTGAGGGATAGTAGTGCACCATAAGTGATTGTATTCTAGCTAATCCGAGGACTTTGGCTAAAGGGGTGAGAGAGAGTAGCCTTTATGGGTTACTTGTTGATCCAGTGGCACATGTACATTCCAGTGAAAGGTTGAATGAGTCTTCTAGTTATGAGGAGGCTCAAGAGCATACAAGAGCACCTAGATCTTCAGTGAGGATGAGTATACCCCCTAGGAGATATGCTAGTCATGTTTTTTTAATTTCTTCCATCCATGGATCTTCCAGTTGTTCACTGGAGAAAAGGTGTGATACCTTGATGGAGGAGGATGCTAACATTGATTCTAGGTTTGCAGTTGATGGGCATGACTATTGTAGAGTACAAGGATAGGGTTGATGGATTCTCTCATACACAGGGAGTTTCCCATGGATTCTCTCAGATAAAGGGAGTTTCCCATGATGTTACTCTTACTTCAAGATTCTCTTGAGATGAGGGAGTTGACCTAATTCAAGTTGTTTAAGTGGCTGGAGGATTGGAGGTACATGAGAGGGATTCTCATGAAGACAGGTTGATAATAATCTTGCATGGATTGTTACCTATACCACGAGCTTGGTATTCTAGGATGTTAACTTGTGCAGATTTCTATATTTGTGACTTTGAAAATGTGATCCACTTGTCTTGACCTTATACGGAGATATAATTACCATTGCAACATGACTTGGATGACTCGTGGTGTGGTGTCCAATGATGTTGGCCCATGATGTTGACTTGGTGAATGATGGAGTTTGGTAACTTTCTTTTGTTCCAAGGTTACATTCCTTCATATTTATAGGTGGTCATTGATCATTGGAGGATCAAGATGTTGTGATAGTATGGGTGACAATTTCTTTAATGGTGACAATGGTTGACTCTAAGACTGCAGTAGGTACAGATTTATCAGTGGAAGGTTTGGTGGAGTTGCAGAGGGAATCAATAGGTGTCAATCTAAACACTTTCCTTGTAAAAAGGGAGTGTTAGCTTTTGGATTACTCCAAATTGGGGGTGTTTCATGAGTTTTGGGGTAGATGGTGTATGTTTACCCTCCAGATGGTCCAAGATGGATTGGTGCATGGGAGATGGTCCATGATGGATTCACATAGTAGAGACAGCTTGCTTAGTGATTGTTTGACCTCAGGTGCATGTTTGCTTGGCATTCTTCCCTACGGCACTAGAGTACTCTTGCTTGCTTGGTGGACACCCTTCATTATGGTACACAATCTTGGAGCTTGTATTTTGTATGGCATCACCTTGGAGCATGAGATGTGTACCCTTTGAGTGGAATACTTCACTTGTCTAGGCCTACATGAGCTTATTGTAGGTTGTTTGTAAGGGCTTGGGCCCAATTTTATTGTTAGCCTCCCTTACCTCTCATATATATAGAGGAAAGAGAGAGTCCTTTCATTATCATCATCATTGTACTCTTATTTTTGTACCTGTCTTCTTGGAGTGATTCATTGGGGTTCATGAGGAAACTCTAGGAGAAGTTATACATGGGAGGAGCGTGTTTTTGTTGGAGATTGCTCTTGTGACTAGGGTTTGTTCTTGCGAAGAAAAAGGCATCGGAGATGATGATCATATAACTTGTGTTGTTCATTCTTAATCACGCTTGTGTAGAGATGTGACCTAGAAAAGGAGCACACTACTCTCTCTCTCTCTCTCTCTCTCTCTCTCTCTCTCTCTCAGTTGCTAGGGTTTCATGGTCTTCTAGGAGCATCTTGAAGTATAGGGTTAGGTTTTATCCATTGGAGGTTTGAGATTAGGGTTTTGCAATAAAACCCTAGGCTATATTTGGAGATGAAAAAGAGAATAGGACATCTTGCCTTGGGGGACTTGTTATAGTGATTCTTGCATGTTGGAGCTCCTTGGTTGAGCTAGGGTTTTTCTTGGTTTTCCCTAGCAAGGGTTTTGGAGAGCTAGTGGTTTGAAACTCTGTACAAGCCTTGAGAGAAGGCTATGGTATGTACATGAACTACATGTTTAGCATATTAATGAAGTTTTCGGCCATCCAAAACTTGTGCAATTTCCAGATTTGATTTTCAGCCATCTATGCTCTTAATGTATTGTTATTTACAGATATATGTGTCTTGTTGATTTGACAAAAGTAAAAGGGCAATTTTGTTGAGTGATTTGACATCATCATTGAAGAATTTATGGGTTGTTCTGCTGTTGTTATATCTGTTGTTTTGCTGCTGCTATATCTGCTGTAAAGGTGAATTTTCAGATCTGGTTTATGCTTGATAAGTTGCCCTTGGGGGCTGAAACTTATCTAGACAGTTTGGTATCTTTTCTCCCTGGATTTCCTAGAATATTGGGCTGTTAGAGACTGAAATATTATATCTTTTCAACTGTTGTATTATAGTCTATTTCATAACAGCCCTAAGGCTGAAAGTCACAGGATTAATACGGGGAAACCTTTAGTCAAAGAAGTGAAATTTCTGAATTGCATTAGAGCGTGAATTTAGAGAAATTTCAACAAGGAGTCATCATAGAATCTGTGTGAAATGATCCATTATTTTGTTCATCTGTCACTCGAGGACTTCCTGAAGCCATAGCTTGATAGGTTCTCCTGCTCCATTGTCTTTCTTTTATCCAACATGTGAGGTTGCTTGGGCCAACAAGGAAGATCTTCTATGGGGTTAATTAGCTCAAGGCCCGTCTTCCTATACCCTGACCTCGTGGGGAACATGCACGGAAAAACAACAAAGAGAAAATTGTTCTAATACCATTGATCTATATTATGTTGAGAATGAACTGAAAGATAGGATTAAGACATAAAAGTTACACAAAGACGCAAAGAAAACCAACTTCTATTACTCAAAGAATGGTGAAAAACATTGTACAAATACAATGGCTAGGATGGTGGTAGCTATATTTGAGAAGAGATGTGTCTGCTACGCTCATTTACAAAAAGGTTATAACAAGAGAGTGAAACTACATTCTCTCAAATGCCAAAACCCTAAAATGCAAGAACCCTAACGTTAACATGGTGTTAAGGTTGAGTGTGAATGTTGAGCTAGATGAAGCTAAGTTGTACAAAAAGGAGAGCGTTGCCAAGACCATAACTTTTCACTTGTTGCTCTTTTTTTGGTCTTCTTTAGCTCGTTAGAAAATGAATTTGTAGTTGAATCCTAATGCTCTTCGTCCAAGTTGAAATCGCAAAAAACACATGGGAAGGCCTTGAAAAATGCATCGAAAGTTCGGAACCCGAAAACTGTCAATATCATGACCATTTCATAAATGACACCAAACAACAATTTGGATCACTCTCTTCTCTGTACCAGTGCTTGTTCTCCCTATCTTGCAACAATCTTTTGATATTGAGATAGATGCTTCACAATATGCCATAGGGATTGTTCTTGAGCATGAGGGGCATCCAATGGCATACCATTCAAGTACCTTGTCACAGGGCCAAGCTCAACTACAACACTTACGCCAAGAAGTTTTATGCCTTAATCCAAGAACTCACACAATGGTTGCCCTACATACTTAGTATGAAAACTATTTAATACAACGATCATCAACCCCTTAAGTGTTAAATTCCCAATCAAATTTCAAGAACAAAGGCATTTAAAATGGGCTTCCTACATTCGACAATTTCAATCGGTCATTTAATATAGGAAGTGTAGCTCTAATAAAGTGGTTGATCTCCTAAGCAGACCCCCTGCCAAGGCTTTTTCTATCTTAGATCTTAGATGTATAGCGTATGGCGATTGGAAATCCCAATATGTCTGAGACCCTTGCTTTGGTCTAGTCATGGAGTCCATACAACATCCCACTGTGGTCAATTACACTGCCTTACTTGACTACACAATCCAAGATGAAATTTTTATTTAGACATTGAAACAATTGTGTGTCCCAATTGGTTCAGCTAACCTTCTTCTTATCAAGAAGACTCGCTCTTCATCCTATGCAAGACATTTTTGGGGTGTACAACACTCAACTACACCTATAGAGGTACTTATTTTGTCCTTTTGTGAAGAAACAAGTGGAAGATTACATCTAGAGATGTCCACATTGCAGCCAAAGCAAACCTGCCAACAAAAGCTCAGGTTGTACCAACCTCTATTGGTTCCCTCTAGGCCTTGGGAATTCATCTCTATGGATTTCATCAGTGATCTACCCACCACTCAATGAAAGCATGACTCCATCTTTGTGGTAGTACGCAAATTTTCCAAGATAGTAATTTTGAAAGCATGCAACAAAACTAGAAATGCTCCTAAAGCTATGGAACTTTTATTCCAACATGTTTGGAGCCATTTCGGATAACCATTGACCACCATTGCGATTGTGACTCTAGATTTCTCAATCACTTTTGGAAATCCTTATGGAATCTTTTAGGCTATTGGCTTTGGTTCTCTACTGTGCATTTCATTCACAAACTTATGGCCAAATTGAGGTAGTGAACAAAACATCGGTACATGCTCTTCACATCGACCACCAACAAAACAAACAATGGAATCAATGATTGCATATTTTGCAACATAGCTACAATAGAGCTACTCATGTCTGTCTTTCAGCCTCTTACTCCTTATACGATTCTAGCTGTTCTCCCAACTCCATCCACATCCCCGATAGGATCATAACAAAGCTTTTTATTTTGTACAAAACTTGGCCAAGATCCACAACAGGGTTCATGACATCCTTCAACAAACACAAGCCAAGTATACAATACTTCATGATCGACATCAAGTTGCTCCACGTTTTCAGGTTGATCGCAAAATTTAGTTGCATTTGGATAAGCAATGCTTTAAAAATCAATATCAAGTCCATTCAACAAGGAAAATTTTAGGGGCTATATATCGCCTATGGGCTAATTTTCCATGTTTTTTCCAAAAAAAAAGATTTTCCAATTTCCATTTTTTCTAAAAGTGATTCACCCAAATTCTATAGAATAAAATTATTTTACCTTAAAAATAGCCAAGTTTTATAGAAAATATATAAAATCCTTAGAAATTTGAATACTTTTACAAAAAAAATCACCAAACATTTTATAGTTTGCATATTAAGAACTAGTAAGATCCGCCAAGGTTTCTACATTCTGAGATAAATTTTCATCCTTAAAATTATCCCTGCCATTCAGTATGGTCCGTACACCATCATTGCCATTCAGTATGGTCCTTACACCATCATAGAAAAAATGGGTCCTAATTCCTTCAAGTTGGTGCTCCCACCTTAACTTGGCATTCATGATGTGGTGGATGTCAACCAATGGAAGTTGTATGAGCAACCTGGCTTCATTCTAGTCACAATTCCAGATTTTCAACCTCCCCTTTCTAAAGATATTCTTCTTGATGTTCGCACCATACCCACTGAGCATCGTCAAATCATCACTTACTTGACGAGCCACAAAGGCACTTTGCCCACTCAAGCTAAGTGGATGTCCCAATCAACATTTGTGCAACATTTTCCCTATCTCCCGAATTTCCTCTCAACGGGGAGAAATTAATGAGACTTAGTCTAGTGAACATGTGTGAAAATTTATTATACTTGTTCTCTCCTATTTTGTACTATAGTATATTTTATACTTTATCCTTGTATCTTTTGGGTGACTAGGTCTAAATTTAAGCATTCAAGGGCTTTGGCAGTCCAACATAAGAGATATCATTTTTGGGATTATCTGTGTTGAGTAAGTCATTAATCCATGACCCATATCCATGAGCATTAGTCGCAATTGACCAATTTTCTCATGACTTTGAATATTTCGCTTAGCACTTATTGCATCAAGTAATGCTCACAAGGGTGAAGAAGTGGGATGGAAACTAGCGAAATAAATCTCATAGCCTCAACCATCACCTCTGGAGCTTGCACCCAATAACCAAGACATCTCGAGAAGGTCGCCCATCCAAAACTCCTCTGGAACAAACATGCTTAACCATGGATTTTTTCCCCATAGTCAAGCCCACTTAGCTTGCTACCCCATTTGCAAAACCTTAGCAAGTATTGTACCTAATGAACTATTCAATTAGATCTCCCTTGACTAATGCTCGTGTATATGCACCATGGATTAATGACTTACTCAATGCAAATAATCCCAAGAATGGTATCTCATATGTTGGACTGCAAAAGCTGGTTGGTTTTGCATTGCAAGCTTGGGAAAAGTTAATTTGGATATAATCTTTTTTCTATTGTAATAGAAAGATATGTGATTGTCCTTGCATATTGAGTATGCTAATCTGATTTTCGGATCTGATTTATATTTTACTTAATGTTGGACTGGTGCTGAGTTGATTTGATATTCAGATCTGATTTTCAGACTTCTTTGCTTAAATCTATCAGTGGTTAGCTGCTATAATGATCTAACCTCTTGATAATGCAGTATCTACACTCTTGAATCTTGTGTACGATGTTTTGGCTTATGTAGATATGAAGTTTTGATAGATGTTTCAAAAGTTTTCAGATTCATCTGTTGGATTTAAGTTCCACGAGCGCAGATCTGTTGTCAGGAGATGAAATTTTAACATATAAATGAGTGTACAGCATTTGTACGATTCCAGCAATCTCCTCTCACACTTACTCTCTTCTGATTACTTGTGTGGGCATTTTCTTACATTGCTGGCATTGTGCTCATATCATACTCCTACTTACATGGAGAATATTATACATGGTATCTATCCTACAAAAGTAACAAAGGGAACAGGAAGCATCCCTTTGCCTACTACACAATTTCAGAAGCTTAAACCGGCTTTTAATCTCTTCGGTATGTCCCAAATCTCAGTGTAGTTTGCTTGTTGAGATTTGGAATACTTTTAACATGATAAAGTTTTTGTAGGGCCACACGTAAAAATTTGGTAAAAAAGGCAGATATACCATAAAGAAATCAGAGAGCTATTTTGGATACCACGTTACCGGCAATAACCTCATATGAAAGAAGAGGCGAATTTGGAAAGGAACTTTGAGGTTACAAGTAGACAAAAGCACAAAGAGATAATTCATGTTTCGGGTGGTTAATCCGCATGCAAACTTTTGCCTTCACTTGTAGACACCTAGCTTGGCATGGCTGGTTTAAAACCAGACTTCGGCTCTTGATAACTGTCCCTGGGGTGCAGTCCTGCAGTCAGTTTTGTATCTCATTTTGTGAACTACAGCTTTTATGTATAGAGTCTAAACTCCTTTTTCTTCAAATAAAAGGCAAAATTTTGACTTGACACTTCGTCTACAAACTCGTTCTCAGAAGATTGTGTGAAATGTGTCAATAATTTGCATATTTTTAAAGACAAAGGACAAAATTACTAATAGCCTTCCTGATCGATAGATGCTATATTGATTAGAAATATTTTAAAATGGAGGAAAAAGCATTAGTTGGAATTATCTGGAAAAAAAAAAGGGTTTAAAGAATAGTCAATACAAGGATAATAAAGAAAGAGTTATTCATATGGTTTTGGGAATTAACTGCATCCATTGTTTGATTGTTCCGACGTTTCAGGTGACACCTTCACCCATCATCATTCAGGCAATGGGCACAGAAAACCTATGAATAGCTCAAAGAACTGTGAAAGACCATTATTCACATAAAGAGTTGATGGCTAAACTAAATTTTAGTATGCCTAACTGGCTGAGTCAATATCATACCATGGTAACCCGGAATGCACATGAACAGCTTCAATGGCATATTGCAAAGCTGCAACTGGATATGAACAATCGGCAGCTGCAGCTGCCACTTCACTCACGGCCTGGGTTGTATTCATTGTATCCACGGAAATGCTATTTTCACCCAATACCTGTGCAACATCGTTGATGTATTCAGGTATGGTGTCCACCTTGTCTGATACTTCTCCAATGGTGCTAACATACCTGACTGATATATTTGCAGTCAAGCCACTTGCTCTTCCTCCAACTACCAAACCTCGATGCAGACCAGACATCGCAAACCCTGGTGTAACCTTCCCATGCTCCATAGACACCCTATATGAAGCTGTTTGAGGTCGAATCCCTAATACTTTATCATCTGCCATTTTCAGGGGTTTCTTACTCTGCTTGTCTGAATTCTCATCGTCACGACTTCCATACCAGCCAAGTGTAGTGAGTTCTGGATTCAAATCCACCCCACCGCAACCCTTAAAACCCTTGCTGCCGCGCTCTGAGTGTGTACCATCCCCTTCAGATAAAACATTATCATTAAATCTTCGCAATATGGAAGCTGTTGGCGATGCAGAGGAAGCTGATTGAATGCGCCTATATAGGCTCAATTTGGCTAATGGAGCCATCTCTTTATCTACTATGAGGCTTTCTGTTTCGGATCAAAAAATAACTGACCCCATTAGCAAAAAGTCCAGGCTTTTACGCATAAAGAGATCCCAATATCTATAACCTGATTTGACATTATACAATGGTTTACTGGCCGATCAGTTTGTATATGCAGCAATAGGAAATGATAAAAAGAAGAGAAACCCTTCTATTATGCTTGGGATAAAAAATTGTGAATTTTACCACTGCTGCTTCAAAAACTTGAAGTGTCAAACATTGAATAGCCTTTGCATCGATTTTCTACTGAAATCCTTATCGCAAGTGCTGGTATTCATCGCTAATTTGATAAAACCGTGGATTTATCATAGATGTCGGGACTCGGAAGGGATCCACGGTTGGGGTCGGGCACCAGGGTTTAGGGCTTAAAAGCGAACGAAAAGCTGGGGTTTAAGGCACTCTCGTTCAGTCTTTCAAAGATGCATATTTTAAGAATCTTCGTTTGTTTATCAATTCTTATTGATCACTGAACTTACAGGTTTGACGTCCAATATGTCCGAATTTCTCAATGGGTTAATTTTTAACTATGTAAAAGTAATTAGTACTATTGATTATGTGTTTTTTTTAATTTATTCGAAAAAAATTGGAGTATTTTGAGTTTATAATTTATTTATTTTTCGAGTTAGAGTTTAGAAATAAACTAGGGTATTATCAGAAAATGTGTATGTATAGAATTATTAAAATGTTTTGGATTTTATGAGTATTTGGCATGTCGTTAAGCTTTTCTCTAGAGGTAATAGAGTGTTTTAATAGGTTGGTTAGATGAGAGGTATAATACAGATTCAAGTTTAAGTTTATTTGATCTATTTAATTTAGTGGTTTTAGTTTAAAAAATATTGACAATAATAATATAGAAAAAATGATTATATATAAATATATATATTATTAAAGTTTTGATATAATAATGTTTTATATATGTATTTGGTTTGAATTAAATTCATAAAAAAATATAACTTTTCAACTACGAAGAAAATATATTTAAGGTGTTTTAATAACATTTTATATATGTATTATGTTTGAAATAAATTCATAAAAATATAACTTATCAATTATAAAGAAAATATATTTAAGTAGTTTTTTATTAAATTAAAGATGGTAGATGAAGTTAACTCCATTGGCAATTGTTTCTAATAGCACAAAGATAAGTCAATAGAATGTGTAGAAGTTGTAAAATATTTTTTTTATTTTAAAAATAAAAATGTGGTTAAAACTTTTCATCAATAAATTATAAAACATTGTAAAATGTTATTTGAATTAATTATTATTCAAACATTGTAACAATAAAAATCTATAATAACTTTTTATTTGAAGGAAAAAATATATTTGAAACAATGAAGAATGTCGTGAGTGTATAAATAGTTTTTGCTGCCTTTAATCTATGTTTGTTCACATACCTTGTTTTCCAGATTTTTTTTATATAATATCATTCTTCCTTTTTAATATTATGAGACAGTTTAATTATATAATATTTTTTCCAATGCTAGATTCATAAATTTTTATGGTTATATGTGATTTAAAAAAAAAAATTGAAAACTTTACATTTTTATTGGAAATAATGTTTATATTAGTAATTAATTGGAGTTTGTTTAGAGATTCTTTCAACAAAGTTTAGAATAAGTTTTGTGTGCAATTGTATTTTCTAAGTTGGTATAGTCGAGTGTTTGGGTAACTCCCTCATGGGAGGGAGGGAGAAATATGTACGAGTATTAGTTTTCTGTGTTGAGGCGTAGGAATAGATTAGCATTATTTTTCTCAATATCGGTTGTGCGTGGAAGATTGTTGCCTATCATTGTTGTTGCCGCTACTTGCATATTTTATGGCGTGCCACGGTGAAGTCACCAATGGAGTCCACTTATTTCACATACATTCTTCAGATCTGTTGATGTTGTTGAACCTTGGTTCAAGACTGTTGGAGGACCGAATCGTATCAGCCATGGGCATGGAAAATCACAATTTGTTATTGGTCAATACACAACAATTTTTATCTATTCTGTCAGCGATTTTAGTTGGCCCTGGTCAACGATTCTGTAAATGCGGAAGGATTGGTTTCATCATGGGTACTAACAGTTTATTCTTTCTTGGTCCCATAAACCCTGCAGTTTTAGACTTTTGGGATGACTTGAATAGTGATGCCGATCTCAAGCTAACTGAGCCCTAGTTTCGCACACGTCAATGGGATCAACGAACAAGCTATCACAGAGGCTCAAAGCCAATTCGAGACAAGAAGGGAAGTGTCCATATCTTGTCCACTCTTCGCCAAGCAATGAATGTGCATGAGGAAGATGAATCGTATTCAAATGGTCAAACATTTTCCAGTGTCTTAAAATGAATTTTGAATACACGAGAATAAAATATGTGATATGGATGGATGTTTAGTTTGTATGTATGCAAATTGTGTTTTAGTTTGTATTGTTTTGTTTGTAAAATTAAATGATCCAGAACCAATTAATTGAACAGAGTAACATTTAAATTAGTGGTTCTCGACGTTCTTTGGGGCCAAGAGAACACAACACTAGTTTGAGTATGTTTACAAGTATGTTATATACGGATGGGTCTTGTTGTGCTTCGGGCTTCGAGAGCATCAGTTACAGGTTATTTTTTACGAGATCTTTGTAGGTCAAGTTGTTTGATCAACTTTTGAACACATCCAGTATCCAGACCACCTTCCTAGCAATTGACGGATAGTCAAAAGTGAAATATCCGACAGATGGTGGTAGGTCCATAGAGTGGTTTATTACTTGACAACTTTTATCGCGGAAGCCCCAGCAAGCCGAGTTTGTCAATATTGTTGATCTTGCAAGTTCGTTAATGATGGTCAGAGGCATTTATGTTTTAAATGAATGAAATGGGAAGCTCAAGAGTGTGAAGAAGAGAAGAGCGAAAATCAGGAAGTTCAGAGTGAGTGTAAGTGCTGAGAAAGACCAGTCAGACTATGTGACTTATATAAATGCAGTTTGTATCATAAGTTTTGTAAAGAGCCTTATGTAATTGTGATCAATGTTGTAATGAGTGTAATGTAAGCATTAAGGGAGGGTATTGGAAATAATGYTTGCATTAGTAATTAGTTGGAGTTTGTTTGAGTTTGTTGAGAGAWTCTCTCAAAAAACATGTCCAGGTTTAGAATAAGTTGGATCTGACAACAAATCCATAAATATATTTATATTGTGTGTATTCATAATGAAAAGTAAATTTTGTGTKCAATTGTATTTTCTAAGTATTTTCACCATAAAAACATATATAAACATTATTAACTGAGCTTCACAAATAAAAGAAGTTCAAAATGAAAATAAATGTAATAATGCAACATATGAGAGTTCTTACTCCACTACCTACTTTGTCTTRTTGAAAAGGGTGGGATATTGAAAATTATTTATATAAGAATTGGTTTTAGATGTTGAAGATTTTTCCACATAAAATTATGTGTAATCTTGAACATTATGACTACACATAGTTTTTACTTAGAAAAATCTTGAACRTTATGATTCATTGTGACATTTACATACTCTACTTTTAAATGATTACAAAATTAAAATATCACCCTATTTGAAAACAATTTTATTGGTATATGGTTGGTGATGTATGGATTAAATACTTTTTGCATTTAAAACAAGGCTACTAGGTAGCATATACCTGCCGAATATAATAATGAAAGTATTGTTTAAGGAGATAAGAAGAGGAGTAGGCATGAAATGACTAGATGGCGGAAATATTTATTAAATTTACATTAGGGGAAGTGAAGGCAGCAATAAGACTTCAAAGTTTTTGGCCAATAAGATTTTAGATAAATGAGATTTAAAATTTAAAATTAATCATTATTTTTTAAAACTTTAGATAAAGGGGTGTATATTTTATGATCAACCATGAACTAATAGAAAGTCAAACCTAACTCAACACTATATACCATGCCTATCGGGCAGGTATAATAAGTAGATTCCATGCATTGATATGTCAACCATATATGAAAATGTTTTAATAATACATCCCCTTCTCCTCACCTTGTGCCTCTTGCCTACAAAGCAATTGAATTGGAAAAATGTATCAATTGAATTGGAAAAATGTATCAATCTGCAGAAAAAGAAATGCTTTGTCTGCTTCATGATTTTGTTTATTTAAATATTTTCAAAAGCAAACTCTTGAATGAATAGAGCTCTTGGAAGTCTTTGTATTGCCTAACAATGCCCATTCTTATCATAGTTCGATTTGATTTGCATTTTCATATCCATGTTTGGTTATCTTTTGTTAAATTTTGATGTGTTGTTTGTGAGATGGGTGATTGGGGACATATATATTGTATTGTTGTTGGATGGTTATCATTTCTCAAAAATAACTTATTATAAACATAGGAATATAAAGTTTCATTATTTGTTAAACAAAAGATATAATGGTTGAACGAGTGCAAGAAGACATAATGGTTGAACGAGTGCAAGGAAGAGTATAGAAGAAAAAGAAGTTAACAAAATGCAAAACTAAACTCCAAACTTACTTAAAGCTAAACTAAAATCTCAATCATTCAAAGGCATAGATGTGTTGAAGAAATTGCGCTCCTTTATGCAAGAGAGTAAGAAAAACTAACATTCTTTGATGAATTTGTCTTATTGTGAAAAGGAGGACAATGAAAACTTGGAACTTTAGAAGAATCTTTGGAAGTATTGCATCTACTTCCAACTCCATAAGACTTGAGAAACTATGTAATCATTGTTTGAGACAATGTGCATTATGTCTATGGACTTGATCTTGCAAATATATTAGAGTATCGTAAAGACCAATTTTAGCGAAAACAAAATCTTAACACAAACCTTTGTGAAATTCAAAGAAGAAAGCACAAATCTACAAATGTCGACAAAGGAGGACACAATGCTAGGATATTTAGACACTCAGGAGTTAGTTAATATCTACTTGGTCTAATATGTCGTTAGTTAAAAGTGTGTTTCTTTAGTATGCATTAGTATGCATTTGTAGTTAGGAAATCCGACGGTCACGATATGTTCCTGACATAGAGTGATCCGACGGTTCATACTCTCCTCGATCTTAACGGCCATTGATTCGTGGCTTA
>ML782438.1:579485-597788 GCA_009831015.1 Picea engelmannii
TGGGCCTAATGGTTAAGAACATGTGTTTCCTCTTAAGAGGTTACAGGTTCAAATCCAGAGGGGGGTAGGGTATGTATACCTTCGTAGACTTTACCAGTCAAATCGTTGGGCGGAGGGGGGTCCCTTGTCCCACAAACAAGGGGTCTCATACACCAATTTGGTAATATGAATCATTATTTTTTGTTGTTCATAATTTATTTTTGAATGTAGAAATAGATTTGGTATGTTGAAAAATTTCCATAGCACTTGGATTATACAGAAATAATCACTTAAATCTACAAATCCAACAAATTTTCACCAAATTTCTAATAAATATCTCCAAAAAAAATCTTCATTTCTTAAAATCTTTAACCTACAACAATTTACACAGCACCAGGGTAACTAGGGTAACTGGAAACGGAAACGTAAGGGGTAACATCCGACTGTAATAATGGAATCCAGGGCACAGAATTTGCATCTTGTCTCGGATGTCTCCATGTAGCTTGAAACTGTACCGAATGTAAATTCAGTGCTCGATGTGCAATGCAAATTAAGAGGACAATATGTGATTCATTATTTCTCCGAGAGGAAGGAAAATAACATTAGAATTGGGCTCCATTTCTAGCGATTTCCACGTTCCATGTAAGGCCAATCGCTGTATAGGGATTTTTAAGAAATCTGCTCTGCTTCGAAGAAAATTTTCGCAGGAATTATATCCATTAACATAATTTGTATCTCGCGCGCGTCTCTTTACAGTTGCTGGAGATCGCGCCCCCATTTCTTTGAAGGTAAACCTAAAATCCGGTGCCTTCTGGTTGGGTTCTCGAGTTCAAATCGAGTAAAGATATCACGAAGGGTTGAAATCATAGTCGTAGCTCATTTTCTCCCCTGAAATCCAACCTTGGAACCCCAAATTTTGATCTCGAAGCTGCCAGGAATTTGATCTCGGAATTTGCCCTAATTAAGAATTCGGGAGCGGGATAAGAAAAATCATAGCGCGAAAAGACGTCCTGTAGCATCTTGTGGAATCGTGTAATACTAAATTAGCACAATATGGAAACCCATCGCATTCATGCCAAGTTGATCAAACGATGGAGGTGCGAACAATTGAAACCAGGGACAAGGAAAGGATCGGTGATATGTTTAGGGCGTTGGTTAGTTGTTCTATGAAATGGTTTTTTTCGCTGAAATTCGATGGTATAAATTTAGACAAATCACTATTTTTTGTTGTTCAGAATTCATTTTGAATGCAGAAATTGATTTAGTACACTGAAAAACTCCCATGACATTCAGAAAAATAATTACTTAAATATACGAATTCAACAATTTCTAACCAAATTTCAAACAAATACTCTTGAAAAAAATCTTCATTTCATAAAATCTTTAACCTACGACCATATCCAATGATCATTCTCTGACATACAAAGACAAGATTGATACATTCTAAAAATCGACGATAAACAATGGGCGGATAGTCATCGAATGGATCTGGACGGATGAGAGGCTTTTACATGTCACACAAGCTTTGCTAAGGGTAACATGGCGAAATATTTTAAACTGTAAAATAAAATAAACTAGCATGCTCTTTATAAGGGTGAATAAAAATGTTTCTCTACTTTTTGGGTAAGCTATTCCAGATTCATTGTATTACTCTTAAAGAGGAAGATAACAAAATTGTGCCAATGGTAGTGTTGTCCTTTACATCTAAAAAGTATAAAAAAGAGTAATTTCATAGTTCTAAAAAGATAACTAGGTGTGATATCTATGATGTTTATGAAGTTTGTTTATGGGTAGGCAGAGAGCCCAATTACCTTTGTGTATAGAAAACAACAAAATGATTGTCCAAACTTTATTAAAAATTACAATTGCGGGCTAGAGAACTCCACCGGTGGTGGTGCTTATCGTTGTGTGGCCTTTGCGCTTGTTCCAATTGCATCTTTGCCTTTGTCTACCTTGTCATCCAGCTTCTCATCCATTGCTTGCAATTGTTGTTGTATCTCATCCAACTGCAAAATAATCTCTTGATGAGCTTCATTGTGTTCCATGAGGACTTTTCCCATTAAAGTCTTGAGCATCCAATAGAGATCCACTGTCTTAGAATACAATGTGATGCAAGCATGGTGTGAACATGGCTCTAGAAGCCACAAACTCATGCTGGCATCCACCTCCTCATCACTGATAAAATGGCGTAAAACCCTAGCATCAACTTCAACGAGGTCTAGTTCAGCTTGCATCTCCGAGGGTGTGTGAGCCTCATAAGTTTCAGTGCTAACTTGAGCATGATGCATTGAGGCTCTCTCACATCTACTACGGGTTGCTAATGTTGCCTGCCTCTGGCCATCGAAAGATTGTGAGTGTGAGGGATGGAGAGTAGATGGAGGAAATCTGTCGAATCAGATGGAGAGGCGAAGAGTGAGTGAAAGAATGTGGACATCAGATGATAGAGGGGGCTCAATAATGGAAAGGAAAGAATGAAGTGGGAGTGAGGCCAGCCAAGACAGATATCTAAGGACTAGAATGAGGCGCCATGAATGCGCCATTAACTGTATTGAATACCAAGATTTCCATGAAATCGAGAGGAAGTCTGAATCAAGACGTGTCAGACGAGCCCTTATCCTTCACATGTAGTCTGCATGGGTGGGGGAATGAACTATGATGACTCACATTGATGGTTGATAGGAATTATTGCTCGGAGGGGCTTGCGGGGTGCCAAGTGGTGGTGGATCTCACTGCCCTCGCACTTGTCATATCAACCCTCCCTACCACCCGATCCGGGTGAAAAATGTTTTATTGTTAGATAGTCTATACAAAAGTTTTATTGTTTCCAACCATCACGTGATGATAGTGTAATCAATGCTTCATTCTCAATGTAATCATATAGATAAAATTAACATGTGGTTTCCATTTTGAAAGCAATAACTCACATAGAAAAGCATTTATGGTGATTATATATATATATCTGTGTGTGTGTGTGTGTGTATAATTTAATTATAAAATGTTTATTATTATTATAATTTTATAATTATTATAATTTTCATTTTTTTTTGTAACTGAGTGTAAGAAGTTGTATTACTGCCAAAAGGATTATGATACAAAAAGGGGGGCCTCCTGGTCTACCTAGTAGGAAACCAGACCAGGGGTTACCGAGTTGCGCTTACTGATATATATGAGGGGTGGGACTAGTCTACCACCAACAGAAACCAAGTCAGTCCCACCATAACCAGTTTGAAAAGGAAAAGCAACACAGACATAAAAAAAATAGATGTTGCGTCAACCTATTAAGCCCGAGAGGGTAGTGGTCGAACTAACCATTCACTAGTCTAGGACAATGATGTGTTTCTCCCCGCCATCCACCTGGCCCTTGTTATCCTCCTTCTGGGGGATTGTGCGAGTCTTCTTGATGTGGGCTGGCACACCGTGTCCATCGGCTGGTGTGATATCCATGTGGTGGACATAGCGCAGATAGGGGTGGAATTGAGCAGCCAACCGCTCCAGCTTGGATTTCTGGTCCTTCTCGACCTCAACTAACAGTTTGGTAATAGTTCCCAAATTGTTGAGGCAACTCAGGCTTTCTTCCAACATTTTCTTGAGTTCCTTGTTATCCTCCTGTCTGGCGTCTTCTGTTTCCGAACTGACTTTGTCGATCATCTTAGTTAGCCACGCCATCTCCACTGTTTTATGGTAGAGGGTTTCCCTACGCTGCATGGCCCCCAGATCAGTTACCCAGCCTGCTTCTTATGCCAGTGCATCCCATGCTTTGCCTTTGCGTTTTTCTTTTATTTCCTTTTCCCAGCGGGTAATGGTCTCTTTTCCTTTCAGCGCAACTAGAGTTTGGAAGGTACCCTCCGCGTCTTTGGCCGCCTGCTCCATTCTTGACACCCATCGTGGACTATTCTAGACTTCCTTTCCAAGGGGGTATATATATATATATATATATATATATATATATATATATATATATATATATATATTATTTTTTTGTAAGCGAGTGTAAGAAGCTGTATTAAGGATTATGATACAAAAAGGGGGGGGCTCCTGGTCTACCTAGTAGGAAACCAGACTAGGGGTTCCCGAGTTGCGCATACTAATATATACAAGGGGTGGGACTGGTCTAACACCAAGGGAAACCAGGTCAGTCCCACCATAACTAGTTTGAAAAGGAAAAGCAACACATACATAAAAAAATAGATGTTGCGTCAACCTACTAAGCCCGAGAGGGTAGTGGTTGAACTAACCATTCGAATAACCATTCACTAGTCTAGGACAATGATGTGTTTCTCCCCGCCATCCGACTGGCTCTTATTATCCTCCTTCTGGGGGATTGTGCGAGTCTCCCTGATGTGGGCTGGCGCACAGTGTCCATCAACTGGTGTGATATCCATGTGGTGGACATAGCGCAGATAGAGGTGGAATTGAGAAGCCAACCGCTCAAGCTTGGTAATAGTTTCCAAATTGCCGAGGCGACTCGGGCTTTCTTCCAACATTTTCTTGAGTTCCTTGTTATCCTCCCATCTGGCGTCTTTCAATTTCGAACTAACTTTGTCGATCATCAGCTTAGTTAGCCACGCCATCTCCATTGTTTTATGGTAGAGGGTTTCCCTGCGCTGCATGGCCCCCGGATCAATTACCCAATCCGCTTCCTGTGCCAGTGCATCCCATGCTTTTCCTTTGCGTTTTTATTTTATTTCCTTTTCCCAGTGGGTAATGGTCTCTTTTCCTTTCGACGCTACTAGAGTTTGGAAGGTACCCTCTGCGTCTTTGGCCGCCTGCTCCATTCTTGACACTCATCGTGGACTATTTGGCACTTCCTTTCCAAGGGGGTTCCTCTTCGCACCATCCCGCTTGGTCTGTCGCAACTCCTTTGTTGGTTATTCATCATGTACCTCACTTCACAGGGATTCTTCCTTTCCTTGTCCTTGTATCTGTGGTAGTCCCTGTTGTTGTGCTCCTTCGGGTTGCGGCTATTTCTGTTGTTGTTCCTCTTATTGAGTTTCTCCTCCTGCGAGCTTGTCCTTTCAATCATGGCTTGCCCGTAGTGGTAATCACTCCCATCCTTTATTCCCGTTGTAGCTCGTATGATCATGATGACTCACCTTTTATCCCTGTGCGGGTCCCTGCCCCTGCTCATTTGAGATCCTACTGTGCTGCTCTTCGTATCTATACTTTGGCATGGAGGTTCGGTTCTGGACCATGTCACTCCCTCATGCCTTACGTCATTCGTTGCATGTGGTTTATCATCTGTACTTTCCCTTGTGCTTTCCCCGCTCCTCTTTCTGTCACAAGGGTCTTGTTGTCGTACTCCTGCCTGTTGTTTATGTTGATCCTGCATGGTGATTGGTGACCGAGTGTTCGACAATCACATCCTGCATGGGTTCTACATGCCCGCCATTAGGCCTTGCGTTGCCCTTCTCGATGTGACCTTCCTTGCTTAAACTGCCTTCACGGTCTTGTCGCTAGGTGGATGTAGTCTGTTCTGAGTTGACCATTCAGGATGTTGATCCAGGTAGTGTCTAGTTCTGGACCTTCCTTATCTACCCCCTCGTTGGCTAGTCTGTCCGCTCGACCATTCGCTAACCTGCGGACCCAATGCAACTCCACTGTGTTCAAATTTTTCAGATGCTCCTGGATTTTCTGTAGGGAGAGGGCCAGGCGCCAGTGTCTATGAATCTTGCTCACTCTGGTGTTATTCTGGAGTCTCTTCGTCGTGTTGATGACCAGGGTGGAATCGCCTTCCACGAAAGTGTTTGTCATCCTTTCGTGCCTTAGGATTTCAAGGCCAAGCTCCAGGGCTGCGTTGTTGGTTGAGTTTCCCAAACTACCAGCGTACAGCCGGATGATGTTACCACCACCGTCTTTGATCACCCCTCCCATCCCTGCCACTCCTGGGTTTCGTTTTGTTGCACTGTCAAAATTTAATTTGAGGGACCCCACTGAGGGGGGGTCCAGTTGCGGTCTCTTATTCGGAGTTGCGGTTCTCGTGCAACCGTTGTGTTGTTGCGCCCATATTTTAGGTGAAAAAGTTCTAGGATGCGGGCGTCCTAGTTAGTGAGTTGCATTTTTTCCTTCTTGCAGTTGCGGTTCTGCACCGTTTCTTATATTTGTGAGATTATTACATCCTTTAGCTTTCCTTCTGGTAGGCTTTCATTCCAAAAGATGCATCGATTTCTTTCTTTCCATATTGCCCAGATGATCATCCCCGGCATTAGTTTCTAGTAGAGGTTCACCATTTCATTTTCGTTGTAACTCTCATTCCAATTGTTGATGGTTGCGCTGATGTTGCCCTGGATCCTATTGGATTGGCGATAGATGTTGGTCGCCCAATCCCATAGCTTTGTTGTGTAATTGCACTCATCGAGGAGGTGACTGGTTGTTTCCTCCTTAGCTTGACAGAGGTGGCAATGAGATGGACCTATATAACCCCTTTTCCTGAGATTTTCCTAGGTTAGAATTATGTTGTGGAGAACTAACCATTCGAACAGTTTGATTTTTGGCCATTGGGGGTTGTGATAAATCTTTCCCCACTATTGCGCCAGGTCCTCTTGATCTTGGTCCGCGATGTAATGCCGTGCTTCTTTTAAGTTGAATTTCCCACTATTTTCCCTGCCCCGCCTTAATTGGTCCTCGTCCTCTGAGACTGCAATTTTGCTTTTCCCCAGTTCCTCTTGCACCTCTTTCGTTGGAGTTGCGTTATGATCTCTATTTTGTGGGTTGAGTTTATCCCAGGTCCTCCATCTGTTGCTATCAATTATTTTCTTCCAGTAGTGATGGATTTTTGTTTTACCTTGCACTGTCATTTCCTGTTGTAGTTCCTCCCTGTCCGGATTTTCCATTCCGGGTTCCTGTTGCCACACGTCCTCCCAGAATCTAGTTGTTTGACCATTCCTGACTTTCTAGAAGCTGTGTTTATGGATCCAATTCGTGTTGCGCTAGGCTAGATTCTAGATGGTTGATCCCTCCCTTGTGCCCATGAATGAGATTTGATCTTGATTGTTGATGTTTTGGGCATACTTGGCCTTCCAAAGGTTTGTCCACGGTACTGAGTTGTCCTTGACCCGTATCCACCAGTGTTTTGCCTCGTAGGCTTCATTGGTTACATGTGGTTCTTGTAACCCTAGGCCTCCTTTGCCTTTTGGTCTGCATACCTTCTCCCAGGCTACCAGGGCCCATTTCATTTTATTTTTCGCACCTCGCCATAGGAAATCTCTTTGAATGGCTCTTATATTTTGTAGTATCCCTTTGGGAGCTGGAAACACCGACATCATATACGTTCGGATTGCTTGTAGAACCGCTTTGGTGAGGATAAGCCTCCCTGCCAGGTTGAGAGCTCTGTAAGTCCAATTTTTTACCATCTCCTGCAGTTTGTTGATCACTCCTTCCCACATTGCCATTTTGCATGCTCTGTCCATCAGGGGGATTCCCATGTATTTTGTTGGGAGTGTTTTGCGTTCAAACCCCATAATGTTGGCCAGGTTTCCTTGAATTGCGGGATTAGTGTTAAAGAAGTAGATCATGGATTTGGAGTGGTTGATATCCGCCCCAGAGGCTTCCCCAAAGTCTTCTAAGATTCTTTTGTAGGTTTTTGCTTCCTTGACCATGGGTGTGCCATGGAGTATGGTGTCATCAACGAACTATTGGTCTGTGGAGGTTAGACAGTTTTCAAAAGGTTTGATGCCTTTTAGTTCTCCTATTGCAGTTGCGCTTTTTGTGCTTCTGTTGAGCCCTTCCATCATCTGAATGAATAGGAAGGGGGGTAGCGGGTCTCCTTGTCTAATGCCTCTCGAAGGCCAGAAGGGTTTTGTTGGGGCTCCATTGATTAGCAAAGAGTAGCTTGTCGTTGAGACTAGATTGACAATCCAGTTGATCTAGTGTTGTTCAAACCCAAAGGCTTCCAACGTCTTGTCCATATAGTGCCAACTAATTTTGTCGTAAGCCTTCGCCAAGTCAAGTTGGATTATCAACCCCCCTCTCCTTTGGCTTTTCAACGCATGTATAATCTTATGGGCATGAATGATGTTGTCTAGTATTTGTCTTCCTTCTACGAAACCGACATGTTCCTATGAAATCAATGTGGGTAGGAGAGGTTTCAAGCGATTGGCTATGACTTTGGAGATTATCTTGCACACTACATTGCATAAAGATATAGGTCTGTAGCGATATGGGGTCCTTGCTTCATTTTATTTTGGGATTAGCGTGATCATTGTGGCATTTAACGCTTTCAAGATGGAGGCCGAGCGTTTGGAGTCTTCCACCACCCCATAAACGTCTTGTTTGACCACTTCCCAGTAGGCTTTGAAAAATTCCACTGTAATTCCATCTGGACCTGGGGCCTTTCCATTGGGCATCACTTGGACCACTTGGTTGATTTAATCCTTTGTTATGGGCTTGTTTAGATTGATATGTTGTTCCTCAGTAACCACCCTGGGGAGGTGCCGAGTTATCCTTTGTATGGCCTCTATTCTGTCTTGATTGGGTTCCTGAGCTATCCCCTTGAAGTGGTTGACCAATGTATTTTCAATTTCCTTGTGGGATTCTCTTTCAATTCCATCATGATCCCTAATCTTCGGGATTTTGTTGTGGGTTCTTCTTGCAATGGTTGTTCTATGAAAAAACTTGGTATTCTGCTCCCCTTCCTTTAGCCACTTGATTCTGGACTTTTGGCGCCATAGAGTTTCTTCCTGTCGGCATCTTGCTTCCCATTCCTAGATCATTTGGGTCTCTTCTCTTTTCCGATCCTTTGTGTAACCCTCTTCTATGCAGAGTTCCTAGATTATCCTCATTCTTTCCTCGATATTTTTCTTTTCTTGGTTTATGTTTCCAAAGATTTCCTTGTTCCACTCCTTGAGTTTGTATTTGATGTACTTGAGTCTCTTATAAAGTTTGAACAACCTTGTCCCTTGATCGGGTAGTTCCTCTCGCCACCATTGGTTGATGTTCTCCTTGAAGGTGGGATGTTCGATCCAAAATTTCTCAAATCTAAAAGGTCTGTTCTTCGGAGTCGTTTGGAAGTTTACTTCCAATTGAACTGGCCAATGGTCTGAACCCTCCCATGGAAGGATGTTGCAATCTAAAGTTAGTCCCTGTAGAATAATGGACTCTGACACCAGGAATGTATCTAGCCTTGTAGCTACTTGGTAGTGGTTAATTCGTTTGTTATTATAGGTGAACTGGCCATTGTTGGTTCTGATGTCCACCATCTCCATTGTTTCAATGAAAGCTGAGAATTCCTCTGCATCTCTATCTAATCTCCTGGTGCCCCCTTTTTTTTTTCCACAAGTGTCGTGATGATGTTGAAGTCCCCTGCCAAGATCCAGTGGAGGTTGCGGGATCGGGCCTTTAGATCTTCTAGGTCTAGGAGCATTCTTCTCTTTTCCTCCAACCTCTGGGGGCCATACACATTTGTGCATAGAATCACCTCAGTGTTACCTATAATTTGCATGTTAACCGACAGTGTGTGTCTCGTTGCTTCGACTACTAGTAGGTGCAACGATTGTGGGTTCCATAAGGTGAGTATACCGCTTACCATCTGTTGGCCTTCAACAACCAACATCTTGTACTTGCTCCATTGTTTTTGACTGGTTGTTTCCATTCTATCTATAGTGCATTTTGTCTCTTGAATGAAACAGAGGTCAGGTTGTTCCTTCCTTAGTCTATTTTTAAGGATTCTTTGCTTTCATGGGTTGTTTAGGCCTCTTATATTCCATGTTATAATCTTCATTTAAACATGCGGGGGGGAGTTGGGAAAGAGCTTTTTGATCTTACCTGAATTGATCGGTAGGGCTCCCAGTTCTTGTAGGGCTACGTTGTTTGATTTCCTGCCTTTCTTTTGTCTCGTCTGCTTGGGTGGCTGCTGTGATTGTCCCTCGCCTGCCTTAATTCCCAGGTGTCCTATCTCGTCGTGCGTGCGCTTGATCCCTCTAGATTTTGCTTCCTCTCTTAGAAGAAAAAGGTATTATTGGATACGATCTAGTTGCTCCGCTGGCACATTGTCTACTCCTTGCTTTTTCCATTGCCCCAATATGTTCGAGAGATCTATTCCTTCCCTTTCCACAATGTCTATGAGATCCAAATATTTTGTGCCTACCTCGCTTGGTGTCATCTTCGAGTCTCCATCCACCTCCTGCATTGGGGTGTTGGCGTCTTCGTTTCCTCTTTCCATAGGACTTGCGCTACCTCCTTGTTCCCTCTTATTGCTTGGAATACATGTGTTCTCATGAGTTGTTTGTTCACTAGTTTCTCTAGCTTTTGTCTTTTCCTTTCCTCCTTCTTCCCCTTGGTTAGCCTTGTCCCGTCCTTCTGGTCTAGTCCTGGCTTCCAAGTTGCTTCCTATTGGGGCTTTACTTGGTTTCTTGTTTGCTCTATTTTTGTGATTCGGTTTTACAAACCCGTCCTCATCCTGTTGTGTTTTTTCGTTTTTCATTTATTGTTTTTTATTGAGCGGACATTCTTTGATTAGGTGTCAATGTTCATGGCATCTTCGACATCTAAATGAGATCTGCTCGTAGTCGATGCTTTGTATCCATTCCTCATCCCTGAATTCTAGGCTTATGGCTTTTGGGAGCACCCTCGACAAATCCATCTCTATGCAGACCCTTGCATATGATGTATATCTCCCTCTTAGGGTTTCTTTCGATGTCTTAACATATTTTCTTAGCTTGTTCCCGATTGCTTTGAAGGTGGACAACAACCAATAGTCTAGCGGTAGGGAGTAAAACCTCAGCCAGACTGGGACATTTTTAAAGGTTTCTTTCTCTGGGGAGAAGTTTTCCTTCCATGGCCGCATGTACAACCCTGTTGAGGCATGGAAGTATGACCCCCCCTCAAAGAATTTATCTCTATCCTCCAGGTTCATGAAGACTGCTGTGAAGAATCCCTTCGAGCCTAGGTGGAGTTCCACTTCTCCACTTGTCTTCCATTGATATTTTATCCAGTTGCACAACATTCTTTCTGTGGGCCACAACCCCATGAATTTGCAAATTACTGCATGCGTCTTCATCTGGTCCCGATAGAGTTGCATTTGTGGGTCTTCCAGTATAACCTTGGGTATCATTGTTGTTTTAGGTTTACATGGGTTGCACCCATTTTCCCCACTGTGGTTCGTTGGTTCCTGGGCATCCTTCTGGGCTTCTCTGGCTTCCTCCCCCACGTGATCCCTTTTTTCCTGGTTGCTCTCCTGGTTCTTTTCTGATCCTGATCCCGAGGTGCTTGTCAACGGTTCTTTGAAACCAACGCCTCGTGGGCCTTTCCCCTTGTCTGTCACTACCTACTTGTATGAGGGGGTTCCACTCCCACCCCCTTTGGTAACCATTATTTACGCTGTTAAGACAGTGACTGTCAAACCCTAACTTGCGGTTTCTTCAGAGCTCTCTCCG
The DNA here is from genome assembly GCA_009831015.1 of Picea engelmannii. Lineage (NCBI taxonomy): Eukaryota > Viridiplantae > Streptophyta > Pinopsida > Pinales > Pinaceae > Picea > Picea engelmannii. The sequence continues at coordinate 590,834 of ML782438.1, forward strand.
ATGATATGCAAAACTATTTCATAATTTTTATATAATTATTATAATTTTATAATTATATAAAAATTGGTATTCTTGAGAAAGGGGATGAAGAAAGTTGTTTTGTATTATGTGTTCTTTTATTTTACTTAAGAAATATATTTTGGCTGGACCAGTGTACTACAAGATGTCTCAGTGTACTACAAGAGGTCTCAGCTGTAATGTAGCTTTTAGGTATCAAAAGATGGTATAAAATTACTCATATCCAAGATCTTTTTATTAAATTGTTACATTTTTTTTTGTTGTAAGTAAAATATTTGTATTACCTTATGATATCAAAATCATACATATATCTAGTCCCTCACATGTGGCCTGCCAAGTGTGGAAACCAGGCTAGTATGAGGGCCATATGCCATCGTCTAACATAAGCCAAAAATACATAGTTGATAGAGATTATTATCAAAACTAGGACCTGCCATCCAAAATGTCTACTACCTATCTTGTATAAAAATATCCCGAAACTAAAAAAGTACATCAAACAAAATCACATTCCTGGATTGTGTTGGTTTTCTCCATTGTCGGGGTGAGTGTGCTAGGGCGCAATGAAAGGATTAGATTGACGTCAAGCTGGGCAACATCATCTATTGGAAGAGCCAGAGAGAGTGTCCATGAAAGCATCCAAGCGTCAATTGAGAATTTCCACGCCAAAGAGTAATTCAGCCACATCTCGTCTGAGTTCGAACACCAACTGGAGTTGTTCATCAAGGAGGCCAGACAAAGGAGGGGCCTCATTTGGCTGACGTGAAATCAAAATATACTCCAGAGCTTGAAAGGAATCATGTATTGGCTCTACGTCATTATCCACTGGGTTGTATTGCTCATTGGGCGAGTCCCTATGAATATCAACATCCCTAACTTGTTGGTTGGAGACAGAGGGTCGGGGGAAGGAGGAAATGAAACCAAGAGGTGTGGGCGATGCAGGGTTCTTCCTCCACAATGACATGCCCCCAATCTTCTAATGAGGCAAGAGAGTTGACGATGGGATCATCATTAAGAGGAGGGGCCGAAGAGCCAGAGGAAGATCGGGTGTGAAAAGGAGGGTGGGGGAATGCCCACGACTAAGTAAAAACTATAGTAGGTTGGGCCTCTGTGAGACCATCTTCATTCTCAAGGCATGATGCAAAGGGAAAGACTGTAGAAAAATTTAAGGGTCTGCGCAGAGCTAAATACCAGTAGAACAAGGCCGAGAACATAGCTAAAAGAGAAGTCACGATAGAAGGAACATAGTGGAAATGGGAAGTAATGATATTACCGTGCCTGGAGTCCTCCATTAATGTCAAATTAACCACCTTTCCTTCTATGTCACGTGATCCATCCACCGCATCCATTGAAAGTATTGTGAGCATTAATTCCCACCCCATGAGAACACCAATGAACCAAAATGCCATCGCACAGAACCCCCTCGAGAGCGCACTAAGAATTGAGGAGGCGGCAACCAAATGCATTGTCTTAAATTGCATGCTTATACACCTGTCACCCCATCCGAGGTATTAAATTGTTACAATATTATTACATAATTGATTGTAATAATTAACCTTCAAACCTAATAATCATAGAATTAAATATATTAATAAAGATATCATTGACTTGAATTAAATTGATGTGGAATTATGAGAATTCATGTCCATGTATGGCCTAGGAAATATCTCATGTATATCAAATATGAACAACATACTTCCATAGAGGTTAAGAATCTAAGAATGTAAGCTTTCACAGTTAGAAGACATAATGTAGATATTTTTTCTGGATAAACACTATGTGTTTGGTTTTCAAAACGTCCAACATTTCGAGTGGACACTCCACCTAGCATCAGGGACAATAATAAGCTCAAGAGTGAGAAACAAGTGTCGAGGTTTTATATTTAAAGATTAGGTTATAAGGGTGATCGTTGAGTAGGGAAAGAAAATTAAACAAGAGAATCAAACTAGTTGTTAAGTTTAAACATAATTAATCGACCAAGTCAAAATTAACGATAATGAATTATGAGAGAAAATACATAAATGTAGAGCTCAAATTAGTCGTTAAGAATGAAGAGTATTTAACAGGTTGGAGATAATTAAACAAAAATATAAAATATTTCATATAGTAGACAAACTAAGGAAGAATAATTAAATAAAAACGAGAATCAACTAATAATGACAATATTAAAATAATATAATAATATAATAAAATTAGACAAACCTAGAAAGAGGATAAAAATGGAAATATAGAAGATTCAAGAATTAATAAAGGAGGTAAGTTAATATAATAATAATATTTCTAGAGATGATATCGATCAAATAAATTGAATATATCAAACTAGGAGAGGTAAAATAGTTGTTAAGATTAGTAAGAATCAATTGACCTAGACAAAATTAAGGGTGAAGAATTAATTATTGGAGAAAATACATAAGTAAAGAGATCAAATTAGCGAGAGGGGTTTTCAAGGGTTGGAGATGATTAGAAAAAAATAGACACCATATAAAAATAATCTTGGGAGATGGAGTGGACCGAATAAGGAAGAATAAGTAAAAGGTGAAGAGGACCAAATATAATGATAATAAAATAATCTAATAATGTAATAAAATTGGATACTGTCTAGGAAGATGATAATAAATCAAGAGGAGAAGATTCGATAATTAATAAAGGAGGTAAGCTAAATTATTAGAACAAAATGGAGATGATAACGACTAAATAAATTGAAAACAGTAGAGCAACTGAAGAGAAGAGAGAGGAGGAAACCAAGAGAATGGGATGAAACACGAGGAAAGAAGAAAGAAAGAGTCGGGGAAGGAGGCCAAAGGAGAAAGGAAAGAATCAAAACTCCATAAAGGAAGCATAATGATCGAGGTGGTGAATGGTGGGTTTCCAAGACTATCTAAGTTTGTAGCCATATTCGCGGTTGAAATTTTTAGGATGTTTTTCTATTTCAAGAGCTTCCCGAATGAGGCGTGTGGAGTAGTAAGGGGAGGAGGCTAGAATTTTAGTTTGGTCAAAGCAAATGAGGTGCTTGGATTTAGAGGAATGTTCGACGACAATTGATTTGGATTTTCGGTTGTGGGTCGTATCAACTATATGTTCTTTGAGATGGGATTTGAAGGATCTGCCCATTTGCCCTATGTAAAATTTTCCACAAGAGCAAGGGATTTGGTAAACTTTTGGGCCTAGCATCGAGTCTAATTTGTCTTTAGCAGTTCGAAAGAGTTGTTTAAGGGTTTTGTATGGTTTAAACACAATTTTGATATTATTTTTAGCTAGGAGTTTGGAGATCATATCGGTGGTTCCTTGGATGTAAGGCAAGGTAATGGGAGCGCGAGGAGGGGGGGAGGGGGAGGAGGGTAAATTTGGCTTAGGTTTGCTAGCAGAGCGAAAAGATTTGTTGAGATGGGAGAGAGAGTAACCATTGGACAAGAAGGCCTTGGTTAGGTGGGATTTTTCTTTAGCTAGGAATTGGGGGAAATAAATGCGGAGGGCACGAGTAATCAAGGTTTTAAGGACAATGGATTTTTGGGTTGGATGGTAATAGGAACTAGCATTTAGGTACCTATCAGTGTGGGTCTTCTTTCTATAAACTTGTTGGGTAAGGGAGCCATCTGGAAGACGTGAAATAAGGACATCCAAAAAGGGGATGGAGTTGTCCTTTTGGGTTTCCATAGTGAATTTGATGTGAGGGGAAAGACTGTCAAGTGTCATCTACAAACCTATACCAACATTTGGGTTTGAGATGGAAACTTTTTAGGGCTAAGGATTCAAAATGTTCCATGAAAATGTTAGCGACAACCAGTGATAAAGATGACCCCATGGTTGTACCTTCGGTTTGTTCATAGCACACCCATTTGAAAGTAAAGAAGGTGGAGGATAGACAAATTTCAATGAGGTTTAAGGTTTCAGGATCAATGAACTTGGATATCAGGGACATGGCTTCTGATAAAGGAAATGCTTTGGTCATTATGAACACTTCTGACTGCGAATCCAAACTGCTTGACCTCCTTTCTTCTTCTACTTACAAACCTCTGCCCCAAAACTCTATTACTTCCATCACCAACATAGTCACCAAAGCCATTAAATCTTCCTCCATGGATCCTAATATGATCCAAAAGCATCTAATTCCTCACAACCCCCAAACCCCGAGGATCTATGGACAACCTAAAATACATAAAAAACAAAAGACATCCCACTTTGCCCTATAGTAAGCACCATTGGAGCTCCCACTTATGCCCTTAGCCGGTACCTTGCTGACAAACTCCAAGCCTTTATCGAAAAAACCTCCTCCTTCATTAAGGACTTCATCGATTTCATTCATAAAACTCAAAATTTTCACCTTGATGATCAATACAAACGGTCAGCTTTGAAGCAGGTCATGAAGCTACATTAAGATAATAGAATAATACAGATGTTTTAGTAATTATAAGTGTGTCTTCATCTGAGAGAATAATATTTGACCTACTCTAAATTTTGAGTGTGAAGGCTCATCTTAACATACTTGTTTAACTAAATCCCGTATGAAACAACATGATAATCATATATAATTTTTATTTTAGGGAGTAGTTGAAAAGTGCTTGTATGCATAAAATAATGATCCAGATGTGCAAAGTTTGCCAACTAATATATGAATAAATTATTTGCAAATGTCAGATACGAGTCTTGACTCACTATGTGATTGTAGAATATAGATACTCATTGTGTGGTTACATGATTTGTTCCACCAAAAACTAAATGGTAAGTTAGTTTATCAAGTTAAAGATAACTTGTAGGAAAGTTTGTTTTTCTTTCCAATTTATTTTCTATTCCTAAGCATTTCCCTTAACCTTTGTTCATGCCCAAGAAACAATATTATCAAAACATTAACATATCTTCATTTTGCAATTTGTTGGAATAACTGAATTGATTTGTTGCTTGGAACCTAAGAAGTCGCATTACACCTCAAAGTTCTTTTAATAACTCCAAATCGTATGCTTCTTTGCATTTAGGTGGTATTATGTGTAAGTCCCAAATGGCTAAGAAATGTTGTCTGAAACTTTATTTCTGAGTTCCCTGATCATTTCCTCATTGTTTTTCTTCTCAAGCTCTGATACATTAATCCTTGAGCTGATCAAATATGAATTGGCTTGCTTCCTCTTTTGAAATCCTACAGGAAAGAGATATCACATACCCATTTCTTTAAAAGGTGAAGAGCATATGTAATATGAGAGAAATTGATGATAATGAAGATATATCTTCAATCTATGGCACATATAGACAAACTTGTATAGAGATTTTATACATCTTAAGTGTTTGTAGGGATTTTAAGGAAGAATATGCTTTGATTTCTATAATTTTTATATTTTGCAGCATTGATCTATAGAGAAAAACTTGCAGTTGATTACTATGTGAGTCACTTTGATGTCAATGCTTTAAATGTCTACGAGATTTTTTGAAGAATGAAATAAGTAATTGTTATCGCACAACTTTGACATTGGTTTTTTACTTTATTTCTTTGTAAAGAAGGCTTGATAGTTTGATTTTGGTGTATGTTTCTAAGGCGAGTCTTCAAGTGAAAGTTTCCTCTGGTTACCCAGTAAGAAAGGTTTTGGCAGGAGAAGCAAAATTGTACATAGCTAATTGTGGGAAAAAACAAGCACCATGCCTTAGGGTAAGAAAATAATTTATGATGCTTTAAAACTTTAATATTTTGAGATTTAGTATTTAAAAGCAATCTCATGGGAATGTAGAAATATTAGACAGGTGTTTGATTATCCATGTTTCAGATCCTCAAACTCACTTGCTAGCTACTGTGCAAAGAGGTTTCCATGCAATTGCTTTGTTCTGGTTGTTGATAATGGCAACGTTGTCATTGAAAACGTTGGAACACAATCTGTCACAGGTAGCATATACATGAGAACAAGTGAATTCCCTTTGTGGGTATACTTTTTCTTGATACAAGTGCATAAATTGTTAGAAAAACAGGACCGCGGAGCAATAAAATAAAACAAATGCAGAAAAAAAACACAAAAGACACACAATACAAGAGAGACACAGATTTACGTGGTTCACCCAGTGTGGGCTATGTCCACCAAAGAAATTGCCAGGTCCTTCCTTTATTGTTATCCAACAAATGAAGGGATACAACCTACAACAAAACCCGTTGTAACTTCCTCTTCTTTCTCTCACAGTCTCCTCTCTCAGAATACTATATTCACCACCATCCATAGCCGCGATACATTTCCCTCATAAAAGAGGGTTGCCTTCTAGGGAAAAAAACCCTAACATAATCTCTATCGTTAGATCTACAACCTTATAATGAACGGTCCAGATTTACAATGAAATTACAATATACTTTTATAAGGCAATTTTTGCTTCGGGGGGCTTCGCCCTCGAACCCCCATCGGGGGACGCTACCCCCGAACCCCCGCTGGGGGTCCACTTGCCCCCAGACCCCCCAGTCGGGGGGATAGGCCCCCCGGACCCCGCAGAGGGGGTACCCCCCCTCTGCACTCCCCCGCGTGGAAGAGTGTACATACTTCTGGGGTGTAAATACTTCATGGGGTATAAACACGGCTGAAAGTAAAAGACCTATAAATTAGGAAGATAATCAGGCTCCACAACCAACAATCTCCCACTTGGAGACTGATCTCAACAACTCCACCGCTACTATATATGCTGGACTCTGAACCTTCTTGGACCTGGCAAATTTCTCATTTTCATCTTAATTCTTGAAGACCAACTGAAACTGAGCAAGAACTCAGTTTCTCCCTGGTTACTCCCTTTGTTAACATGTCTACAGGATTTTGGCTAGTGTGTATCTCTTCCAACTTCAATTGTCCATCTTCCAAGGTGGATCGTATGAAGTGGTATCTCAACTGTATATGCTTAGTTTCGTCGAATGGAAGGTTGAGTTCTTTGCAAGGTGAATGGCACTCTGACTATCACAGTACAACTTGTTGTTCTCCTGCTTCTTTCC
>ML782438.1:602497-625894 GCA_009831015.1 Picea engelmannii
TACTTTAAAATTTGATGATGTTGTTGGTGTTATCCTTAGTGAGGAAATGCGACGGAAAAGCACAGGTGAGACATCAGGAAATGCGTTGAACATGGAGAACAAGGGAAGACAAAAGGATAGAGGAAAGGGCTCAGGAAACTGTGAAAATTCCAGGAAGGCAAGATCCAAATCCAGACTTGGAAAGATAGAGTGCTGGAATTGTGGGAAGAAAGGACATCTGAAGAAAGACTGTAGAGCTCTAAAGAAACAAAGAGATGGACAGCAGGAGAGAAATGAAGAAGCAAATGTAACAGATGATGTGTTACAAGATGCTTTGATTCTTTCTGTAAATAATATTTCTGAGTCTTGGGTAGTAGATTCAGGAGCTTCATTTCATGTCACACCCCATAGGAAACATTTTATATATTATGTTCAAGGTGATTTTGGACAGGTTCATTTGGGTGATAATAAACCATGCAAAATTGTTGGATCGACATGTCTCATGGCCTTTGGTGGGTCGACCTTCATTTCACCTTGTTTTGTCCACTTAATCGATTTGACCATCCTTCACTAGGTGTGTGTGTCCCTTAGGTGAGTCATGCCGACTCGCCTAAGCACTCCCTCCTCTACCTTGGCCAACTCGTTCATTCGTTGGGCACCCCAAGTCTTTCCCACAACCCTCATTCAATCGTCCCATGGTTTACTTGTGTTGCACGATGCCTTGGATATGTCCACCAAACTCTTCAACCGACGTCACCATCTAGCTAGTTGACTCATTGTCTAGGTGCATGCACTCTTTAGGTGAGTCTACCCGACTCACTTAAGTGTTCCCTTCTCATGCCTTATCCAATTTTCCATTTTGGTGATGTGCCTGGGTGGCACCCAGTCTTCTGCCCACGTCCTTTGTCAAGCCAACTCGCCTAAATTGTGTCGTACACCATCTTGGGTGGAGTCGCCCCTTGGTGCACCGCATGCATAAGGAACCCCAACTCTCCCCACATATGAAGATTTTGTTTCTTCAAACACACCAAGCATCCTACTTGCCTAATTTCCTTCGTTTTGGGCCATGGTGGAAGTGCGCACACTCGGGCGTTGTTCCCAAGGCCTTACATCCTCCCCTACTCCAAGTTGTTGCCATCCTTGAAAACATCCACATAAATCTGTTGTCCCCAAGCCTCTACTCGAGCTTATGCCTCCATCACAACTGCTACTGGAAACCCCAAGTTTCATGCCAAAATGGAAACCCAAAATTCTGCCAAGTGGAAACCCCAAGTTTCCCTTCATCATATCACTTCGTCTATCTCGTGCACAATTTCTTCCTAAAGTCCATCTAACCTCTTCGCCCGTAGAATGAATGTCCTCCACCCAACTTCACTACATCGAATCATGCACCAAACCATCAAACTTCCCAAGTGTTGAACCATGTTGACTTATTCATTGTGCCCTTACTTCGACCATTGTGCCATGTCTCCACACATGTCGACCCCGAAGTTCGGCACTAGTCGAGTGATCAGTCCAACCATTGCATGCAGCGCTCAAGATGCACTTCTCCATGTCAAACATATTCTTTTTGTTCGCAACTTCGTCTCAATCCTCAAGTTCAAGGAAAAATTCTTCTCCTTCTCCCAAAATCTGCAAAGTCTTCAACCCAACTCCACAACTGCTTCCATGCTACCCAATTGTTTTTGTGCTCCAGTGTTCTAATTGCTCTCCTCCGCAACCCAAAAATTGTTGCCTTCATCGTGTCGGAGTAAGATCGTAACCTTCCTCCAATTCACCAAGTCTTCATCCTTCAACTTTTATTGCAACACCTTTCTCCAAGGGGACCAAGGTTGCACTGCCCACTTCCCAGGCAGTGCGCCCACTCCTAGACTACTCAATAGACAAGGTACTCCCAGAGGCCACCACCAAGGTTCCAGGAAAACCATGTGTCTGATCTATGCTCCATGAGTAAGTACCTAAGGACTAGTCTGAATTCCTTTTGTGAGAAACCCAACTTCTCAAGTTGTTCTGCATCAAGATCAAAGTCACATGTTCCCATCACCCATCTACAAAATTTTACGATCTATGCAGGGTCTCGTCCTTCTCTTCCCACTTCCTCTGCATCCTCTAAGTCTGACTAAGTGAGTGCCTTCGTGCCCTCCTTCATATTAACACTTAGATATTTTGGTGCAAGTGAGTTGTCTGACCAATCCTCCTTAACTTCATCGCAAACCTGCTGGAAACATGGTTTCTTGGGTTGCATTTCCCATGCAACGACTTCCACAAGTGTTGTGATGGTTGACTTCAAATCATCCTCATGAACTTGCTTTTGGTCATGCAATCTCCACAACCAATATGTCTTCTCCAAGACAGACTTTGTCGATATCTCTAATGTTTTCAACCTTCGTTTAATTCATTCATCTTGATTCATGACACTCAAAGAAACCATGGTTTGAATCACCTCTTGTTGTTGCACCACATCACAAGGTTTGTCCACAGTTCCACATGCTCCCTCAATGAACCTGATCACAACACTTTTGGGCTTCTATCTAATATTTCTCTTCATCATCATGGGCACACTCAACATTTTCACTTCGTCCAAAAATAACAAGCAACCCTCATGTGGCATAATAACTTCCTTAGCATACTTGAGAAAATTATGCCCCAAGATCATCCAATAGAGCCACTATCAGATTCCAAGTGCCAAACCAACCCCCGACTCTCAATGGTGCAGAACGAACCACTCATGTCACCAGCTTCACTGTTGAGTTGACCACCTTGAATGCGACCATACGTCTCTCAGGCTTACAATGGATTGATGTAGCAATCCGTTCACTTATGAAATTGTGGGTCGCACTAGTGTCAACCAAGGCTGCCACCTTCACCCCACTCACTGTCATGTCCACAAAACAAGGTCTGACTTTTGCATTTGGAAAACATTGTCCATGGTCCCTTGCCTTGAACTCATCCAAATGCACCATCAACTCCTCTAACCCTTCCACCATTATCTTTGATGGTTTTGGTTGCGGTTGGCTTACTTCTTCTAAGGTTATGAGCTCCTTCTTTGAAGGCTACACTTGGATTTCGTCGATCTGTTCCAACTATTCCTTCAATGGAAAATTCATTGTGAAATGGTTAAGGTTACACAAGAAACCATGAATTAGCCTGCCTTTATGATCAAGTAATTCAACTTGCCTCTTTGTCGTGACTTCACCTATGTCTTGGATTTCCTCCTTTGTGAGTGACCCCCTCTTATTGAGTTCAAAGATTCAGTTCTGTGTATGAGATATTCATTGCACGATTTCCACCGTGCACTGAATTGCTTCATCTTTAGACAATACTTTGTGAAATGGTGTCCTAAACGCACTTCACATGTGATAGAATTCATATCTTCAAACAAATTTGATTGTTCCATGATGTTGGTGACGGTGAACATGGCCTCCCTCTCCTTGGGCAAGTCTACCTCTGAGACTTGGAAATCTTCATCCGTTGAGAGAGTCTTTTATCTTTCATCCCATGAATCCCACCATGCAGTGATCAACCTAATCTTCTATAAGCTTTTGTCAGCTACTTCCATGATCATTTGCCATTCTTCATCAAGGTTATGCTTCACTCTATCGTCGATCATCACCTCCATCATGTTTTTGTCACTCTTTTCGCACATATATATTATCTAGGATCATTACTACAACTCTACGATTATGTTCCCTTCTATCACACTGCAAAAATACCTTTGTAATGAGCTATGATACCAACTGTCACACCATTGAAGAGTTCAGTTGGATTGTGGACGTCCAACATCCTCAAACACGTGCAACACCGTAACTTTTCAACTCGATGACAAGACCACACTATTTTACTTGGCCCAGACTATGCCTAACACTTATATTTGTTTATCACTTAAAAGTTTATGATCACATCCATACTTATAACTACAACAATAAGAAGAATGCATCCATACACAATTTAAACTAATATGCAAGGTGGGCAGCCAAACCAACTTAATACCCAATTTTTATTACAAAGATAGAAGTGTGTCAAGCCTGCAACTCATGCCACACCTAATATGTTTTTACAAGGAGTTTCCGCTCAGTTTATCCAACAATAACCCGTGCGAAACATAATAGACAAACCTCTGTCATGTCACCTTGCGAAAACCCTTTGTTACCATAATCTGAAATCTAAACAAGCCACTTCTCCTGCATGCTTCATTTATGTGATACATGTTTCCCCTGCCTCAGTCCATGCAACTTATCTCTTGGCTGACAAACCATGTTCACCAACTCGTTCCGAGACTTGGTTATTGGGTTTCTTGATTGATTTCATTTTGGTCTCACCCTTAGGCACGTATAGGCGCCCAACCTCATGAACATGTGCGTCTCTTGGCCTTTGGGTGAGATGACCTTCGTTTCACCATGTTTTTTCCACTTAACCGATTCGACTATCCTTCACCAGGTGTGCACATCCTTTATGTGAGTAAGGCCTACTTGCCTAAGGACACCCTCCTTTATCTTGGCCGAATCATTCGTTCGTTGGGCACCCCAAGTCTTTCCTAAAACCCTCATTCAATCATCCCATGGTTTGCTTGTTTTGCATGACACCTTGGCTACGTCCACCAAACTCTTCAACCAATGTCACCGTTCGTCCAGTCGACTCATCGTCTAGTTGTGCATGCCCCTTAGGTGATTCGACCTGACTCACCTAAGTGCGCCCTCCTTGTGCCTTAGCCAATTTTCCATTTTTGTGATGAACCTGGTCTTTTTCCCACATCCTTTGTCAAGCCAAATATCCTAACTTGTGCCATAAGTCATCTTGGGTGGAGTTTCCCCTTGGTGCACCACATGCATAAGGAGCTCCAACTCTCCCCATATACAAAGACTTCATTTCTTCAAATGCACAAAGCATCATGCCTGCCTGATTTCCTTTGTTTCGGTTCGTAATGGAAGTGCGCACACACATGCATGGTACCCCAGGCCTTACAACAACATTTCAAATATCATGTTGGTGAACAACCAGTGACCTCTATGAGGGAAAACCTTTGGAAAACAAATTTAAAAACAAGGGAAAAAAAAAGTAAATGATTACCAGAAGGCTCTCGAGAGCGACCAGTGGCTTGCAAAAATTGTAGAAGAGATGCATAAATCCTCTGATTTCTTCAACCCTAGGGTTTCCAAACGAGAATTTGATGGCCTTGGTTGGGCCTCAGATGTCTAAAACTTCAATAATGTCCTCTTTTCCATTTGTTATTGCAAGAATTGTACTTGTGCAAAACTCACCATAATATCCCCAAATCTTGGATAACCATGGAAGAAACTACCATTGTCACCTTAGCAAGATCTTCCCTTGTTTTAGTGATGGAAGAGGTCCACCACGAGGGAGGATTCCCTGGTGACCTCAAGGGATCAAATATCAAGTTTAGTAGCCAAGCCTACCACCCCCTATCTTGATCATTGGTTTGTTGGTCTAAATTTAGGAAAAAGAAGAGGTTGAAGGTGATTTTTGTACCTGCCCGGAACAAGAACACTTCACAACATATACACAACAATTACCAAGCTAAAGTATGTAAAAATAACCTCTTTAGACACTAGATAATATAGATTGAAATAGTTGTTACAAATTTGCAGTAGTAAACAATGATATGACAACAATAAATGATTAGTAAGAACATCAATAGTTAGTCCCTTGTCAAATTGTTGCACGGAGGGGGTCCCTTGTCCCACAAACAAAGGGGTCTCATCCACCAATTGGTGTCTATCTTGTCCGTGACCTTAAAACATTATCATTATTATTATTAATATAAAATTATTTTACTAAAGGTGGACATTGAGATATTTTGTTTATGGCCAACATTGAAATATTTTTTTATTATGAACGATTTTTTTTAAAATGCAATGTGCCAACTCCATATTGAGCATCGAAGGAATTACGTATCTCCCTCATACTATATCGTAGAAAGTGCCTATCGAGGCAATGAGAAAAATATTTCAATGTCCACTTTAAATAAAATAATTTTACATCAACTCTCTCTCTCTCTCTCTCTCTCTCTCTCTCTCTCTATCTCAATATCAATATTAATTGAGTGAGCCTAATGATTAAGAACATGTGTTTCCTCTTAAGAGGTCACAAGTTCAAATCTAGAGGGGGGTAAGGTATGTATACCTCCATAGACTTTAGCAGTCAAATCGCTACATGGAGGGGGTCTCTTGTCTCACAAACAAGGGCGTTCTCATACACCAATTTGGTAANTATATATATATATATATATATATATATATATATATATATATATATATATATATATATATATATATATATATTACCAAATTGGTGTATGAGAACGCCCTTGTTTGTGAGACAAGGGACCTTTGCGCAGGGAATTTGACTATTAAAGTCTACGGAGGTGCACATACCCTACCCCCCCTCTGGATTTGAACCTGTGACCTACAAGGATAAAACACATGTTCTTTACCATTAGGCCCACTTAATTGATATTGATATTGATAACAATATAAAGTTGATTTTGAAATATTTTACTTAATGTTACACACCTCCCTCATACTCATATATAGAAAGTACAACATAATTTTTTATTTATTTTCAATTACTATATATATATATAGCCAATGTAAAATTATTTTATTTAAAGTGGACATTGAGATATTTTGCTTATTTCCTCGATAGGCACTTTCTATAGTATAATATTGATCCGAAAATGATCTTTTAAAGACTTGGTTGAGTTTTAAGCATGTGTTAAATTACCATTCAAAAACTTAAATGAGGAAGGTGACTTAATGAAAGAATGTTGCAACCATCATACAAAATGTAGACCAGAAAGTAAACATAAAGAACAACAAACCATAACAACAAGATTGTTAACGAAGTTCAACAAGATTGCTTATGTCTCATGGCCTTTGTCTCAGTTGGGAAGGCTTTCTTATTTATCTTCAATGCTGCAAAATTACATCAGAAGTATCTCAAAGAGATTACAAATTGGTTTGGTTGTGTTCGTCTTGACCTCAAGAATGCGACACAACTGACGACACTGAAACAGGTTGAGCGTAGCTCCCAGAAATGGCCTCCAAAGTTCGCTTCCTCAATGGCTTCCCTGCATAAAAATGGCTTGGTCTTCACAATTTCTTCATCATTTTTCTGTCTCTGAACTTGAAAAACACTCAATCATGCCTTAATTATATAGAATTTGGTTGGGGGTCGAAATCCCAACTTCCCCCCTCTTTCTGGGCTCTTTTTGGGCTTAGATCACATTTTCTAGGAAAAAATCCACTAAAATCGGACCCAAATTTGGTTAAATCCTCCAAATTTGGCCAAATCTACCAATTTTAGCATAACTGGCACAGCACCCAAATCTTGTGCTCCTGATCATATGGCGCCCCTTGTGACCAGGGCCCTAAAAATTTGACCTAGCCCACATTGGGAAAATTCAGGCTGCCACATGGCACCCTCTGATTGGGCCATGTGTCACCCCCTGGTTGGCCCGACCCACGTCAGCCTGTCCAGTCAACGTCCCACATCAACATCCATACTACCACGTCACCTACCTAGTCAGATGCCATGTCACTTGCCCATTTAGCTTCCACGTCAGCATCTTTACTGCCATGTCAACCTTCCGTACTGCCACATTAGCCTTTCGTATTGCCACATTGACCTTCTGTACTGACTCATTAACCTTTCATACTACCACATCAGCCTTCCATACAGTGCCACGTCAGCCTTCCATACAGTTCCATGTCATCTTTTTGTACATCCATGTCAACATCCGTACAACCATGTCAGCCTTCCATACATCCACGTCAGCATCCATATAGTGCCATGTGTCACTTCCGTACAATGCTACATGTCACTTTTTACTGGTCCACATCACACCTGAAAAATGCCAAAAATGAGTGACACATGTCACCTCTTGGTGCTACCACGTGTCCCTGTCGACATCATCATGACATCACTGCCACATATTGCTGACATCAGCAGTGCGACATGTTCACTGTTGACTTTGACTTTTTTTACCTGTTTAGGAAATCGATTAGAACACGAAAACTTTCGCATACGGTGTCCATTTTCAGAAAAAAAAAATATACGGTTGGAATCGGCACGACGAGACCAACATGATGGTGCTAGTTTCGTCTGATTCTGGTAACTTTGATTTTTAGGCCTTCCTAGATCCATTTTGGATCATGCCTCCCCACTAAGACCTTTTAGTCCTCCAAAAGGGTATTAACCAATCATCAAGTGCGGGGTAGGCCTCCTCACTTGTCCTTTGTCTGTAAACTCTATTTTGTGCACCTGTCGCATCATAATCAATTGAAAAACAACCATGACAACTGAAAGCATATTGTTTGCCACTTGAACTCATTCACATCTTACTAAAGCCACTACCATCCATGTAGAAAACAGAAGCGATGACATCAGAAATATGACTGAAACTGAACTCATATGTTTGATGTGCTTGCATGACATTAATTTATCTTGAAGCAAAGTATGATTGAATTCCCATCCTACAACCATCTCATGTTCATGCTTAAGATCAACTGCTTTAATTGGCACAATTATAGGTGTGTTGCTTGCATAAGTTGCCTTGCTTAATTGTTCCATTGTTTGAAGAGAATGATTTGCTTTTATGTGATGAACATGTACAACATATTCATTTCCTTCTTTAGTTAAGTGATATCGATTATGTTCCATGTAGAATATTGCCTTGTGATCATATAAATAAGGGCTTCCCAAGACCATTCCACATGTTTCTAGTGGCACCACATCACATGTAACTTCATCCACATACTTAGATGTAATTGCAAAATGTATGATACATTGCTTTGTTATGACAATTTATGATCTTTGCTTATCCAATTTAGTGAATAGGGTTTGTGATGCATCTTAGTGTTTAATCCCAATTTCTTAACCACTTCCTTTGAAATTAAGTTAGATTGAGATCCATTATCTATCAATGTATCGATCTCAATATGTTTCATTATGACCCTTATATGAAATAATTTACTTCTAGAATCATAACCATTACCAATTTTACCTATCAAACCAACTGTAGTGATTTTAGTCTCATCACCTGAATCATACCCCAAGTCTATTGGTCGTGTTGTTGTTGCAATTGTTTGCCTCCCTTTCATCTCTTTGACCCACTTTGGTCTCTTCTCTGGGTGCAATTGCCAACAATGGTCATCATCATGACATTCTTTCTTGCAATGCTTGCAAGAGATATTCTCTTCCTTCATGGTCGCTGAACTTGCTTTCTTTCTATTCCCCTTTCTTTTTTCTTCTTTCCTTGAAGACGATTCCCTTGATACACCAACTCCTGTTTTCCCTGCTTCAATATACGTTGCTTGAACATAAACCTCATCAAGATTAGTAGGTCCAAACATAAATACAATGTTACAAATATGTGCAGTTAAACCTCCTATATACTTCATAAGAGTTTCTTGTGTATGTAATGAAATATTTAACATTGATGCCATCTTACGAAATTCATCTGTATATTCTTGCACAATTTGTCAGTTTCTTAGTTTAATACTTTGCCATTCAATTAAATCCTTTTCCTTATAACCCAAAGGATAAAACTGCTTTCTAAGTGCAAACACAAAATCTTTCCATGACGGAAATACATTACCAACTTGCTGAGTACCATGTTGCAACTTACTCTGCCACCATATGAGTGTTATGACTGCAAGATGAAGCGATGCCAATTTGATTTGGGTTGCCTCATATTTGATTTGTTGCACACTTCAATAAACTTCCATCCATCTCACCTAGTTATCAAGCCTCTCAACATTGACTTCCACATCATACATGGGCAATTCAAATTTTACATCAAGCTTAAGTAATTCCATATCATGCTTATATTTATGAGAATGTTTTCTTGTAGTAGAATTTGAACTTGTACTTGAAGAAGAAGAAGTTGGAGGCGAAGGAGGAGGTTTAGGAGGGTCCTCTCCTTCTTCGCTTTTGTCTTGTTTTGAATATTCCCCTGGAAAAGGCCTCTTCTATTCCAAGTAATCATAATATAAGACCTTTACCATCTCTGACACGACGAAGCAAGTCTTTTGAAACTCTATCTCGTTTTGGGACATTCCTTCTTTAAATGCCATCTTCTCACTTTGATATGCCCTCTTTATCGATCCAATATTAGTATCCCGTTTTACAAGCTTGCCTTCACCACGACTTAGATTTTCCTTGGTAATCATGCAAACTCAAACAACCAATTATCAACCTGCTCTGATACCACTTGATCCGAATATGATCTTTTAAAGACTTGGTTGAGTTTTAAGCATGTGTTAAATTACCATTCAAAAAATTAAATGAGGAAGGAGACTTAATGAAAGAATCTTGCAACCATCATAAATAATGTAGATCAAAAAGTAAAAATAAGGAACAACAAACCATAACAACAAGATTGTTAACGGAGTTCGGCAAGGTTTCCTATGTCTCAGTGGGGGAGGCTTTCTTATTTATTTTCAATGCTACAAAATTACATCATAACTATCTCAAAATGATTACAAACTGGTCTGAATGTGTTCTTCTTGACCTCAAGAATCCAATACAACTGATGACACTAAAAAAGGTTGAGTGTAGCTCTCGGAAATGGCCTCCAAAGTTCGCTTCCTCAATGGCTTCCCTTCATAAAAATGGCTTGGTCTTCACAATTTTTTCATCATTTTGCTATCTCTGAACTTGAAAAACACTCAATCATGCCTTAATTATATAGAATTTGAGTTGGAGGTCGAAATCCCAACTTTGCCCCTCTTTTTGGGCTCAGACCCCATTTTCTAGGCAAAAATCCACTAAAATCAGGCCTAGATTTGGTTAAATCCTCCAAATTTGGTCAAATCTGCCAATTTTAGCATAACTGACACATCCTCCAAATCTTGGGCTCCTGTTCGTATGGTGCCCCTTGTGACCAGAGCCCTAAAAATTCGACGTAGCCCACATTAGGAAAATTCAGGTTGCCACGTGGTGCCCTTTGATTAGGCTACGTGTCACCCCCTGATTGGCCCAAGCCATGTTAGCCTACCCAGTCAGCATCCGTATGCCACATAACTTGCCCAGTCAGCATCCGTACTGCCACGTCACTTGCCCAGTTAGATACCACGTCAACATCCGTACTGTTACGTCAGCCTTCCGTACAGTGCCACGTCAACCTTCCGTACAACCACGTCAGCCTTTCGTACAACCACGTCATCCTTCAGTGAAATGTCACATCATCCTTCTGTACAACCACATCAACATCCATACATCCATGTCAACCTCCCGTACAACCACGTCAACATCTGTATAATGCCACATGTCACTTTCGTACAATGCCATGCGTCACTTTTTTACTAGTCCATATCATGCCTGAAAATGCCAAAAATGAGTGACACGTGTCACCTCCTAGTGCTGCCACATGTCCTTGCTGATGTCATGCTGGCATCAACAGTACGACCTGTTGACTATTGACTTTGACATTTTTTGCGTGTTTGGGAAATCGATCAAAACGCGATAACTTTCACACACTGTGTCCATTTTCGGAAAAAAATATATGATCAGAATCAACGCGACAATCCCAACGCAATAATGCTAGTTTCATCCGATTCCAAGAACTTTGATTTTTAGGCCTTCCTAGATCCATTTTGGATCAAGTATGAGTGAGATGTGTAATTCCTTTGGTGTTCAATATGGATTTGACTTGTAGCATTTAAAAAAATTTGTTAATAACAAAAAAATATTTTGATGTTGGCCATAAACAAAATATCTCAATGCCCACCTTTAGTGTAATAATAATAATAATAATTTAAGGTCACAGCCAAGCCAGACATCAATTGGTGTATGAGACCCCTTTGTTTGTGGGACAAGGGACCCCCTCCGCTCAACCATTTGACTACTAAAGTCTACGAAGGTGTACATACCGTACCCCCTTCTAGATTTGAACTTGTGACCTCTAAGGAGGAAACACATTTTCTTAACCATTGTCTTATGCTGTCTATTAGCGCTTTGTATCATGGGCAGAGAAGGATCAAGTCCCTTAAGGTGAATTTTTTTTAGATTGAAAAACTTGGGAAAATGTTTGCACCTTGAGGGATTTGATCCCCGTTAGTGCATGATAGATCCAAAGTTAAGATGGACCTACATTGGTTGTATAATTGCGTGGATATGCACTTTCTATTGCAAGGGAGATGTTTAATTCCTTTCATGCTCAACATGGAGTTGACACATGGCATTTAAAACAATATTAATAACAAAAAATATTTTAATGTAAGCCATAAATAAAATATTTCAATGTCGTTGACACACACACAGACACAACCAAAATTTAAAACCCTAGGGTGAAATCCATTGATTCAAGGGTATTAGTTGTTTCATCCATCCATCCGCTCACCAACAATAAATATATAAATAAAACAATCAAATTTTAAATGCATATTCTGGTTCGTGAGGAATTTGTGATGGTTGTTTGATCTAGATTACCTAGGTCAAAGAACTTCAAAGGTCATAGCTGCATTAATGGTCATTGGTCTACAGTTTGCGGTGAAATATTTGCTCTGCGATCTATTATGTCTGGTGGATTAAGAGTTATGGTTTGTGGTGATTATTTGGTTTGTGGCAGACTAAGCCCAGAGATAGATTGAATTCAAAAGCAAATCTCTGATTGACGCTATGGTGAAGTATATTTTAGCTCAGTTTTGGTTCTTTTTTTGCCATTCAAACCCTACAATGAATGAGGTGCGCAATTTCCTTCTGTAACTCTTATTTATTTCCGCTTCTTTCCAATATGAGAAATTCATTGCATATACCTAAATATCTCAAGGGGAGACCTACCAAAGTAACCCTAGATAATCTGGATGAATATATAGAATCATTAGAAAAACATAGAGAAGAGAGAGAAGCCAACTTCAAACAAAGTTACAAGCAATGTTTGATAATAAATTTATTAGAAGACAAGATTCAGATGTAGATGGACAATAGAATATTAGGATTGGAGACTTAGTTACAAAAAATAGAGGTTAGAATACAGGAAATGGAAAAACAATTCCAAGAAAAGAAACAATCAACCTAAAAGAAGAGGACGAAGAAAATTGTAATCTTAGGGACCAGATTAAAGAGCTAGAAGAAACATTAATTAACAATTTGCCCCTGCTACCCCTCTAGCCTAGGGGTAACTAAGGAGATGATGTATCGAGGCCCGCAAGTAGCAGACATGGAGTGTCGAGAACCAAATGATCGAAAGGCCCCACATTGAGCATATAGAGCCCCTCCTTTCCACCACACATTGTTGGATTACTGAGAGGGGGGGGTGAATCAGTAATAGAGCAATTTAATAATTTTTAACCATATAATGCAAGTGTTATATCAATGTAGCATTATCATACAATATTTGCAGAGTAAATAAAAAATGAACAATCATACACATACACAGTACACTAGTGTTTTTACGTGGAAACCCAATGCGGGAGAAAACCACATAATGCTTTTTCTTATATGTCTTGAAGAATTACATTCATTCGAAGCACCAAATTCCTTTGTTTTCCAACTGCAACTGGAAGGAGGCTTCAATATTCTCAAGTGTGATTCAAATGAGAGAGCCTTGCCTCTTATTTATACTCTCCAAGTAGCTTCCTTAGAAGCATCTTCTAGGCCACTTTGTCCACATAGTCACCTATGTCCAACTTTGCCCAAATTGTCAATTGTCCAAGTATCCAATAGCCACTTGACCACTTAACCCATTTTCCTCATTTTAGGGTTAACCTTCTTATAACCATTTTCCATAATTATAAAGTTCTCCATTTACTTTATTATTTAAATAATCCTCTTTGATTTTGTCACTTCACTTTATTATTTAAATAATCCTCTTTGATTTTGTCACTTCACTTTATTATTTAAATAATCCTCTTTTACTTTGTCACTTCACTTTATTTTTTAAATAATTTCTTCTTTGCAAGCACTTTGACTTCTTTGACTTTTTGGGGTTTCAAGCCAATCATATGAGGGTCCTCCAACTTCGTAAGGCTACAACTCTCAAACCGTGAGGAGTTATGTGATGTTCCACATACCACCATAAATAAAATGACATGTATTATCCATATAGAATAGTCTTACCTACAAATATATCAAAACTCATACCATTATACATCAAACAAACTTGGGTTCATTACCTGAACCTTTGTGCTACCAGAATTCGCTACCAGACTTTCTTCAAGGGTTGACATCAATGAAAACCAACCCAATTAATCAACAATCTCCCCCTTTGGCATTGATGACAACACTCTGATGCAATACCGAAATCATATCACTCATGCTCCCCCTGGAACCATGCCTGCATCTTTGTGACAAATGCTCCCCTTGGAACCATGCCTCTATCCTTTGCATCTTATAAATCTCTCCCCCTTTGTCATCAATGACAAAGGTATCTTTCCATTCGGGGCTGCTCTCCCTAATTGACTCATCCGATCTCCCAACCTAAACTATCCTCTTTATGGTGCTTCCTCGTATACATCTAAGATATATAAGATAAGCATTCAAAAGCATTGATTTTGGAGTAGAAATAACTCTGAGTCTCTAGCGAAGATACTCAAAGGCTTCCCATGGAAGCGGTTTTGTAAAGATGTCTACCACTTGTTTTTTTGTGCCCACATATTCAACTTTGATGTTCTTTTCTACAACATGTTCTCGTAGAAAGTGATACTTGATTGGAATGTGCTTCGTCTTGGAGTGCATCACTGGGTTCTTTGAGATACTGATGGCGCTTGTATTATCACAACAGATTGGAATGAGCTCATCATACTCAACCTGTATATCTGTCATAGTTTGTTTCATCTATAGAACCCATGTACAACATGTTGCTGCTGCAATATACTATGCCTCGATTGTAGATAAAGATATTGATGATTGTTTCTTACTCAACCATGATACTAAACACTCACCCAAGTAGAACACTTCTCCACTGGTGCTTCGTCGGTCATCAATGCAACCTGCCTAATCTGCATCTATGTAGGAAATAAGTGATTGATCCTTTCCTTTTGGATACCATAATCCAAACTCTTTTGTTCCTTTGAGATATATGAAAATCCTTTTCACTGCTAATACATGTGATTCCTTTGGTGCTGCTTGAAATCGTGCCACCTATCCAACTGCCTGCATTACATCTGGTCTGGATGCTGTCACATATAGTGGGCTACCAATCATTGACCTGTATTGCCTCTGATCTATAGACTTTGAATCATCATCTTTGCTCAACTTGCAACTGGTTTGCATGGGAGTGATAACTGGTTTGCAATCTTCCATTCTGAACCTCTTTAATATTTGTCTGATATACTTGGTTTGAGAAATAAAAATTCCTTGGTTGCTTTGACGTATATGAATACCCAAAAAGAAGGATAGTTCTCCAGGTAATGACATTTCAAATTCATTCTGCATGTCCTTTGCAAATTTCTGGTTTAACCTGTCATCAGTACTTCCAAAAATAATATCATCAACATAAACTTCAATTAATAAAATACTATCTTGAGTTACCTTGATGTAGAGGTTGTCTGCCCTTCCTTTTCTGAACCCTATCTGTTGTAGATATTTATCCAGTCTAGAGTACCATGCTCTAGGAGCCTGCTTTAGACCATACAAGGCTTTCTTTAATTTACACACATAATCTGCGTTCTTTGACAACTGAAATCCTTCTGGTTGTTCAACGTGAAATTCTTCTTCAAGTTCCCCATTCAGAAAATATGATTTTACGTCCATTTGATACACTTTAATATTTTTGGAGCATGCATAAGCTAAAAGCAATCAGATTTCTTCCATTCTGACAATTGGGGCAAATGTCTCTTCAAAGTCGATTCCTTCAACTTGTGCATATCCTTTACATACCAATCTAGCTTTGTTCCTTGTAATCTGTCCATCTTCATTCAATTTATTCCTGTATACCCACTTTGTGTCGATCACATTCTTATCCTTTGGTCTTGGAAGTAATTCCCAAGTGTTATTTTTCTTTATTTGATCCAATTCTTCATCCATAGCCTTATTAAAAAATTCCTCCTTGCTGGCCTCTTCAAAACAGGTTAGTTCAATCGTAGATGAGAGTGTTAGGTGCGTTTGTTTTGGTGAACATATTCTTCTTCTAGTCTCAACTCCTGCATCTTTGTTTCCGATAATCTAATCTAAAGGATGATTCTTCTGTACTCGTCTGCTAGGTGTCTTTGGAGGCATTTGCTGAACTTTCTCTTATGCTTCTGTCGGATCCTCTTCATCTTCCTCTTCTACTTCTTTTTCATCTTCTGCTTCTTCTTCGTAAAGTTGTTCCATTGATTCATTTTCTTCTTCCTTTAATTCTTGTCTATCTATTTCATCAATTGTTACGTTGATGCTTTCCACAACTTTGTTCAATCTCAGGTTGTAACACTTGTATGCTTTCCTTGTACTTGAGTAACCAACAAATACTGCTTTGTCCACACGAGATTCAAACTTTCCCATTCTGCTATATTCTCTTTTGATGTAGCATTTGCTTCCAAAAACTCTGAAGTGCTTCACATTTGCTGGTCTTCCTTTCCATAGCTCATAGGGAGTTTTGTCAGTGTTGTTTATGAGCATTACTCTGTTTTGAATGTGAACTGTTGTATGCACTGCACGTGTCCGAAAGATATATGTCAATTTGGAATCCATTAGCATTGTTCGAGTCATTTCCTGTATTGTCATATTCTTTATTTCAACAACTCCATTATGTTGAGGTGTCCTAACAACAGAGAATTGCCTTTTTATTCCATGCCTGCTGCAATTGTCCGTAAATTCCTTTGAAGTGAACTCTCCTCCATTATCAGATCTCAAGCATTTGATTTTTGAATCCATTTCATTTTCAACCATTTCCTTGTAGATTTTGAAGTTTTCAAAAGCTTTTGACTTATTCCTGAGAAAGAAAACTACAATCATTCTTGTATAATCATCAACTAATAACATAAAATATTTCTCACCTTTTAAACCTTTTGTTGTAGTTGGTCCAACTAGATTAGTATGTACGATTTCTAATGGTCTTGTCGTTGAATATTCTTTTGATTTAAACCTGGTCTTTGTTTGTTTTCCTTGTTGAAAATGCTTGCATAAAGTGTTGGTTGGTTTCGTGATATGGGACATTTCTTCTCTAACTGCTTCCCTTTTGCTAACTTTGACAAGGTTATCAAAATGTATGTGACCCATTCTTCTATGCCATAGCCAACTTTCATCTTCCTTTCCTAGGCAACACTTTTCATTTCCAATTTCACTTAATACATATATGTTGCTTGAAGTTCTCCCAGCTGTTGTAATCAATTTTCTTGAACCTTATTTTCTTATCTCACACTTTTGTGAATTGAAAGTAACTTTATGACCTTGGTCACACATTTGACTCACACTTAGAAGATTATGTTTCATATCTTCTACTAGTAGAACATTTTCTGCCTTGGTATTCTTGTTCCCAATTCCGACTGTGCCTTTTCCATTGATTTTAGCTGAATCATCATTTCTGAAGGAGATTGATCCATCTCTTTCCTTTATTAATGTAAGAAACTTGTCTCTATCACCTATCATGTGTTTTGAACAACCACTGTCAACATACCAACCGCGTTTCTTCTGCTTATCTTGTAGAATGAGTGTGCATTCTTTATTGCTATATTGATTCTGCTTTCTTATCCATGTCTTTTTTTGAGGTTCCTGTCTGTGACTGTTGTTGTTCTGTTGTGGTTCTTTAGGAGGGACTGTCATTTTGCAATCTTTGGCCATGTGTCCAAAGTTTTTACATTTGTAGCATTCCACTTCAGTGCTCAAATATTCAAACATGTTGTAACTTCTTCTTTGTGTTTCACTAGGCCTTTTTGGATAACCCTTTTGTGTATGAATTTCAAAGTTGTTTATGTTCCTGTTGTTAGCTCTGCAATTCACAACTTTATGTCCAAAATTATTACATGCATAACATAAACCAAAAGAGATAGTTTGATACCTAGGAGTTGAAGATCTTCTGAAATGAGGTACTCTTATGAATCCTTCTTCTTCCCGAGGCCTATCTGTTTCTATCAGTTGTTGATTATGAAATCAGAATCTTCTCGGTGGAGAAGTGTCCCTGTAATTTTCTTTGTAGACCTCCCTATCCCCTTTGATTGTTTTTGCATAGATTTTTGGATATGTTTCTTGTTCTGTTATTTTGGAGCTTGATCCCTTTTCTGTCTGATTGTATCCTAGTCCAGACTTGTCATGATGAGGTTTTTGACTGCTGATAATGTTATTCAAAACTTTTGAGTTGTTCTGCATATTTTTCTTTTGAAGATCCTTTCTTAATGTGACAATCTCTGCTTCCAAATTTCCAATGATCCTATCTCTTCCTTCTAGTTGTTCTTTGAGTGCTTCTTCAATTCTTTTATCTTTTTCAATTTGAACCTTCAAATTTGTGATCAATTTTTCTAGTTCCTGCGTGTCTTCTTTCTTGTCTAGTTTCGCTTATAGTTTCTTGTTTTTCTTCTTTTCTCTTCTGATAACTTCTATGGCACACAACAATTCTTCTTGATAGTCAACTTTTGCCTCTTCATATTCTTCTTCAGAGTCTTCTTTATCAAAGTCTTCTACTGCCATGAATAGAATTCTTTTTGTCTCACTGTCACTGACTTCATCTTCATCTGATGATGAGATGTCTTCTTTGGTGCATAAGATTTTCTTGAAAAATTTCTTTGTGGTTCTTTTGCCTTTATATGTTTGTTTGCTATTTGAGTAACCTTCATCATTTCTTTTTTTCTTATGAGGAATTTTGTTAGCAAAATGACCAATACCATCACAATTAAAAGAAATAAAAGGAAGCTTACCTCTATACCTGCTGTTGGTTCCCTTGTTCAATCTTCTGACAAAGTTGGCCACTTCTTCATCATCTTCTGAGACGTCACTGCTGCTGCTATGTTCTTTTTCTTTTTGTTTTGACCTTTTGGATGATTTGAAGACTGCTTCTTTTATATCTGGATTTTCCCGTTCAGTTCTCATTTCATATGCTGTGAAGATTCCATATAGTTCGTCCATGCTTATTGAGTTTAGATATGTTCTTTCTTCTAGTGCTGATATCTTAGGGTCAAATCTCATAGGAAGAGATCTTAGTACCTTTTGAACAATTACATATTCTTTGATTTCTTCTCCCAATCCCAAGAATTCATTTACTATTTCATCGACTCATAAAAAGTAAGCTACAATGTTCTCATCTTCCTTCATCTTTAGTTGTTCGAATTGACCTCTATAAGTTTGAAGCTTTGTTGCTTTGACTTTTGAATCTTCTTCATAAATATTTCGAAGTTTGTCCCAAATCTCTTTAGCGGATTTACAATGTGCAACTTTGGTGAATACCGATTCTCCAAGACCATTCAAAAGTGCATTTGTGTCTTTGAAATTATTTTGACCGAGTTTCATATCTTTTTCATTTGTCGACGGAACTGCTGGTGCTGTGTATCCATCTACAATTGATTTCCAAATTTCAAATCCCAGTGCCTGTATATATGTCTTCATCCTTATGCTCCAAAAGAAATACTTCTGTCAATCAAACCGTGGTATTCAATTTTTATACATGTTGTTGCTCTCCATGATCTACCTTTTAGTGGTTAAACTGATTTATGAAGGAACCTGCTCTGATACCAATTGTTGGATTACTGAGAGAGGCGGTGAATCAATAATAGAGAAATCTAATCATTTTTAACCATATAATGCAAGTGTTATATCAATGTAGCATTATCATCCAATATTTGCAGAGTAAATAAACAATGAACAAATGAATAATCATACACATATGCAATACACCAATGTTTTTACGTGGAAACACAAAACTAGAGAAAACCACATAATGTTTTTTCTTATATGTCTTGAAGAATTACATTCATTAGAAGCACCAAATTCCTTTGTTTTCCAGCTACAACTGGAAGAAGGCTCCAACCCCTTAGTTTCTCAGGATACAACCTGAGGGAAGCTCCAACTCCCCAATTCTCTGGTTACAACCCCCTATGTTCTCCGGCTACAACCCTACAACCACCTGTCCTTGCCTCGTCCAACCGCCCTGACGTATAAGTAGAATGATGAAACCACTGTCACACTATCACTGTGAGATATACTGCTGTAAACTTGTACCAACAAACCTGCACCAAACAACCTTTAACAATAACTTGAACTATGTATCAACCATGCATCATCCCGTACCTCAACCTGTACCATAAACAAGTGCATCAACCATGCACCAACATGTACCAAACAACATGTAATCAACTTGTACCATAAACAAGTGAATCAACCATGCACCAACCTGTACCTCAACCTGCAAACCTTCCTTAACTTTAACAACAAGAGACTAACATTTTCATCAAACTTTACTTTAGTCTCATATGACTAGTTTTCGATTAATCAACAACCCTAACTTGAAATAATCATAACTATGTACCTGTAATGAATAAAGATACGAAAATAGTGCAAAATGTTCTTCAGTGTTTTTTATACAATTCCTCCAGGTGTCACTACTGGGAACCTCTCAGAAAAGGATTTATAGCAAAAATGACATACCTTGTTGAATTCTGACTTATTCTAGAGAGAAAACTTGTAGAGCGTGCCCCGCACGAAATATTTGTTGTGTGGATTTGAAAATTTTACACAAAATACTACATATTTTAATCTAACCAACACATTTAGTCTTACTAAATTTGGATCTGTTATGAAGAATTTATGATGTTTTTACCCGAAACCCCTGTTTTAGACTAGTTTCAGGACTAGCCACAAACCCTATTTTCCACGGAGTGTAACTCCAAAAATACAACGACCCACAAGATGAAATTTGTACCACAACTACTTGGATATGTTTTCTTAATGGCCTCCCGATTTCACGGTCTGAGTCATTCTAGAAATTTTTTTTATTGCGAAAATGGTGAGATGACTTGTAAATAACATACCTTAGAAAACATCATCAAAATAATTTATTTTCCCTTGAATTTCGGTCTTCTTTACTTCACCTTCCCTTTGAAATTTGACTTAGATATCCTTTGGTTACCTCAGTCACCTGTAGATATTCAATATGCTCAAGTGTGATTCAAATGAGAGAGCCCTGCCTCTTATTTATACTCTCCAAGTAACTTCCTTAGAAGCATCTTCTAGGCCACTTTGTACACATAGCCACTTTGTCCACATAGTCACCTATGTCCAACTTTGCCCAAATTTCCACTTGTCCATGTATCCAATAGCCACTTGACCACTTAACCCATTTTCCTCATTTTAGGTTAACTTTCTTATAACCACTTTCCATGATTAGAAAGTTCTCCATTTACTTTATTATTTAAATAATCCTCTTTGACTTTGTCACTTCACTTTATTATTTAAATAATCCTCTTTGATTTTGTCACTTCACTTTATTGTTTAAATAATCCTCTTTGACTTTGTCATTTCACTTTATTATTTAAATAATTTATTCTTTGCAAGCACTTTGACTTCTTTGACCTTTTGGGGTTTCAAGCCAATCATATGAGGGTCTTGCAACTTCGTAGGGCCATAACTCTCAAACCGTGAGGAGTTCTGTGACGTTCCACATACCACCGGAAATGGTATGACATGTACTATCCATCTAGAATAGTCTTACCTGCAAATATATCAAAACTCATACCATTATACATCAAACAAAATTGGGTCCATTACCCAAACCTTTGTGCTACCAGAATTTGCTACCAGACTTTCTTCAAGGGTTGACATCAATGACAACCAACCCAATTAATCAACACACATCACCACTCATTGTCAACAACATAGCAACGTCCGCCACACCAGCCTGCCCCCCATAAGACATCAGGTCTTGCTTCATGAGGTAACAAGTCGAGTATCATGGTAAGTGTCACTTTAATATTTGAAACATTTAAGCATGTTGCAAAGAGTCTTGTCTTGATTATGGAATGTTTGCTTGGAAATTATATATTTTGCCTTATTTCACTTTGGTGGTTGACATGTTATCTTAGTAAGTTGGTCACCCTTGGAGAAATGGTTGCTACTAGGGGGTCTCCTTGAAGGGTCATCGTTCCATTCCCACTCATACTTACCACTTTTCATATTTCATCCCCTTCGTTTCCTCTTCTTTTGGGTTTTTGGGTTCATTGACCCCAAGAACGGATTGCACCTCATTTCATGGGAAGAAGGGGATAAAGGCCTAGAGGTGTTTTAGCTAGCACTGTAAAAATAAAAAAATGATAATTAATTCTTCTATATGCTCGCCCTAAGGTCCCGAGACCCATCAAATGCTTCTCCATGAAAAATAAAGGACCTTTAAAAGAAAATACAAAAAAAAGTGTCTCGCTTGATGGAAGAATGTGTTGCGGTGTTCATCAGTTTCTAGTGCACATGGCACTCAATGTGTTTTAACTTCAAGTGGCATTGCGATGCTCTTTTTCTTTTCATTGCACATAACACTCAATGTTCAGACCATAAAAAAAGGAAAGGAAAATAAAGGGCTTAGAAAAATGTTGCATTGCAAACGAAGGGATGCAACACACCCTCCACAAAGGCACCCATAAATGAGACAATATGAGCCCTTAATATATCAAGAATACCATGCCCAAGAGTACTTCCCCCAATCCACCTCATACTAATTACATGGTGTAGAGAGGGTCTTCTTGGGAAATATTCTTTGACTTGGGGATTGGCCTACCCAATAGGGCACCATCACACCCCTCCCATACCTAAATTTGGCAAAGTTTATAAGTTCTTTGAGAATTTGTTTAATTTGAAAAGGGGGGACTTGATGCACTTGTTTAAGTGTCTCTTTTATTAAATGTGGCTTACTTGACATGATTCATGTGACTTGTGAACCATTGAAGGGCGTATTTGTTAGAGTTTAAGCTATTATTAGGTTTCTTTTCAATTCACTAGATAACCATAACATAGATAGGATCACTAAGAAATACACAATCACAAGAGACACATCATTTATTCTAGGAAACCCTCATGGGGGAGAAAACCCATCAATAATTTCGTTAATATAGATAGCCAATAAAATGCCAAGAGAATAAACCAAACAAGACATAAAGTCCTTGTTATCCCCGATATCTAGGGATAACTAGGAGATCATGTCTCGAGGCCCACATGGTCCTAGACATGCAGTACCGAGAGCAGGAGTGACTTGAGCATGGCCCTGGAGGGCCCATCTTTCTTCTTCTCAGCTAGACTTGTCCTGTCAGCAGTAGCAGTTTCCATCACCACCGGCCTGGCCCTGCATCGGAGAGGACTCTTGCTCCATGAGGTAATTGGTCCAAGGTATCATGGTATGTGTCATATTTGATTATTATAACCATCTTATATATGCATTAGGTTCCTTTCATTTCGGATGACTGCTTGGATCTTACACTAATCCACTTGACCATTGTTGGGGTGATTGATGGGGTAACTTAGCAAGCTGGTATTCATGGGTTTTGGTTAGCCACCAAGGGGGATTTG
>ML782438.1:643328-671314 GCA_009831015.1 Picea engelmannii
TCTAGTTTTATCTATATCTATATCTATAGTTTGAGTTACCCACTTTTCAGCGTTCACCAGCTGCGAGTTAGCGGCTGTTCTAGTTTTATCTATATCTATATCTATAGTTTGAGTTAGTTGTTTTTGAAAAAAATAAATAGAAAATGGATAATCATTTTAAAAAATAGAAAATTAATTAAATGACCAAATTTAATCCTAAAATTTTACCAACCTGGAAGGCTCCATATGATACTTGGTCAACCCCAAATTCTTCTCCACCCCGTCCAGCACACCTCTGCCTCCAGCATGAATGCAGAAGTGATCGAATGCAAGCTTGAAGTTGGGAATATAAGGCCTCACATCCCTCATCTTCAAGACCTTTCGACAGAAGAGAGTCCAGAGGAACAGGAGCTGTTCTGATAATGGAAGAACCAAGGGACCCAGAGTTGTTATATTGGCCTTCAGTGCATGGCCTGCTACAGACATCAGATCTCGTGAAATCGATAAACCCTTCTCGTTATTGTCATCTTCTCCTTGATAAACACACTGGTAGCTCTCGTCCTCGGCTCCTTTGTGGGTTCTCACAATATGTTTCAGTTGGTACCTCGATCTTCTTCTCTCGGTTCTTCTGTTGGAAAGAAGAATTGCAGATCCCCCCATGCGAAACAGGCAATTGGGCAATAACATAGACCTGTCATTGCCTGTATACCAATTCAACGTTATGTTCTCAGTGCTCAATACAATTGCATATGTATTGGAATGGACCTGCAATAGGTCTCTGGCTAAATCCACTGCAATAATCCCTGCACTGCACCCCATTCCTCCCAGGTTAAAGCTCAGAATATTGCCTCTCATCTTGTAGTAGTTTATGATCATGGAGGAAAGGGATGGAGTGGGGTTAAACAGGCTACAATTGACCACCAGAATGCCTATGTCCTCGGCTCTCACCTTAGACTTCATGAATAGCTCATCCAGAGCACCAAACATCACAGCTTCTGCTTCTGCTCTGGCTTCATTCAAGGAGGGGCATGGAGGATAAGATGTGACGGCCTTAGGCAAGTGGGTCTCATCTCCAAGTCCTGATTTCTCCACTATTTTTCTCTGGAAGGCCAAACTTGGCTCCTCAAATTTCCCAGTATCCTTAGACATTCTCAGGAAGAATTCTCTGGAGACCTTGGATTCATAGGATGGCTTGAAACAGGCAAAGTCCACCAGGTACACAACCTGGGGCCTAGACATGTAGTACATAAACAGAAGAGTTAATATCATTAATAAGGCCAGGATGCCTACCATATCAATGCTGCAGTCTGGCTGTAGCAGCTTATTACTCCATGGCCCCAGCTGGATTCCCCTCAAAATGACCAACAACAAGGCAAGTGCAGGGACTGTGGAGAATATATAAATGGCATAGGCAATCAAATAACGGTAACCCAACTTCACATATTTCAAATTCACAGACTGCATGAGATCAGGCAAACGTCTATGGACTCTAACTGAATATGTGAGGAATCCAGCATTGGGTCCAGATTTCTTTACTCCTTGTGCTACAATCTCAGTTGAGAGAAGAGATTGTTCATTCACCTGCATGATGATGGGTACTAGAGTCCACCAATTTAATTAATTTCCACCTTCATATATCCAATGGAGAGAGAATTTCTAGGTTGTTGTACTAAATTAGGCCATTGGACTATCGAATCCTCTGAAATTCTAATACAAATCGAAAGAGGGGCAATAAATGAACAAATTGGAGGGTTCATGCAAGGATGGGCTTTTTCAATACCATAAATTAGTACAACTCCACTGTGCTTTCTTTTTCCTTACTGTGAACACAAAGGCAGGCGTTTCTGCACTGCTGCTGCGGTGTTCCACTATTTAAATGTGGCTGTGTGGTACCCACCTCGCGTCTAGCGTGACACGCATGGTGGGGTCCAGCGAGCCATGCTATCATCACTGCGCGTACGCTTTTAACAGTTGCGTCTGGCGCGAGATCGAACCCGTGACCTCCCTCCACGCTCCTGGTACTGCTACTGTTGATAGTCTGTGTCGTTGCGTGCGAGATCAACCTTCTCGCCCATGTGACCGCACTCTGCCAGTCTGACGGGATATATACAAACCATAGGGATATATACAAACAATGTGTACCGGCGCTGAAGTATTTGAAGAGTGTATAAGTTCGATATATACTGTCAAATGTACAGCGCTTCGTTATTTAAGGGTGTATTCTCAACGTATAAGGATTAAAAAGTTAACTAAAATGTCAGACATTTAGGTGGGTTTTGTATTTTTTTCCTCAATTTCAGAGGTTTTTCGTCCTCTTTCCGCTGTAATTTAGAACCTGTAATTCCAGAGGTTTTTCGTCCTTTTTCCACTGGAATTCAGCACCTGCAATTCCATTGTAACATGGTTGTAGTTTCATTCATTCAAACCTGTAATCCATAATATATTTTGATCTCCCAAAATCTGTGATCTATAGTTTTTTGGGGTCTCCTAATCAATTCGAAATGTCAAAATAGTAATTTGAATTAGAGATTGTTCAGATTGCAAATTTTTCTACCTGTCGATTTCGAAGACGTTTTAGCTAACATTTAAACGACACCCGACCTTAGTACTCATCATATATACAATGTATATATAAAACTCTGGCTAAGGTGAAATGCGCAGCTTCCTCGTATATCTCACCGTGTATATCCCAGCCTGTACGCTGCAGTGGCGAGGCTTATTTCTCGTCATATCCACACTGCGTATATACAGCGCTCAGTGACCGACTGTATACTTCATTCCATCCCTCGTATCAACTCGATCTCTCTGGTTTCCACGTGTCGCGTGGAAGGTCTTTACCGTGTCACTAGTGCACGCCATGAGGAGAGATATTTTGCTGACATGTTCAGTTGCGGACCGTGCCATAAGCTGACACGTCGACAGGCCTCTACCGTGTCACGAGTGCACGCCATGGGGAGCCATCTTGCTGACACGTTCAGTTGCGGACCCTGCCATAAGCAAAACACGTGGCAGACAAAAAACCTGGAGCCAAAAAGGCAGTAAAAGAAGGTCATGAGCAGTAACATACCATGTTTTATGCGTGAGAGGGTTGTGCGGCATACCTCCTTACAAAAATGGAGAGGATTGTCCGGCATATCTTCTTTGAAGAATAGTCAAAAAAGTTATCTGCTCCATTATCAAATGATTTTGATAATGTAGAAGAAAGAAGAAGAAATTATTTTAAAGGCTAACAATAGTCTATGGGACAGATCGTCTTATACCTTACACAGTGATTTATGTATTTCAGCCTTTTTCTTGTTCAATTTGATGATGAGCTTTTTCACTTAATAAATTATTTCAAAAGGTAGTTGTCAAGATACTTACATAGTTGTTTTTACTGCCCAAGTTATTTTTGGTCTTTTCCAATGCCGTGTTTCACAAAGGAGTTGATGTGAATTGGTTCTTAGTTGGGCTATAAACATTATATTGGCCCTTATGTATGCTTTTTGATGATGATTGTATGTGGGGTTAACCTCTTCAATATAATACTCTTTCTTTCTCCCTAGCCCTTTATCCTATGTTTGTTTGTGGAACCTATCAATAACAAAAGCTTTTATCTCTTTGTTGTTCGTAGGGCACCTATCCAAGTGAATATCCCATTTTCTAAGCCATTTAATATTTTGCCGCATCCACTTTTGCACAATATGTCATTGAAGACGACTTTAGGCCACCGAGCTTCATCCATTTGCTCAATATTTTTTAGATATCTTATGAGACGCACCATAGCAATTTCTTCAAAAGCAGCCCCCATTTCACTCAACATGATATCATAAGGGACTAAACTTTTAATTTTAAACTTGTTTGTAATCAAGCGTTTTTGAATCTTCTCGATTTGCTTCCACTGTAAGTCAGATGAATTGGTGGCCCATACTTCACAACCATAGAGAACCATCAGGATCACTAAAAGCCCAAAGAGAGTTTGCATAGTCTTCCAATCCCATAGCTCTGCCTCTCCGCACCTATTTTGGAAAGCATAAAACAATTTCCAATCCCCCAAAGTTCTTTTCTTTCTGGAACCTTCCCAACTTAGATTTTTATTGAAGTCAATTCCAAGGATAACTGCGACAAACTTGGGTGGGAGGATAACAATTATTCCTCCAATTATCATAACTAAATTCAATTGACAAATATCATTCATTTGTTATTGTATATTTAAAAAAAATTGTAATATTATCAATAAAATTATGGTTTGATAATCAAAATTGGAATTTTAGTTTTTCCATCTATATAGTGGTTGTACTCAATGTATTCATGTTAGTTAGTTAGTTGGAAAATACATGTTGAACAATGAAACTTAATATAACTAAATGCACAAGTAATGAATATTTTTTGTCAAAAGATAATAATTGAGGGTTGTTTGTTATTCAAAATGTATAATGAAATGAAACTATAATATTAAAAAATATAATATAAATATAATAATAAATAATATATTAGATAATAAATATAATATAAATATAATAATACATAATAATAAATACATAACTTACAATTTTTTATATTTAGATGTGGTGATTGGTGAAATTCATTGATTATTGAATTAATTCTTCATATTGAAAGACATGAAGGGAACAATAACACTTCAATTCTATCAACCAATTAAAAATGAAAAACACAAATATTTTTATTATATCCAAAAATATATATTTGTTTTTTTATATTAAACATTACATTGTACACACAAATTTATGGTAAACTGTAAATTAATGTCACATCAATATCACATCAAAAACAAACTCATTACTATAGTCCCATGGCATGGAGTAATAATAGTAATAATTTGATGGTTGAATGAAGTAGTGGTATTTCTTACTCAAACTTAAATCTTTCACATACAATTTTTCTTTTTATTGGTTATTTTGAAATTGATTGTTTCAATAAAGGAGTAGGTCAGATACTATAAAAATTAACATACTTGTTATACAAGTTAAACTATGAAAACTATCAAATTACCAAATAGGTATATATGGAAACCATCAAATTATCAAATAGACATATTTTGAAATTTCATCTCTGCTCCCCACCCATAACTTCAAGACATTTTAAATAGTTAAAGACAACTTCTTGGTTGAGACACTCTCCACCAAAGACTTCTTAAGTGTAAAACAATTATGTACAAACAATTATGTGTCTCAACCAACCAAGAAGTTGTCTTCAACTACTTAAAATGTCAAGTTGTCTTCAACTACTTAAAATGTCTTGAAGTTATGGGTAGGGAGTAGAGATGAAATTTCAAAATATATCTATTTGATAATTTGATGGTTTTCATATCCTCCACTATGTTATGACTTATTCTCACCCATGACCTTTTAAGTATATATATAGCATTTCATATCCCCACTCATAATTTTTTATTCAAATGAATCTTCTTTTAATGTTCCATGGTGACTATATTCATTTTAATATTTTTAAATTGTGCAAAGACATGTTTGTGACATCATGTTAAAATGATTTTTTTTTATAAAAATAAAACAACAATATAGATTTTTAATTTTCATTATCATTATCATAAATCCAACAACTACTTTTAAATATTCTCAAAACTTAATCATTATTATCACACATACATATAATATCTCTCAATTTTATGAATTAAACTCTTACTTAAAAATACCCTTAGTACTCACAACATAACATAATTGTGTAACTCATATACTTGGAGTCAAAATATCAACCCCTTATTTCAAAATGTAACTCTTATCCTCAGAGCCAAAACATCAACCCTTCATTTCATATCTCTTCATAACTCTATAACATGGTCATTAATTCTTCTCCATCCAATTATTACAAGTCTAACCTTTATCTACATGATACTAGTTGCTAGTTGTTATGTATTTAGTTGCTAGTTGCTTTAAGTTTAACCTTTATCTAAACTTTACAAGTTTAACCTTTATCTACATGATACTCTCATCTCTAGAAGCCATCAAGTTAATCATGAGTATCTAGTTACTAGTTTAACTTCTATTTTACGTATTTTACGTATTTAGTTGCTAGTTGCTTTAAGTTTAACCTCTATCTAAACTTTATCTGCCTTAGTTTAATCTTTAACTATATAATTATTTTAAATTTAATCTTTAAAATTTAATCTAGGGTATTTAGTTATTAGTTTAATCTTAAGTATTTAGTTGTTATAAGTTTAACCTCTATCTAAAGTTATCTGCATGTTTTAGTTTAACCTTTAACTATATAATTATTATAAATTTATATAACATCTCCCAGTTTAATTAGGGAACATTACTTGCAGAAAAACACATAAATTCAAAAAATTATTTTGCTAATTATTCCCTGTAGCTTATGAGCTACGAATTGAACACATTTTTAACTAAAATATGATATCCATGACTAAATGCATCTACAACATTATAAAAGAACATAATGCAACCATAAAATCATCTACAACAATCCATAAAAATCATTCTCAAGCACAGGGTAAAAACACAACTATAAAACTCATAAGAGACTCGAAAAATAATAAACACTTATCTTTCTAAAACATTTGTGCAACCAATTGCTTGGGAATGACGTTCCACCCAACCATCGACTTGTTGTTCCAAATCTCAACAACAAGTCACCCTCGAGTTGGGGCTAGGGATCCACAAGAGAAGAGTGTCTCTAACAGTCCACTCACAACTCTAAATTCACAACCCATTGGTATTCTCCTACAACTATCCCAAATTTTCTCCAGCTCTCTTCCTCTTAACCTACCCAACCCAAGGAATGTATCCCTTCACTACTCTCAGTCCATGGGATGTCCCATTTGTTTATCAGGGTCTCTTTGACATAGGTAACCAAGAATCTCTTTGCTGGGAATTCAAAGGAAACTCACTGCTAGGAAAACCTACCAGGAAAAACAACAACAACACTTGCTATTACAGTGCAACTCTCCCAGTAGGTCACTCTTTAGGCTTGACAACCTAGCTCTTCAATCTTCAGCTCCAAAACGCTCCAATAATGCTCCAACATGCTCCAAAATTCACCCAACCTTCTTGGTCTAGTTCCGATGCTTTTTTCCCTTGCTCTCCCCTTGTTGTTCATGCAAAATTGAATGTGAAAAATTGTCTATTCTTCCCCATACAAATTTTCATCTATTTCCCCAAGATATTTGACTTCTTACTCTGCCCAATGTTGATTGTACTATAGCCCTATGCTTTCAATAACTATGGATGTCACTTCTACACCCACCCTTGGCAGATATTTAATGATTGGGCTCCCATACACTCAACCAAAAAATAGACGTTATTCCCAATGATAATAAAATTCATAAATCTAGGTTTGGATTAATACTCATAATTAATTTTCTCCCGGGACCCCTCTTAGACACACCTAAACATTTCCCTCTCTTGTGGATAAATTAGCTCCCGTCTCTTTCCATATTCCCAACAACTGATATCACATTATATTTATTAAAATCAGAAATACAATTCACATATTACATTGCTTGGCCATAACCATATTCATATCTACATTATGCATAAATTAAAATGAGGATTATAGTGGGAGTGTTACATTCCCCTTCCCCTACAATTGTACATTGTCCTCAATGCACCACACCATGCCAAAATACATATATAAATTTACATCACAATACTTTAGAAAATAAAACAAAATTCTACAATCTTTACCCTCCAACAACAATCCCAACCATAATCTCTTGTTCCTTTCAACCTACTGACCCAAGGAATGCACCATTCATTTATCAATAATAACCCAAGGAATGTACCATTCGTTTATCGAGATTAACCCAAGGAACGAGCCACTATTTTATCAGGGCTACCAACACAATTGGATAGGATTATGAGATGTGGTTATAGAACTCCAGCTGCTCAAAATGGAGTCTTGCATTTTATCTTTCATTTTCCTCAAAATTGACAAAAAATTGCGGGTATTCCTCCGGCATAGTTATCTACATATGCATAAATTAAAATGAGGATTATAGTGAGGTTGTTACATTCCCCCTCCCCTACAATTGTGCATCATCCTCAATGCACCACACTGTGCCAAAATACATATATGTATTTACATTACAATATTTTAGAAAATAAAACAAAATTCTACAATCTTTACCCTCCAACAACAGTCCCAACCATAATCTCTTGTTCCTCTCAACTCGCTGACCCAAGGAATGTACCATTCGTTTATCGAGATTAATCCAATGAATGTGCCATTATTTTATTAGGGTCGCCAACGCAATTGGATAGGATTCTGAGATGTGGTTATGGAACTCTAGCTGCTCAAAATGGAGTCTTGCATTTTATCTTTCATTTTTCTCAAAATTGACAAAAAATTGCGGGTATTCCTTCTTCATAGTTTCTTCATGCTCCCATGTTGCATCTTCAAGACTGTAGCAGGTCCATTGAACCTTTACTAGCCCTATGGATTTGTTCTTGAGCACTTTGAATTTCCATTCCAGGTTGCATACTGGTTTCACTCGAAAATCCCTTTCGTTTTTCACTTAGATCACAGTCCAATCAATTATGTGTTGAGGGTCAGGCACATATTTCTTTAATAATGATAGATGAAAAACATTATGCACTCTCATGGATGCAGACAATGCTAGCATGTATGCAACTGGACCTATCTTTTCTATTATTTCAAAAGGTCCACAATATCTTGCTATCGACTTTGGGCAGCAACCCAATCTTATCGAACTTCTCTTCATTTTCACTTTGAGAAAAACATGTTCACCCACTTTAAAACATATTTTTATTTGCATAACTTTTATGTCTATCTTGGCCAACCTTTAAATTATGCCTAATCTTTACCATATGTTCTTCCATTTCTTTTAACAATTCCGGCCCAATGATAGCTTTGTTTGCTGGTTTATCCCAACTCAGTGGTGTGTTAAATTTCCTGCCATATAAAGCTTCAAATGGGCTCATTTTTAATGAGGCTTGATACCCATTATTGTATGCAAATTCCACTTTGATGGCTGATCCATCACATACATTTTGAGCATGTCTTCAATGATTATGTTAGTCCTCTCTGTTTGTCCATTTGACTTTGAGTGATAAGTTGTGGTGAGATTTAAATTTATCCCAAAACGTTTGAACAAACTTTTCCAAAAATTAGATGTAAATTTTGGATCTTTGTCTGAAATAGTTGCCTTAGGCACTCTATGTATCCTAACAACTTCTTTCATGTAAATCTATGCAATATTTGTTTCCTTGTGTGTGGTCTTCATAGGAATAAAATGTGTTGCTTTTGATAATTTATCCACCACCACCATGATGGAATCATGTTGCTTCACTATTCTGGGTAGCTTTGTAATGAAATCAATTGTAACCACTTCCCATTTCCACTAAGGAATGCACAATGGTTGTAGCAGCCCCGCTGGATATCTATGCTTTGTTTTTACCTTTTGACATTCTAGACACCTGGCTATGTAAGTAGCTACTTCCTTCTTCATTCTTGGCCAAAAGTATTGACTTCTTACAACTGCAATTGTCTTCTAGCATCATGGGTGCCCAACACATGACACATTATGCATCTCTTTCAAAATTGTATTTTTCAGCTCTCCTGAATTTGACACATATATTTTTCCTTTGTACATGAGGATTCCATCCTCTTTCAACTCATAATAATTAAATTTCTGCTGTAGAATTCCTTGCTGTAATGTCTTTTTTATTTTTACATATTGTTGGTCTGAATTTCCAGCCTCTAAAATTTTATCTTTTAAATCTGCGTTGAACATGCTAATGGCTTAAATGTGCACTTCATGATCTCTTCTATTGAGTGCATCAACTACTTAATTCTCTTTGCATTTAATATGCTTGATTTCAAAGTCATATTCACTCAAAAATTTCAGCCATCTAGTTTGTCTGACAATTAATGTTGGTTGTCCAAACAAATGTTTCAGACCATGGTGGTCTATTCTTAACTCAAATTTTCGACCCATGAAGTAATGTATCCACATTTTTAATGCATGGACAATTGCCTCCAACTCCAAGTCACGTGTAACATAATTCCTTTAATGCTCCTTTAATTTCCGTGACTCATAGCATACCACATGATCCTTTTGACTGAGGACTCCACCAAGCCCTTCCTTGCACACACCCGTGCACACTACAAAATATTCATTTGGGTTTGCAATATTTAAGATTGGTGCACTTGTCAAAATATCTTTCAACTGTTGAAAAATTTCCTTGCATTTGGGAGTCCATTCAAATTTCACTCCCTTCTTTTGCAAATAAGTGATTGGGCTTGCAATTTTTGAAAACCCCTTTATGAATCTTCAGTAATAGCTAGCAAGACCCATAAAATATCTGACCTCTGTGACATTTCTTGGCACTGACCATCCTTTAATGGCCTCTATTTGTTGAAATATTGTAACTTTGAAGAATATTCTACCTAAGAGGGAGTGTTGAATAATATTATTATATTATATTTATTAATTAGGCCCTATTGTGCCTTTGTAAAAGTCAACTCTATTGTGCCTTGACAATTAAATGTAAATTAAAGGATAAAGTGATAGATCGGCCTAGACCTAATTAAGGGAGGCCATACTACTCTTTATAAATGAGTCTAACACCTCATTTGCACACTCACTCACTAAGCTCCGCAACAAGAGGAAAAGTGCGCAAGTCTTGGAGGAGAAGCTGTTGTAACTAGGGGTAACGTCACAGAGGGTTTTTGGTCTATCTCTTGGTATCTCTTGGTTAAGTGGTGCACTACTATTTCCTAGTGAAGGATTAGAGGAGGATCTTCTGCCTTGTTAGTTCTCTATTAGAGAGAAGCATTGTTCTTGGTTGGCTAATCTATATTGAGGAAGTTTGCTGGGTTTTCTCACCCTAGAGGGTTTCCCAGGATAATATTTGTGTCTCTCTTGTTT
Organism: Picea engelmannii; assembly: GCA_009831015.1. NCBI lineage: Eukaryota > Viridiplantae > Streptophyta > Pinopsida > Pinales > Pinaceae > Picea > Picea engelmannii. The sequence continues at coordinate 654,175 of ML782438.1, forward strand.
ATGTGATTGTCTATCTTTGAGTTATCTTATATATACAACTAATATGCTAAATGATTGTAATAATAAAGAAGAACCATAAGTGCTAGTTGTATAATTAAAACATCAACATGGGATCACAGTAGGCCTGAAAGAGACCAACTCACAGTTTATAAGAAGTGACTAGCCTTAGCGCACCCTCTCTAAAATCCAGTTTTCAGTATTGCAACTATGGTAGAATTAGGGTTTCTGCATAAACCCTAAGTGTGATGTTTTCCCTATTTAAGGAGGAAGTTGGGGGAAGTAACCACATCTAGGAGCTCAGCCTAGGAGGGCGCATCTAGTCCTTGGATCAAAATTCCAAAATTTGAAGTTTGAAAAATTAGGGTTTCCTCATAAAACCCTAAGTTGTAATTGCAGTTGTAGTTGCAGTGCCAGTTCCTTCATGCCAATTGCAACACCAGTTGCAGTGAAAGTTTTTTTGAAGTGCTGGGACTGATTTTTATTATCCTAGTGCACCTTACCCTAGAAAATCTCCAACTAACTTTAAGTTACAATTTGAAGCACATTTGAAGTTTTAAAGGTTTGTTATTGCTTGTCGCTGTTGTCGGATGGTGCCACCAGCTGCCAATACTGTCATAGGTATGTACTTACATATGTTTAAACTGTATCATTATTCTAAAAGGTATTTGCATGAGAAATGATCTTTTGTCTAAACAACAATCGTAGATCTAGAAGGAATTCAGATCCAACACATTCATAGGAACAATGCAACCCAAGAACAATGCAACCCAAGTTTGATTAATTTGACATGCCTCTATTTGTTATGGCATTATTGTGTTGTTATGAACATCTAGGTTGTATTTTGATCCGTTGAAGTTATGATTATCACACTAACCTCTGTTCAAAGTTAAAGTTAGAAAATAACTTTAGTCAAAGTATTAGATTGATTAAGGTTGAGACTTTAAAGTTTATTTGCACTATATTCTCTGACTCAAATTATTGTAAGAGAGAAAGCATATTGTCTTAAGTATAGGGGACAGGTTGAAGAGAATACTTGTCATATTAAGTGAAGGAGACTCTGAAGAAAAGCAACACACTCATTCTTGAGGACAAGACTCCAGGTTCCAGGTTTGATTGATTAAATTGATAAGATTAAAAATTGCACATATCAAGTTTGATAATTGCCACATTACAAGTAAACACTATAGTTGTGATAGCAATTCTTGAAATTTTTTACTATTGAATACTTGGTAGAATGTGAGCACTATTGAGATAAATGCTTATTGTAATCATTTACTAGATATAACTAACATCTCCTCTAGGAGAAACTTCTTGTTTTGTTTCCAGGTTACCATGGAGGAATGATTGATCACAACACTAGAAGAGTGTTGCTCTCATTTCTTATTATTGTATTTCTTACTTTTGACCCTTGTTTCAGGCAAGTCATAAGTGATAGCTTTGTAGGAGCTACTGTGACGATTGTTCTCACTATTGATTTTATTATTATTATAAAGAGCATTATTATTGTCTACTATTTATCCCTTGTTGTTCTTGTTCTGGGTAGGTCACAGGTGATATCCCTGAGGGATCTATAGTGACAGTTGTAGGAGGCAACATATTAGATGAGACATGGAGCAGACTATCCAAGTTGTATACTTGACCATATACATCCATGCACAGAAGAAGAAGAAAATGAATCTACTTTTGCTAGATACAAAACATATCATATGAAGACATAACATGAGGAGAAAAAGGATCCAAAGATAACATAACAAATCCCTCTAGTGCAGTTGATCACTCTTCAGATCATCAAGAAGAGTTAGTAGAGCCAGAAGGGCCTACCCATAATCAATGCAGTAACCAGGAAAAGACTAGCATAATCTTGTGACACTTTGTAGGATGCAAATCCATATAACATTGATGAGCCATATCAGAGGGAGAATATGGCTCCAAAGATTATATAGACTTAGAGGGAGTCAAGCCTTAGAAGGAGCATGGAGACTTAGAGTGAGCCTGATCTTAGAGAGGATCATATGAGAAAAGAGATGTCTTCTAGGACTGATAGACATATGCCATGAGTTGAGAAGACTAGATCGTAGATTCAGAGACTTCTAGGAGATGTGAAATCTTATGGGAAGATTCCCTTGTTTTAGTGACATAGGAGGATGCCAGTCAGAAGGACTAGGATATGGATTTTTCCTTGAGACTAGAAGGGAAGTCAGTGGTGACTTCCAAGATTGATCTAACAGAACAAGCATGTTGCAGATAAAAATATAAAGATGTACAAAGCCTGATTTGTGTCAAGAGGATTCTACCAGCAAGAGGGAGAAGACTATGACGAGACACTTGCTTCAATAATCGAAGAAATAATTCCAGTGTTCGTGAAGACAACCAAAACAACCATGATTCTGATACAATACAGGATTCAAAGGGAGCAATTCCTGTATTTGAGTTTGAGTTTCCTCCATAAAAGAAGAAAAGCTACCTTCAGTATCAATCAATCTCAGTTTCAGATGAAGTTGTTTCCATTATAGAATAGAGGAGCTACTCTCAGAGTTCAACAACTACAGTGAGAATAGAGCAATCATTCTCATCTTCAAAAACAACAACTGCAGGTGCAGTGTCTCGATTTTAGAAGGAACAAGTTGAAGAGAGAATATGGGACATACTCTCAGACAATGAGACAAATAGTGCTTTGCAAAAAGCACATACAACCAACACGTGATTATGAAAATTGAGTTACAACTAAGCAAGTGTACCAGGTTGGTACAATGTGATGTGAAAATTTGGTTTCGAAGTACAAGAGAGGAAGAATCATGTCTGCAAGTGGAAGCAAGCTCCAAGAGCTTGGTATGGCAGGATTGATAGTTTTCTGATGAGCTTGGGCATTACCAAGAGTAAAGCTGATCTCAACCTTTACTTCAATATTGAGAATGATGGACCAGTTATATTTTTTCTATATGTGGATGACTTATTCTTGACAGATGAAGAAAATGTCATCACAGATTGTAAGAAGAATCTTGCCGCTGAATTTGAAATGAAGGACCTAGGACCGATGCACTATTTCTTAGGTCTTGAAGTATGGCAGAACCCAGAAGAGAATTTTCTTAATCTAGGAAAGTATGATGGGGAAATTATGAAGAGATTCGACATGATGCACTATAAATCCATGTCCATTCCTATGGAGACGAATATGAATTTCTTGGATGATGCTTCGTAAAAAATAGTTGGTGTTACTCTATATAGACAGGTGATTGGTTCGTTGATGTATCTAATGAATACCAGACCAGAGATATGCTTTGTTGTGAACACCTTGAGTCAGTATCTAGTGGAGCCCAGACATGTTCAACTTGTAGTTACAAAGCATGTGATGAGATACCTTAAGGGTACGTTGGACTATGGCCTCTGTTATACTGGATATTGTGACTTCATATTGTATGGCTATACTGATTTGGATTGAGCTGGAAGTTTAGAGTCAACCATGACTTTGTGGAAAAGTAGGAAGCAATCCAATATTTCTCTCAGTACGACAGAAGCAGAGTACATTGCAACATGCTCCACCAGTTGTGAAGCCATATGGCTTCGAAAGTTGTTGATAGGTCTATTTGACTTAGAAATGGATACTATCGTGATCTTTTGTGATAACTAGAGTTGCATAAAGATGACAGAGAACCCAGTGTTCCATGATAAAATGAAGCACATTGAGATCCGATACCACTACATTCAGGACTTGGTACATAAGGGAGCTGTGAAGCTTTAATATGTTGGCACAAATGAGCAGGTAGAAGATGTGTTGACTAAGCCTCTGTCTCCTGTGAAGTTTGAGTACTTCCGAGACAAGCTTGGTATAGTCCGAAATGACTTCCCTCGAAAGGGGGAGTGATGTTGATGATACTATGGTATCCTGACCATTAGCAGGGAAGCTCATTAGGATTTATATCCTAGGGGATTGATCATCCCTAGATAGATCTCGTAAGGTTTGGATGGATGGTTTGTCATAGTGCCTATGTATGAATATACTTGATGTGGTCATTAGTGTGGAAACTCATTAGGATTTATATCCTATGGGATTTTATTATCATTGGATAGATCCCGCAAGGTCTGGATGGACAGTCTATCGGAGTGTCCACTGTTGTTGCTATTGTATCTGCTACTGTTGATGCGCCTGTCTCATTCTGTTGCCATTGATGTTGTTATTCCAGCTTCGAGTTGTTGATGTTGATGTTCCAGCTTCCTGTTGTTGATGTTGATGATCCAACTTCATGCTGTTGATGATGATGATGTCACTGCAGCGCTGCATATGATGACGATGCTCCGTTTCTACTGATGTTGATGATGAGAAAAACTTCCGATGATTTATAGATATGACAGACAATGTTCCAAGATGTTGATGATGATGCCTCCTCCTCTTGATGTTGTATTGAGTCCGACTAGTTTTTATTGATGTTGTCAGTAGAATACCCTTCTTATTAAGGGGGAGTGTTGAAATATTGTAACTTTGAAGAATATTCTATCTAAGAGGGAGTGTTGAATAATATTATTATATTATATTTATTAATTAGGCCCTCTTGTGCCTTTGTAAAAATCGACCCTTTTGTGCCTTGACAATTAAATGTAAATTAAAAGGGTAAAGTGATAGGTCGGCCCATACCTAAATAAGGGAGGTCAAACTACTATTTATAAAGGAGGATAACACCTCACACTCACTCACTAAGCTCTGCAACAAGAGGAAACATGTGCAAGTCTTGGAGGAGGATTTGTTGCAACTAGGGGTAACATCAAGGAGGGTTTTTGGTCTATCTCTTGGTATCTCTTGGTTATGTGGTGCACTACTCTTTCCTAGTGAAGGAGTAGAGGAGGATATTCTTCCTTGTTAGTTCTCTCTTGGAGAGAAACATTGTTCTTGGTTGACTAATCTATATTGAGGAAGTTTGATGGGTTTTCTCCCCCTTGATGGTTTCCCAGGATAATCTTTGTGTGTCTCTTGTTTATGGATTGTCTCTCCTTCAATGATCTTATATATACAACTAATGTGCTAAATGATTGTAATAATAAAGAAGAACTGTAATTGCTAGATGTATAAGTAAAACATCAACACTATTTTCTTAGGATCAACTGCTATCCCATCTGCTGAAATAATATGCCCCAAGTAGTGAATCTTCTTTTGATAAAAGATGCACTTACTTAACTTGACATACAACTTATGTTCTCTCAAAAATTGCAGCACCATTCTTAAATGTTGCTCATGCTCTTCTTCTGTCTTGGAGTAGATTAAAATATCATCCAAGAAAACAATCACAAACTTGTCCAGGTATTCCATGAATACCCCATTCATTAGGCACATGAAAACAACTAGGGCATTTGATATCCCAAATGGCACTACTGTGAATTCATAATGCCCATATTTTGTTCTGAACACTGTCTTACTGATGTTCTCTTCTTTTATCCTCACTTGATGATAACCCGATCTCAAGTCAATCTTGGAAAATTGTAATGTTCCCAAGCCAATATGTCAAGAACATCACGGTTTTGGGTGTCTTTTTAAACTTTTTTTGGTTGTGGCATTTCACCAAACACTTTGCTGATTTACTTGTTTACATGTGTTTACTTGCAGAATGGCCTATTGATTTCGGCCTTAGGGTTTCACTGATGATTTTATATGTGTGTTTCAGAAATAAACAAGAATATACAATCATGGAACATACCTCAACCATATGCAAGATCAATAAGATGATAGACAAGCCAAAACACTGCAGATCTGATTTTATTCATAATAATATAAGAACCTGCTACAATGAAGATGCTGATCTGGAATGCTCAACAGATGGCTCCAAATAAGAAGATATACAATAGAAGATGCTACAAAATTCTCCCACAAGAATATTATAAGCCTCCAAAGGCCAAACACACCGTAAGTACCAATACAAGGAAGATCTAGGCCGTATGAAGGGTCAATCCCCAAGCTGGAAGATGCCACGCTCTATTGGAACCCTGAATCTCCTCAATAATTCAGCCCTACTACCAAAGATGCCCAATCACTCCAATAAATATGCCAAACAGTGGATCGGGTGATGGCAAGAACAACCCAGGTGCTCAAATCTCCAAATCCACTCTCAAACCCTATGGATCTGACTCTCCTCCAAGGAATGGTGCGCTCTCCTGGATGCATGAAACCCTAATAATTCGGTGTCTCTCCTAGAGACCTACAAAATCTCCACCAATCCACTAGAATAATAGATTGGAGCACGACAATGAAAACCAAAGTACTCAACTAGGCAAAACACCTGCTAGACCCTTGGATCTAGCCACTCTCCAAGTAATGTTGTGCCCTCCTCTTAGGGAAATCGTCCCACTTTCAATGTCAGTCAATCCTCCATAAGAATACCTCCAAAAACATCCAATAATGGCGCTATGGTATCTGTAAGGAAAACCCAATACCTGGAATTCCCGAAATAGCTTCTCCTCAGCTAGATCACGTCCTCTATCAAAGGATGATGCGCCCTTCTTGCTGGAAACCCTCAACTGGTGTGCCCTCTCTCTATCTGCGCATGTAATGAATGTATAACCCTCATGCAACTGAGTAAATATGGAACTAGAATGGTGTGGGAGAGTATTGCATCTCTGAGACCAAGCTTGGGACAAGCTAGGTGGGATCTTTCACCACCGGATCATCCTCTAGGGTTTGTTAAGTCAAAACCCTCAAAACCCCCAAGAGATGGGCCCTCTAGCTAGAAGCCATATATCCAAATGATAGACATACATGAATGAATATATAGAGGCCCTTGCCTTTCCTTCATACTTCTTGCTCACCTTCTCCCTCCAAAGTGACTTTCATTTTATTAATTAATTAATTAACCTTTTTACCTCTGAAAAGCGCCTTATCTCTCCTTGTTGATTCCTTGGCCACTGAAAGTCATTTCTAGCCATCCCATCCTGTAGTGTTTCTCCTCTTGATTCAAATGAGCTATTACACTGAGAGGTTCCTCTAAGTAATGTGCCCAAAATGACCTCTTAAGTGAATTTAATTGACTTATATCTCAAAATACTCAAAATCATGGAAATCGTCGGAATGCAACGAAATCAAATACAACCTGTGCGGAATGGATCATAATGATGAAATGGGGTGGATGATGCAAGCCAGATCCAAAAATGCCTCTCAATAACCCCTGTACTCGCTATAACACCCATCTGGCTACTCTGGACATCGTAAACCTCTGCAATGTAATGATGTCCCAAAGTGGGGACATTACAAAAATATTGTTGCACCTTTCGGCTAATCAAAGAGAACATCAATCCTTGAAAAATGATATTTGTTCTTTATTGTGACCTTATTCAATTGTCTACAATCAATACATAGCCTTAAGGTCCCATCCTTCTTCTTTACAAAAAGAACCGAGGCTCCCCAAGGTAGCACACTTAGGACTATATACCCCTTCTTTAACAACTCTTCAAGTTGCATTTGTAACTCTTTTAATTCTGGTGTGCTCATTCTGTAAGGTGTCTTAGACACTAGGGTGATTCCCAACACAATCAATAGAGAAATCAATGTCTCTCTTTGGTGGCAGTCCTGAGATTTCCCCAAAAACATCTTCAAAATATTTTAAGACTGGATGGTCTTCAATACTTGCTACATTATCTTTGGCTTTCTCCTTCATATGGGATGCAAAAATTTGACATCCCTTCTTGAAACTCTTTTTCAACTTCATGGCTGGAATTTCTCTAACAACCACAACGCTCAAAATGCCTTGAATTTTTCCTTGCTTCCTTTCCTCATCAAGACAAGTTATTTTCTTGTTGTAACAGTCTAGGACAACATGGTGTTTCTCCAACCAATCCATGCCAATTAGAAAATCATATGAATGCAATGGTATGTTGTTCACATCTACCTTTGTGTTGAGTCCCTTCATGTCTATTAGGCAATCTTTAACCAACTCATTGATATTTCTATTAGCCCTTGTGGCTAACTGAACTAACCAATATTTCTTATGCTTACTCGTTTGCAAGCGAAATATTTCAACAATGTTAGAGTTTATGTAACTATGGCTAGCTCCAAAATCAATTAAAATTGCTATGGGTTGGTTATCAATCTTACCTTCCACTTCAATCATGGGGGATTGATAGTCTGCTTGCTTGTTGTCCAAGGTTGCATAAATCCTTGGCATGCTTCCTCCCATGTCTTCAACTATTTCATCCTCCCGAATGTTGTGAACAATCCTCATTCTTTCACCTTTGTGAGGGTAGTCCCTATATAAGTGATTTCCCTCACATCCCCAACATTGTATAGGCTGTTGCCTTGGCCTTTTCCCAAATGGGTCTGTTGTCTTATGCTCATTTTGGGTTGGCTGTCCTTTCTTATTTTCTTTGGAGTTGTTCATGAAAAAGGGTGTCTTAAAACCTTTTTGCCTTTGCTCCTTCTTACCCTTCCTCTTTTCATTCCAAGAATTTTGGAAGACTAGCCTTCCTCTGCTCTGCTCATAGAGATTATTTGCTCTCCTTATGCCTCTTCCAAAGTTTTGGGGTTATCATATTGTATCTTGTCACTGTATAAAGAGGGTAAACCACTCATAAACCTTTGTATTTTTACCTTTTCATCCTTTATGAAGTCCACATACTTCAGTAATTCAAAGAACCTCTTCTCATATTCATCCATTGTCATGCTTCCCAACTTGAGTTCAAAGAAATATTTCATATTCCTCTCATAGTAATGATTTGACAAATATTTCTCTTGCAAATATCCTTTGAACTTCCTCCATAAGACCTTCCTCTCATCAAGGTGTTTTGATTGAGTAAGTTTATCCCACCACATGGCTGCCTTTCCTTGAGAGTGGTAGGTTGCAATTCTTGTTTCTACCATGGAGGGATAATGATGCATTTGGAAATATTTATTCATTTCCAACAGTCAAGCCTTAGCCTCTTCTCCCTTCCTATTATCACCATTAAATGTTGGCGGCTTTATTTTCCCGAGTTCACCTTGTAATACGTCTTCCTCAGGCCTTCTCCTTTGTCTCCTCACATGGGATAGACTTGGACTGCTCCCTAGCCTTGAAATTACACGAGCTCTCCTAGTGGATTGCTCTGGGGAATGATGATGCTTGCTCATGCTCCTTGAATGCCTTCCATTCACATGCTCATTATTTCTGCTATGTGATTCGAATGATGTCGCTTGTCTAGCACTAACTGCTTGCTTTGTGTTAGAGTCTTTATCGGCTTGCTTCTGCAACATGTTCAAACTATGAAGTATCTCTTCTTGGGATTTCATAATATTTTCATTATCTATCCTATAAATCTGCACTTCTCTTTGCATGCTTCTCATATTTACAGGCTCTTGCCTCTCTATTCTTCCATTAGATTATGTGTTAGCATTTCCCATGCTGACATGTAGCCCTCATAATTCCTCTCCATGACTGTAGAACCCTTGGGCATCTTCCATGGTCGTGGTTCCCATATAGGAACCAAAATGACTTCCTTTACCTCTAAATTATGCTAGAAAATGTGCATGCAAATAAATTTATGTTAGACAAAAATATATATATACACAATTATGGAAACACAATACTTAAGTTTTTTTGCTCTTTAATGCCACCAGTCATCTTCCTTTGCATTGAAAATAACTTATGTTGCCCAAATATTTTTCTGGTTTGATAGATGGATTCTCCCATCCAAGAGATTTCCAACAACTACTTTCTTTCTCAATTCTGAGTTGTGAGAAAAAAGTTATGGCTATCTGAATATTGCTAATTTGCCCCATTTTATACATTTTTCATTTTGGTGCAATTAATCCCAGACACCAACTTCTACCACTTGTATAAGTAAATATGTCAGGAACCAAAGAAAATTTTGTATGAGGCATAGATAATAAATATGACAGGGAACTCATAACAACTCTCAGATTGTCATTTTGATGCACTATTGAAAAACTACAACAATATGAAAATCACAACTTTGTCCTTTTGCACCTCTTCTTCCAGAGAAATTTTAGCCAAATAGGCTTATTCCCCAAATTGTGCACTTTTGGAAAAATTTCAATAAACCAAATTTGTCTGGATTGGTGACTATACAAAATGTCAAATAAATAAAATTTTCCATATGGGGACCCTTTTCCTCCTCTGAAAATCCCAAAAATCCACAAAAGTGGTCGAGAATAGTGGATTTTGGCATATTTCAGAATCCCTATTCCAAACCCCTTTGCTCTTCTTTAATTCCTTCCTGGGTTATTTCCATGCCTGCGTTCTAGACTTTCTCCAAGAATTTCAACTCGATTTGGACCTCTGTCGATGATTTAGGTCTAGATCTTTAAAAACCACTAATTTGTATTTTCTAACAAATAAAAGCAAAAATGAATAGTGCCCCTCTCAGACACTTTTGTATCCGTCCTTATCACGGACAAAACCCAAAATTTTCATCTCATTCTGAGTCAATATGATCCTGTTATGGCATCCTTGTTGTCATGGATGTTGATGTGGCATTCTGGGTCCACATGGCACCCTGAGGTGATGCCATGTCACCCTCTTATCCTGCCTCGTCAACCTTCTCTATCTTATTTTCCCTCTTTCTCCTATGTTGACCTTAACCACTAATAAAATATTAATATTTTATGGCCCCACCTACCCAGTTGGCACACATCTGACCCCGAATGGGACAAGGGTCTCACCTTGTTTGACCAACTCCAAGTGGTGCCCCTTAATTGTCCTCATGGATGGGCGGGTCCCATCCCACACCTTTACCTTGGAATGCATGAATTTGCATGGACCCCAAATCCAACGACTAAGATTGGGTGAGATAAACCACCGAAAGGCTATGTCGCATACCAAAATTTCACGGGAATTAAAAAACCTTTGGGTTGCGATGGTGGTTTTCTCCGTATTACGTGGCACGATCTCTATGGTGTCGCATGGTATAAGGACACAGACTAAAACTGCCTCGCTACCCATGCGATAATGGTTTATGGTTTGGCCATACCACCACCTCGTGCGAATTTCACGTCACTTTCCATCGTGCCACCAACTTCCACTGTGGCAGTCCACATCACCTCTACCACGTCACTTATGCCACATCACCACCATGTGGCCTCCACGTCATGTACAATAAAATACCTAAAATTTCCCAAATTTTGATTTTTTCCAATTTTCCAAAAATGCATTATTCTAAATTTTTTACCAGGGACGCCATGGAACCCAAAATTAAGCTTGTAAATGGTCGATTTAGTCCTGGTGTGTATCGAATCAACCTCTGAACCCAAACTTCGACTCTCTTAGGTTGAATTCTCAACCAATTTCAATACCAAAACTGGGGCTTTTTCCCAATCTCACCCAATTCTTCATGGCTACACACATGCATATTTAGAGATTAAAATTGGGGATTTTAACCCTTGAATTCGAAGTCACTGAAATTACAGGCAATCTCCTCACACATTTTCCTAGAAAAATCTGACAACCATATTGCAAACATTCTCTAAGCTTTAACTCTTATATTTTAGCTTATGCGTGCTAAGTCTAGCCCATATAGGCTCAATGTTTAAACCTGTCTCTCTGATTCAAAAAATCCTTAGATGTTGATAATTTAAAATACACATATACATCTACTTGATCTTCGAAATAAAATGATCGCTTGACAGTTTTGCAAATTACATGTGAAATACTTATCTAGCCAATTCCACTTTAATGATAAATTAATTGCAAATAAATGAACTTGAAATGAACAACAATAATATAATCACATACACAAGTTGGAGAAAACGGAGTTCACCCAGTTTGGGCTACCTCTCCGGGTCCACTTCCAATAGAGACTTAATTTATTAATGCTCAAATGCTTGCATTTTACAATGAAAATTTTACATGTTGCTCAAAGTGCACCGTTGGATACCTAGCAAAAAATCGTGCAAAATTGATATAAAATACTCAAATTTCCATCAAGGTGACCCCTGGCACACTTTACGATGTAACCTCGTACCCTTTGTACTCTTGAAACGCTTTACGAGACTAAAATATCTGCATAAATAATGTGTTGTGCCTTGGGGTGCATGCCATTAAATAGGTGCCCCTTCTAACCAAGTCCCAAAATTTGTGGCATATAGTTCATAACCAATTCCGAACTATATGCTATTTTGCAGCTTCATTTAATTACAAATTTATGGGTTTGTTTTAACAACCCATATCCATGGCATGTTGGTTAACAACCGTTGCATAGAAAGTGGAGTTCTATTCCTCGCGACCTTTATGGTTTGTTTTGCAAACGGTTATAATATATATATATATATATATATATATATATATATATATATATATATATATATAACAAACCCCACACGAATCTCTTGGTATGTCGTTTATAACACACTTATAACTATATGTTAAACAATATACATGCAACTCCCGTGCGAAGTTTGTGGTAGCTCCTTGTTTCGGTTACATGGAACATAACATGATTAAGGGCCAAGGGTCGAGGGATTAGGCCCTCGGCCCTTTGGCCACTCATTTGAAACTTTATACCATTTCAAATATATAATATGCCATATGTATAACAAGGAACATGGTGTGGCACGTTGGTAAGTCAAGATTTGTTAAGACCTTTGGTGGATATGTAGGTCATGGGGTCAAACCCTGTTGACTCCATAAATTTTGATATTCACTAGCCAATATTGGCCAATGGGAGGCTGCCACATGGCAATGTCTTATTGGCTCTCCTTGCCACATGTCCATACGTAATTGAACCAATTGTCTGCCACTTGTCATCATGAGATTGGACCAATTGCCAACTTGTAGTTGGATTGTACCTTACCCAGCCAACTTTCAATTAGGTTCCACGTGTCACCCATGCAGTGGTGATACATGTCACCTTTTTTTATTTGCCGTGTACTTTGACTTTTGACCAGGGTTGACTGGAACTTTGATCGCTTATAACTTTTGCATACAAACTACATTTGACTCACCATTTTCACTGTTGGAAAGTTGACGACACGATTTACACAATGATGGAATTTTTGGGATGATTTGAAGCATTTTAATTTTGAGCATGTCTGAACCATTTTGGACCTCTATGGATGTTTTGGATCTTTCTGGACCTCTGTGAGCATTCCCGGATCCTTCTTGATCATTCCTCCCCATTGGAAGACTTTTGGACCCCCAAACGTTTAATCAACAACTAAGTGAGGGTAGAGTTCCCTCACCCTCCCGATCTCCATCCATTTGGATTTACTTAGTTTTACCCCTTTAAGACCAACTCGAAGATATTCTACATCACCTTGTTGTGAAGTTCTGATCCTTTTGTCGAGAATGACATCTCCCCGTAGCTCATCCAAATATTCTGGAGCAAAATAATCAACTGTTGGAACCTGAATACTTTCATCTTCATCTATAATCATAGGAGGCTCATAAATCTTCAAATTCTCATAATTTACCACTGAATACATTTGCATGTAGGCTGGTAGATCTAAATGAAAGGCATTAGTACCAGTCTTCTCCAAGTTCTTGAATGGACCATATCGGATTGGCCTTAGCTTTTTACCTTCACCTTTCATTTTGTCCTTGATGATATGCAACCATACTTGATCACAGACTTTGAATTGATGATCAACCCGATGTTTGTCATGCCTTGCCTTATACTTGGCTTGGATTTTCTCCAATTGTTCCTGTATTTCTTGATGTACCCGTTAAATCTTTTGAAAGAACTTTATAGCTTTATCTGTATCATCCTATCCATCTTCTTTATTTGTTTCTCCAAAAACAAATTCCATAGGTGATTTAGGAAAGTACCCCAAACATACTTCAAAACGAGTTTTCTGAGTAGACGAATGCATGGCATGATTATAGTCATGTTGGATATAAGGTAATTGTTCATCCCATAATTTAAGATGCTTGCTGTAGTGTCCTCGAAGTAGATGTACCAATGTTCTATTTACCACCTCTTTCTATGGATGAAAAATCGTGCTCTTCTTCAACTCAGTGTCCATTAGATCCCATAAAGAGACCAAAACTTTCCCAAAAAATGAGAGTCTTGATCTGATATAATAGATGTAGGAAGTCCAAAATGAATCCATACATTAGCAAAGAACAACTATGTTGTCTGTTCAACTATGACTTGTTTCCTGCATGACATTAGAATACACATCTTGCTGAATCTTTCCACCATGACATATAGATAATCATGACCTGTCCTGGACATCGACAAACCCCCTACAAAGTCCATGGAGATACTTTCTTATGGCCGTGAAGGTACCAAAAGTGGTGTATATAACACCATCTTTCTATTGCTAGGTTTACTTGTGGCACACATGACACACCTTTTGATATACTTGGAAACTGTCTTGTTCATCCGAGGCTAATAAAAATAAATTTGTAACTGTGCAACTGTCTTACCAAACCTAAAGTGACTAGAGATGAGAGATGTATGATCTTCTCTAATTACATTTACCCTTTCATCTCTTGGTATACATAATTTTCCAAGATGATATAATAAACTATCATGCATATAATAGTCTGACTGCTGATTTTCATGAGTTAATGCATCATATACTTCTTTAAAATCAACATCCCTAGCGTATTGTTCTACATAACTTTCAGGTGATAAACGATTATACCTGAGTATTGTCGATGCATTAATTACTGGTCTTGATAACATATTTGCAACCTTGTTATGAATACCCTTCTTATACTTGATTACCAGATGAAACTGCTGTAGAAAACCTATCCACCTAAAGTGTCACGACTGTTGTAGCTTGGTTTGTGATTGCAAATACTGTAATGGCTGATGATCTATATGGATTATTGTCTCCCTTCCATTAAGTAATACTTCTATTTATTTACACTTTGTACCAACACATATAATTCCTTATCATTTGTTGGATACTTAATCACAACCTGAGTGAAAGTCTTAGAATGATAACATATATGTTTACCTCATTACATCAAGATTGAACCCATGGCATATCTTCTTGCATTGGTTTGAATTTCAAATGGCTATTGTAGATATGGCAATGCCAGAATTGGTGCGATGCTTATCTTTTCCTTCAATGTCTCGAAGGATTTTTGTTGCTTGCCTCCCCATTGAAAGACATGTTTGGCACTCATTAATTCATGTAGAGGTGTTGCTATGTATGAGAAATTAGCAATGAATTTCCTCCAATACTATACTGCTCCTGACTTCGGTGGAAGTAGATGGCTTGAGCCATTTCACAATGAATTCTACTTTTGTAGGATCTATTTTTAACTGACCATTCCCTACAATGTAATCCAAATATACCAGAGAAGTTTTTCCAAATTCACACTTAAACATCTTGATATACAACTTCTTCTTTTCCAAAAGTTCAAAAACTTTCCTGACATGCATCAAATGATGTTCCCATGTTTGGCCAAAGATCAATATATCGTCTAAACAAACAATAACAAAATCATTTATGTAGGGTTTGAACATATCATTCATCACTCTCATAAAAGTTGCTGGTGTGTTGCATAACCAACCATTTGAACAAGCCTTTCTTGGTCTTGAAAGCAATTTTCCATATGTCACCTTCTGCAATTTTGATCCGATGGTAACCATTTTGCAATTCCAACTTAGTGAAATACACAACATTCTTTAACTGATCTAATAGATCGTCTATTCTAGGAAGAGGATAATGGTTCTTTACACATCCTCCACGTACCATTTTTCTTTGGAACTAAAACAATAGGAGAACCACACGGAGAGGAGCTTAGTCTGATGATTCCTTTATCGAGCAACTTATGAAATTGCTTCCAGATTTTTGCATTATTGATTATTGATGACCTGTACATTCCAATGTTTGGAAGAGGAGCATCCTACTGCAAATATATTTCATTTTCAACCTCTATTTTAGGAGGAAACCCTTTAGGTTCCTGAAAAACTCATCATAATTAGATATGATGTTGATCAATTCCTGCTTATGATTTGGATCACAACATGCTAAAGCATTTGTTATATCTTCTTCTTTCCATTTCACTATTATGAGAACAAAATATTTACTTGCGCTCATGAGTCTCTTCATTTTCCCTAGGATCACTAAAGAAACATTAGTTTTGATGTGATGAGCTCTGACAATATATTCAATCCCATCCTTGAGAAGGTGATATTTTTTTTTCTTCTCGATAGAACACAACCTTCCTGTCAAATATATATGGAATAGACAAGACAATGCCACAAATGTCAAGAGGCACAACATCTAACTCAACCTCGTCGAAGAACTTAGTTGTAATTGCAAACCTGATCTTATATTGCTTTGTTACTTGCATCTTAACATCGTCAGATACCCAACCTAATGAATATGGATTTTTGTGAGGTGTCATCTTCAATCCCAACTTCTTAACAATTGCTTCAGATATTAGATTTACTTGAGAATGACTATCAAATAAATCATCTACCTTTGTATGCTTAGCTATAACTCTAACATAAAAAATCCACTCCTTTTCTTTTGATCAATATCACTTTCCATCTTGGAAGATTGAATTGAATAATTTGAACTGATAGTTGATATATCTTTTCTTCCTATGGCCATGATATTGGATTCATCTATGGAATTTGACCCTAGATCCTAATGAGTTGATGAAATAATATTCTGCTTCCCTTTATCCTTGGATTTCTTTGGTTGTAATTCTGGATGCAGCTTCCAACACTGTGATTCCTCATGTCCCTTTGTTTTACAGTGGGAACATGTAGGTCTTCCCTCAACTTGATTCATTGTGGCTGATTTCTTACTCTTCCATTTACCTTTCGGTTTCTTCTCGAACTTGAATGACTTCTTATCTTTGCTCGCATGCTCACACTTACTAGCCTCTATATTTGTAGCTTGTACTGACTGTTACACATTATTTTTGTCATCCCTATGACCGTTAATGATGTAAACCTATCTTTTGCCTTCAGAGGGGTCAGTGGCCTGAGTTCCTGAAGAGAGAAGGGAGAAGAAATTTTCCTGAGAAAAGAAGTTGTGTTTTCCCTTGTAAAAACCCTGTAAAAAAGGAAGTTCGTAGGTTGCTATATAGGCAGGGTGCGAGAATTCCTGATTCTCGCAGGTTGCACCATAGCTAGGGTGTGAGATGTTCGTAGGTTGCTCTATAGGCAGGGTGCGAGAATGCCTACACGTGGGAAAAACAAGCGTTTTCTTGAATCTTCTAGAAGGAGAAACTTCTATGGTGAGGTGGCATCTGAATGGTTT
>ML782438.1:676811-689954 GCA_009831015.1 Picea engelmannii
GTTTCCTCTCTAGGTGACATAGATCCTGAGAGGGCATAAAATAAAACATAGTCTCCAATCTTTTCTTTAATCATATTCGTGGGTGGCTCATCATCTTCAACTGCATGGGCATGGTGTATTTTTTTATTTATCTTCTTGTATTATTCTCTTCTAGCTGGATAATTCTTAGAAATATGTCCCATCTTGTCACAATGGTAACATTGATAGGAGGATAAATCATTTTCTCTTCTTTGACCTTTCTAAAATTTTTGGAATCTCCTTGGAGGATGAGATTCTTTATGGAAGTGGGTGAATCTCCTTGGGGAGTGAGATTCCTTGTGTAGGTGAGTCTCTTTGTGGAAGTGAAACCTTTTCTTTCCTCCTTTAGCATGAGAAACTAGGGATTGATTTTCATCCCTTAATAGTATTGCTTCTCGGTTAGCTACTCTTGCTTCTTCTTGAACACATTCTTCCCAAAGACTGTCAAATTGTAGTTTCTCCTTTCTTGCACAAATAGTTTGGATGAAGGCATCCCAAGGTCTTGTGAGACCATTAAGGGTTGTCATTATGAGTTCATATTCATCTAGGTTGTCTCCAATTGCTTCTAGTTGTTCATTGAATTGATAAATCCTAGAGAAATAATCATGAACTGTTTCTCCTTTCTGCATCTTTTTATTCTTGAGTTGGGTTCTCAAGTTCATCTTTCGGTTAATGTTATTTCCTTCATACATTCTGATTAAGGCATCAAACATATCTTTTGGAGTGTTCTTAAAATCCACTTGAGGGATCAAGTGATATTTAATAGAGTCTGCAATGATTCTTTTGGCCCTAACCATATCCTTGTTGTACTTTTCTTTAGCTGCAACTTCTGCAGGTTCTGGTACATTTTCCTCGATGAATCTTGCAAGGTCATTCTCTTCAAGAATGAGTGCAATCCTATACTTCCAGGGACAAAAGTTTTCCACACCTTCTAACTTGTCAACAAGGTTGGTGCTTGCAGACATCTTTACCTGGAGCTGGGAAAATGACCAAAAATTAAAAGTGCTCAAAAATTAAATTTGAACTTACCAGGAGGTGTGCTGAGCTGAGGCGAGTAGGCTGGTGTAGTCTGGTTTTAGAAAATCCAAATTTTAATCCTTGAAATTGGACCTGCGTAAATCTGGACTGGTACTTCTGGTACTGGTTCTCGTTTCCTGGTACTAATGAAAACTGGGGTTTCACTTTCCAGAGGCTCTATCCACTAAAAATGTGCACTTAAGATGCCAATGATTTTTCTAGGCTAGGGCACACTTCCCTAGATGGTTTTTAGGCTGAAATTCCCTTCCAACAAAAAACCCTAATTTTCTTGTACGACAACAATGACATTTTTGGTTACCCAATGAAAGGTGCTCTATTAAGTCAAGCTCTGAAACCATGTTAAATTTAGATATGCTATTAAGTTCTTTTCAATTTACTAGAAAATAATAGCATAAGTAGGATCACTGAGAGAAACACAATCAAAAGGTACACAACATTTTATCCCGGGAAACCCTCATGGGGGAGAAAACCCCGCAAAAAATTCCTTAATATAGATTGCCAATACAATGCCAAGATAAAATACCAAACACTAGAGAATATCCGATTGAGCAATGCACCTCTCTACTTCTTCTAACTACATCTTCCTTCAAACTTGCGCACTAGATGAGTGACTTGAGTGAGTTAGTGAATGAGGTGCTAGCCTCTCTTATTTATACTAGCCGAGGAGCGCTAGGGTTGTGTCTTTTCATCAAGCAAGGCCGACTTCTCAAAAAAGTGGCTAAAACCACTTTAATTAGCCCTAGGGGCAAACTTCTCATTCAACATCATTTAATTAGGGTTTTATCAATCCACAAAAGGGGATTTGGTCATACATAAGTCTCGACATGATCAATCCACAAAAGGGGATTGATATATAAGATAATAAGTCAATTATATTTAGAATATTCTCCGTAGTTACAATATTTCAACAAAAATGACCTTTTTACATGTTACTCAAATGAAGAAATAGAGTGCACCGTTGGATTCCTAGCGAAAAATCATGCAAAATTGATATAAAATACTCAAATTTCCGTCAAGGTTGTCAAACAATTGGTTTGGATTGATGGACAATTGGTTTGGATAGTTGGTTGTCATCGATGTCAACCCTTAGAGAGTGATATTGTAGATTGATGTCAACTCTTAGAGATTGATGTCAACCCTTGAGTATGTTCGGTAGCACATTCCGGTAGCTCCAAAAGTTTGGGTAAGGGACCCGAGTTTGTTTGAGGTATAAAGGCATAAATATCAATGAATATGAACGTGAGACTATTCTATATGTATAGTACATGTCGTGTCATTTCCAATGATATTGGTACGTCACGTAGTTCCTCACGGTTGAAGAGATATGGCTTAGTGAAGTTGAAGAACCCTCATGAGTTATCTAGAAGCCCCTAGAAGGTCAAAGAAGTCAAATTATTCTAGAAGCTACTAGAAGAAGTTTACTAGTCAAAGTTTGCATTCTTCAGCTGAAAGGGCATGAAATTATAAGCAAATGAACCCCACTTTGTGGTGAAAGTAGTCTTTCTCTTGTCCTCTTCTGCAATCTGACCTGATGATAACCTGAGAACCCATATGTAAAAGAATAACCTTCGTTGTCTGCCACATGATCAAGGAATTCATCACTAAATGGGGTAGAAAAATGGTCATTTAAAATTTTGTAATCTACACATACACTTATATCATCA
Organism: Picea engelmannii; assembly: GCA_009831015.1. Lineage (NCBI taxonomy): Eukaryota > Viridiplantae > Streptophyta > Pinopsida > Pinales > Pinaceae > Picea > Picea engelmannii. Next base: position 679,532 of record ML782438.1, read on the forward strand.
ATACCCTTCTTACTCTGTATTACAATAGGAATAATCCACTCATCCTCATACATAGGGAAAATTAACCTAGTTGTAAGCATTCTATCGGTCTCATTCTTAACCTTTTCTTTGACTCTTAGATTTAGGCGATACGGTCTATGTTTGACTGGATGATCATTTGGCTTCAATTCTATATTCATCGCCCCTAAGTCCCCTTTAATCCCTTTTAGTTCTGATTTTTTTTAGGAAACATATCTTCATACTCCCACAATAGAGCCTGTATATCTATCATAGTTTGTTCATCCCAATTGTCTCCTATATATTCCATCTTAGGATGTTCCTCACTTCCGATATTCACTTTCTGAAACTTCAGAGGCTGATCATATGAGTTGCTGGTATCACATGTTAGGGTATCCTTAAATTCTCTTGTTCATGTGGATTCCTGAAAGGTTAATTGTCTGAGCTCCTCCAACTCCTCAAGATCTCTAGGGTCCTTGTCAACTTTGCTACAAGCCATAGGTATTCTCACATGAGACGGGTACAAACTATACTCAAGCAAATGTTCATGCTCAAGATGAACTATAAGTGGATGTTTATGCTTAAATTCATTACTAAACAACATTTTCTTTATTTTCTATAGTCCAACTATGATTTCATAAGTCTTACTAGAGAAAGAGAAGTCATGACAAAATCGACTCTATAGCATTTTCCAGCATGCAGTATGTCGTTGAGTCTCCTCGTGTACGTACCATGCTTTTGGAATTGTTCCCAAAGAATGGAAAAAATGGTGTACCCATAATTGAGAAGGAAACTAAAAAACTTTCCATACCCCAATACTATATTTAATATGATCCCTTGGATCAGATGACTTGTCGTATGATTCTAGAGTTAAATTCCAAATCTTTAGCTTTTGATCCTTACTAGACTAGTTGACCTGCAAAGGAGAATGAAGTGATATTGAATGGTGAGCTTCAAATCATCCCAAGAAGACAAATTTACCTTTATTAGAGGTCCACCATATGGTTGTGGACGATCACAAGGCTATGTCAAGTCCCAAAACTCTCTGGTCTACAACATAATTTTTCTCCATATCAATGAGAAAACTGTGTAGATTCGAGGTGCCATCATATGTTGGATAATTACCTATCTCATCTCCAATCTATCTTACCAACTTGATGGTTGTGAAACGCCTAGATATTTTTTCATACCTTCCTTGTTGCCAATTGTCAAAAGTTGCTTCAGGATCTTCATCCATAGATTGAATGCTTTGCCAAATTACGGATCCAAAAAATCATGCTCCATATTCTCATATGTTGGGTTGGTATACCTTGGGCCTTGATATAGGTCTATACCTATATAGGAGAGTATACTAACTCAGGTTTTCCCATTTTCCCCATTATGATCTATTATATCATAATTATCATAGGCCTAGTCAATGTGTAAGAGAGCTGGGTACTTATCTCCCCCCCCCCCATTATTTCAATGACCTCAAAGTCCAACACTATTTTGACACCAAACAAATCCACCTCGACATTTTGCAACCTTCCCACTGAATAAATGGAATACTTATTTTCCATTCACAACTGAATAGGAGAGTATACTAACTTAGGTTTTCCCATTTCTTCCCAAGTCTTCTTTGGCAATATGTTGACATTGGAGCCTAATTCCAACATAACGTCTTGGATCTCATAATCATCAATGTGAGTATTCAATCTGAATTCTCTCCGAGTTCTCCTCTTTCTTCTCTGTACCCTACTTTCGTTCTTTTCTGGAAGGTTAGTAGTAATAGATTCCTTTGGCTCCTAAGGCCACTTTGACTGTGTTCCGCAAATTCACAGTGAGTAGTTCATCATCCAATATGTCATAAAAAATATATAACCATCTATTAACAACCTTTTGTGACTTACCCGAGGGCTTCATCTAAGCAAGTGATTCTCTAACGAATCTTGGTTGGAGAGGGTTTGGATTAAAACTTGGTTCCACCACCTCAGGCATTACAGAACTAGACATTTGTCTGAGCATTTCCACTGCATTCTTAAAGAATTCCTTCTTCCTTACATGATCATACTTGGTAGCCTCATGTACCACCTTCTGGATCTTGGTATGATGCAAACTTTCCATATCAACACCGATCTTACCCCTCCTCTAGTGACAATATTAATATTGGACTTTATTCCCTTAGTTGCGTATTTGGGCTTAGAACTTATCATTTTATATCTTCTTTTCTTGGCATGGTCTTCCCATTTATCAATCAGATCAGGAAAATCCTCAGTGGCATGGGTATTATTGCTGCAGTGCGCTAACCATGGTCTTCTTGGAAGTGGACAATCTCTTGCGAGATTCCCTTTCTCATCAAAGTTGTAACAATCAACTGGTCCTCTTTTTCAAGTCGGTCCAGCTCTAAAATTTCCTCCACCTCTGTGGCATCCTCCAAACCCTTGAGGAGTTTCATTGAATCTGAACGCGAATCGATCCAATCTTTCTACGAGAGCATCCAAAGCTCTACATTGGTTGGTATTATGAGTAGGCGAGCCACATAATTCATAATACACGATATTCAGAGAAGGGTTATACTTTTGTAAAATAGGGAAGTGCCTTGAAGAGCCTATGACTTCTATAGATCTCACAATATGGATTTCCCTAGCCTCCTTGATTATTCAGAAAACCATGGTATTGAACAACTCCATGAAATGACGTTGTAGTGGCAACTTGCATAACTCCTCCTTATGGTCCTTCTGGCGGAGGCACCATCAGGTTAGTAGAGGGTCTTGCACCCCTCATTATTGGACATTCAGTTGATGTATGAGATTCTGTGTAACAACCAATACATCATACCTGTGATCGACCTAATCTAGGAAGGGCCAACTCCTATATCTTCTTAGTTAATGAAAATATATGGACCTATAGTTGTTTAATATTGTTATCTTCAGGTTGTATCATCACCCGCAAGCTTCCAAGATAACCTTCCATGGCCTCAATATTCATGGCTTGATCCAACGCTTCTCCCAAAGTAGCTATCCTTTGCTAAGTCAATGGGATTTGGGTCAAAGGTAACAACCCATGAAAAAATCACTCTCTCTCATGATTCTCATGGATAAAACTTTCCAACTTCATGATAACATCTTTAAATATCTGATTGTATTCCCAAGCGGATTGACCATCTCTCTGCTTTATCTCTCACAACTTAGAAAGAGCCCGTTTCTCTGATTGAGGTAACTGAAATTCCGCTATAAACTTCTGCTTGACCTGAGCTAAAGAGAAATCTTTCCCTTGATTATTCCCTGGCTCAATAGATTTCATGTACCAATTTAGAGCTCGACCCCTTGAAGTAGTCTAGAACTCAACCGATTTATTTTCATCTAGAGTTATGTGATACCTCCATATGGCCTCACAGAGGAACCCGTGTTTCTTGACATCCTCATCCCCTTTAACCCAAAAATCCAAGTATCAGGTGATAGATCCTACATGTTGATGCACCATTGATGGATTTGGAGATCCTATTAAAATGAACCCCGAGGGTCCTAGTTGTGATATAAACAAAACACTCACCACACTTCTGATACTACTACTACTAAAACTTGTTGGATTAGAAGGGTTGGAGACAACATAAACTACATAGGGATTTAGTGTAGAGTTTACCAAATTTTTAGATGATGCCAGGGCAATATGTGAATTGGGGTTGGTTCCTTTACTTACAGAGCATAGCTATTTTATACGGGGGGTCATATTTTCTTGCAAGGTTCCATATACCCCGTGATGTAGTCCAATATGTTTTGGCATCATAGGTTTCGATTCTCCCACATCTCCCTTTGAGGTTTCAACTGAATATTCTTCTTCAGTGGTGGAATCTGTCCTTAATTCTTCATCCATCTCTTCTAAGGTTTCCTTCTCTTGTCTTCCTCCTTCAAAACCTTCACCTCTCTCACCAAATATCTCCTTCAACCATTGAATGGACAACCTTCCTCATCTCTGCAACTCTCACAACTTCTGTAACTCTTTTCTTCAACTACTATCACAACCGACCTCCTTCCACGAATGATCAACTCTCTTCATTACCTTTCTCATCTAGTTTCTCCACCTCTTTTTGGTAATTGAAACCCTCCTCAGAGCTCGTTCATCTCTTGCATTCTTCTCTCGCCCCCCCCACCCCCCCCATTTCCATAAAATCCTTCTTTATTAACTCATGAACCCTCCCAAAAATCACCTTCCCACGAGCATAAGGGTTTACACTCCCATATCAAATGAAGGAACATGTAACATCCCTTCTTTCACTAGAAAAGTATTGATCCATAGAGGGATTTCCCGTGATAGTCTTCCTCTGGATCCTTATTTAAACATGACTTCCACTTTTAAGAAATATTGGTGGTTCTCTGCAACAAATTTTATAATGTAACCCTCCAGAACAATCTGCACCTAAAAATCCACAACATGAGGGATCTGATGATCCAGTAGGTGAAGAGACACTAAACATTTAGCGGTCCAATTATATCTCCTTTTGACTTGATCTTTATACTCGGGATCTTCTTACAGTCAATATAACCACTGATATACCTCTTCGGGGAACCTAATCCAAAAAATCCCGTACCAGTCACTAGCAGGATTTGAGTAGAACATAGTGCTTTTCACAACCGTATAGATTTTGTGTCGCAAATCTGCTTCCTGTTGTATGAATGTTGCATCCATTGAAGCATCCTTCTTTCCCAGCAATTCTCAACATCGGTTTTATAAATCCAATGAGGCATCCTCTAAAAAATCACTTTAAAGCTCAGGTCCCAGCAATGAAACCATTTGTTGGTGCAAGGTTGAGACCAAGGTTATCTAAGGTTTCCAACAAAAGGCACCATTGTAGTCTAGCAACGTTGACATATTTATCCTTCCATAAAGGAAAGAAGTCTCACCCGACACATAGCTGAGACTTGGATGATGAAGTGAGTCATCAAGAACACAACATCATATTTATCTTAACAATAATTAGGGCCATAGAGTAGATCCCAAAGACACACACAAATAGTGATCAAATGCTAACCAAACAAGAAATAAGTAATAGCGCGGTAGAAACATAGATTCATACACATCAGGACAGATCAACAAGAATAATAATTTTAGGGCACGAAATAGCCCATTATATTAGCAACATCTCCCTTAACTTTCATATAATAAATGTATTTCTCATTCAATAACTTGTGCAATGAGATCTAGCCCTGAATACCCATTTCAAACTCAAAACCTACTGCACAAGCACAATACTACCAACAAATCCCATTACGACATATCAAGACTGACTCAATCCCAACCCAACCATAGTAGTAACAATATGTCTCTTCCATGCGCTTAATTAAAACTTCTTCCTTATCGCACTGCCTTCCTCTTTATACTTTTCTCTTGGTCACTTGTTGGAATCCTTGTTTCGCTATTTTTCCAGCTTTTTCCCACTGGCGCTCAATGCTCTTGGAAATTTTCACTGCTCGTCCAACTGGCTCATGGTGCTTTTGGCTATCTCTGCTACTGGTACACTTTCAATTAGCTCTCCATTATTCTAATTGTTTTCTTCTACTTCTTCATCTTCCATCTGGAATACACCGCTTCCATAAGACTTCGGTATTTCCAAAAATGGAGGGCCCAACAAGTGTTTTAGGATCTCCAAAGTGGCATGTGTAGAGGATGTCCATGTGTGCAAAAGTATCCCAAATGTGCCTTTGAGGATGTGACCAATGCCATGGAATATGTGTATTGGCTTGAGAATTGTGACAATGTCTCAGGAGATGTGAAACTGACTAAACATATGCATAATCATCTATGATAGTATATTGCCAAAAGTGTGATGAATACATAAGAGAGGGAACCCATGGTTAGGAATACAATAAGTGTGTTATACACAGATGTGACAAAATTTACAAAGAGAAACACATTTACATCAAATACAAAGTGGTAAGAGACCATTTATCTCCCCTAGATCATGTTTCCTAGTAGATCCACCCCAATATGGTTGCATACCTAACTTAGATAATAAGTGACCGACACGATGAGAGTTACCAACATCAGGGGGCAGTTGATCGTAGCCATAAAAGAAAAATCCAATCTTGATATGGGGACTAAAAGGATGGGCCATGAATGACCACATGGGGTCTGAATATACCACATAATCCCCTACCAATACATAGAACATCTAATCATGGTCCAATACAATAATTAATGAGCACAAATACAACCTCACTTTTGGCTCATCATGGTACAATATGGCACATAATCTTCTCATATGATGGTCTAGATCTGGTTAAAAAGTATAAGGCACACTGAGGTGAATCTAAGGTGTAACATAGGGGACACAGATACTTAGACTACAAGTGCATAAATGCTAATTGAACCTATTAACTTGGTCGTCAAAATGGAAGTATTGGAAGAGTAGAATCAAGAAGATTCATTTGAAGATGCTTTTAATTTCACATTGTTATGGTATTCCAAACTTGTAGAAAGCTAAGCTACTAAAGAAGCAAACTAAAATGGCAGTGGAGTCAATCCATCCTACATCCTAACCCATATGCCTCTTGATTTTTATCAAGATGTTATTACCATTGTTGTGTATAACATAAGTGTTTAATTGATAAGAAGTTCAAGTACTCCTACTATATTGGATTTAAATAGGGTATGTGTGTCTTCTAAAGGGAATCATAATTTGTCTTTAGTATTGTCTATTTCTATGATTGTTATTATAGGAATACCATCAATTTTACAACAACCAAGACTCTTGGGATTTTTGTTAGACTAGATTCACGAGAAAATGATAATAACATAGCCAAATGATTCATGTATATGGTTTCCTTTGTTTCATGATAAAGGTGACGAAGGCATAGGGATAGAATTGGTTCCTCTGAGATGCCATTTGGAATGCATGGAGAACCACATACATGATGCAATTGGGGGAATTACAAATGGACTTGTGAGGAAGGTTGTTGCAATGGTATATGAAGTGTAAGTAGAACTCTCCCACCTTGCGTGGTGTGACTTTGGTTTCATTGAGGGTAGAGTTCATGAAGGGTTTCAAATGACGAGCTGGTAGTGACAAATTATTGTAGAGATAAAGGAGATCAAGCAAAAGGTTGGAGAAACCATTTGGGGTATCACTAGTGATTCTGAGACTTGATGAGTTGATTGAGCTACACCTTCTAGGAGGTGAAACACAAAGAATGGTTAATTGGTGGGATGCTAACTCACTTGCAAACACTGTTACCACAATAATGGTTGTTGACACTGAATGGGAAGCATTAGAATTTGCAATGCATCTAGAGACTATCAGGGAAGTATTTGGAGCTTTGATTCCAAGGTTAGTGGAGTTCTAGTATCACTTGACCTCTTTATTTAAGCAAATTCAAGATCTGGTGAAGGGAAAGAACACTCCAAGGGAAGTGATTTGGTGCATGCTTTATAAAATATAAGGACACCTATGGAATGATTTCCCCATGGCCCAAATATATGTCATGGTAGTGTCTAATATTTTTTATGAGAAATATTTTAGGAAAGACAAATGTTTAACTTTGTGAAATATGTAGGAACATTGTGACATGATATCCATCATTGGTCATTATTACAAAAGTATAGTAGCAATGTGATGGTAGTACATTGTGACTTTTGTCGGGTAAACACTCACCATACAGAGGACCGTTGTGCATTGTCCACACTTGTTGAGATATTTGAGAAGAATATGTTTGTTGTAGAGTCAATTTGGGTTGGGAAGAGAGGGAAGAACTAGAACCGGGATAACCCAGCATTGAGGAATGATGTGAATCATCCTTTTCCACGATGTTACAACTATAATGAGGGGGGTTACATTAAGGATAACTATTCACAACCACATAATCCTTGTTGTGGTTGTAACATACCCAATTTTAATCCCCACAAATTATAATGTAATGGTGTAAATGTGATTAGGCTAGTGAGCTAATATGTTTTGGGATGAATATCCCATATTGATTAATATGGGCATGGACCAAGCAATGTAACATGTAAACTTTGAAAAACACAATGATAAATAAAATAATGTTGTTGTAGGTGGAAACAGACAAAGTAATGGGGTGATGAGTATCTATAATAGGGGGAAGGGTCCAAGGGGTCCAAGAAGGGAATGTTTATGGGTATTAATATCAACCCACCTTGTCTAGATTTGCCTTGTGTTATGAACCCTCTTTTTTCCTTTGGATTTTTCCATATCCAACCATTGAATTCATGTAAGAAGGTGGGTGTGAGAAGTCACTTCAGGAAGTTATTGTGAGCATGGGGGTTGAGTACAATTATCATTGGGAGGAATGTGAGTCAAGAAAACCAGGAAAATAGGATTTTGTATGTGAAAAATGTATCATGGAAGCAAGAGAACAAACAATCAATTAACAAGAAAAAATAAAAGAGGGAAACAAATTCTGGAGGCATGGAACTAGAGTCACCTGAGCAGAGATAGTGAGATAGAGCAACGTAGGAGCGTGAGGAGCTATAGAATAATATCCAGGTTTTCAATTCTGTGAAGTGAATCTCTCTATAAGAGAGAATGATTCCCTAGGGGTGGTAAGTTGTTTGCTTACAGTCTCTCCTAGAATCTGATATTCCCGGTGTCCCCAGTAGTGATATTCATGTTCGATCGAGCCCACTATTTCCCTAGAGGGAAGAGGGAAGGCATGAGGGACTGAGTACAGTGAATGGGGATCCCCTTCCATGTGTTGTGAAGGTTGTGGGGAAGAGAGATGGGTGGTTTGGGATAGTAATAGTAAGACTAGTAGATTGGGAAAAGTTTGCCTAATATCCTCGGTGTCTCCAGTAGCGAGATTCATGTTCGATTGAGCGCATTGGTTCCCTAGAGGGAAGGACCGAGGGAATGAGTACAGTGAAGGGGTGTCCCCTTTGATGGGTTGTGTGGGTTCGTGGGGAAGAGAGCTAGGTGGATTGGGATAGTTGTAGGAATACTGGTCGCCTTGGGAAGAGTTTTACTACAAGGGACACCCTATTTTGTGGATACATAGCCCTACCTCGAGGGTGATTTAATGTTGTGATATGGAGAAATAGGTCTATGTTTGGGAGGAATATCCATCCCCTACATTCGATTGCATCCTGTTGATTAAATGATAAGTGTTAATATCTGTGTATATTTCCTATTCCTATATTTGTTTGTCATGCATAAGAACTCTGAGTTCAATAATTATATGTTATTATGAGTTGTTGTTTTTATTTTCTTTCTGGGTTTTACAAGTGTTGTTAGATGCATGATTGATAGGAATGTTGCACTATTTTTTCTATTTACTCATTGGTATCAAAGTATAATTTTTATGGTAGCACCTCAGTGAAAGTTATGAGGATGTTACAATGTGGTATGAGAGCTTGTAGTGTAGTAACAAGAATTGACTTGGGGATGTGTACATTACATTGTGGTATCAGAGCTATGGTTACAACATTGGGTTGCATGGGTCAAGAACTAGGTAGAAGATGAGAATTCTTCGAGTCTTCATGGTGAAATTGGGTGTAATTGGGAAAAAAATCCCAATGGAAGTTCAATTCAGTGAGAAAATCGACTCGGGTGTGTCAAATTGCAGGTGTAGAGGTTGATTTAATTACACAGGTCATGATTTTTCCATGGAAATATAAGTTACAAATATTCCATGGAGGTTGGGGAAGATATTTTTGAACTCTGGGCATTTTGGAAATTTCTCGAAAATCCAAAATCTTGGAAAATTTGGGGAATTTCCGTACAAATGACATCAAGATGACATGGGGGTGACAAGAAAAATTAATAGGATAGGTGGCAGTCCAGTGGAGGGCCACATTGAACCTCTTGTGTCAACACATCATACCCCAAGACCTAGGGGCCGAATGGAAAGACTGTGAGGGTGGAACCCTAATGTGGGAACCTAGATTTTTCGTAACCCTCAACTCGTTTGCATAGCATACGAGGATAGACAAAGTCCTATAAAAACATTAATTGGAAAATCTAGGATTAAATGTGGAATCATGTGCTAGAAGAACCATGAGGTAGTGACATCATGATGACTTTGAGTCACATGTTAGTGACGTGGTAGTGTCAGCGTGGATTTCCACGGTGACAGTTTACCCATGGTAGGACACAAAGGTGCATGCCTTAAGTCTAAGGAAAAAATGGCTAAGTGTGCGAAAGTGTGGGGGTCAGAGGTATGGAGAGTGAAAAGGAAGGAATACGTGCACAAAAAAGTTATGTGGATGTATAGGTGCACCGAAGTTCCATTTTTGCGGAAGGGACGTTTGTGTGGAGAGAAAGTTTGTGCGGGAAAAAGGTTAAGATTAGGTTCTCTACACTATAGGAAAAGATTGGGAATAAACTAAGTGTTGGCTTGTGAGGACATATGGTTGTGTAGAGATATATTTGTGTGGAGATACAATTGTGTGGAGATATAGTTGTGTGGAGATATAGTTGTGCAAAGGAAAGAGGAGT
>ML782438.1:691881-705455 GCA_009831015.1 Picea engelmannii
AGATTCATAAATGTGAATAAAAACTAGAACAAAGCCCTGAGTTTTGGGTTGTTGTGAGCCACTGAAATCCTTATCAAGATCAAGAAATTACATGCATTTAAAGTGCATGATTAGCTAATTGTGGCATGTTAATTCAACACTGAGAGGACACAATGAAAGGAAGAAAATGACAACAAAATGGACATCATAGCATGGAAATAAAACCTCATGTATCAAAGCCGAGGAATTAGAACGAGAGGAGGGTTATGGAGAAATCCTCCATGCTTGGTAGAGCTAGAGAGAGAGTCAAGGATAAACTTCAGAATTATAGGGTTGATAAGAGAATCTTAACTAAGCAATGTTTCCAGTATTGTACATGAGTGGCCAAAGATAGACCATAAAGGTAGAATGTTTAAGCCTGATATGAAGACTAAGCCTATAAGGATATGGAACAAGAGTTGTTGCAAACTCATGAGTGGGAATCATTTCATGATTTGATAGAGGTGAAAAAAGGAAGTTTCATGCTAATATAGTCCCATGAGGAGGGACTGTGAAAAGACCTTGTCGGAAGGACATAGGCATGGAATTGATGACTATTGAGAAGTCAAGAAATAGACTTCAGAGCCCCTTATATATATGTATATCAAAGAATCCTGGATTACATTTGAAGACATGCATGAGTGGAATGATACATGTGTTGAAACAAAATATTAATGAGTTTTACTGTCACATGAGTCATGTGAAAAATGCACATGTTTTAAATTAAATTTATGAGCTAATATTGATGTGTTAATATGTTTTTTACATATAAGGAAGGAGGGATCTCTGAATGATAAAGGGTCGAGAGGAACTCAACTGAGTTTCTCAAGGAAATGAAGAAACCAAATCCAAAGAGGAACATGATGGAAAGAGGGTCATGGAAAGAACCCAACCATGCAGAGAATTCCAGAATATCCAGAAGAATTGGGGGGGAGATTGGAGTTGTTGAGGAGACAATTGCTAATGGTAAACAATCTTGTGCAGAGGGTAGAGACAAGAGACCAATGTTGAAATACTGATGAAGGGACCCTGTGAGTCCCCATGGAGCACCAACTAATGGGATAACATCAGAAGGGTTGCAGGTAACCATGTAGGTAGGGTATAGTTCAAGAAACAAAACCTGAGTGGAAGAGGGAGGAACCTCCAACGACCAAGGATGGTTAGAATCCTCACATTGAATTCATGAAAATATGTGTCAAGAATTCATTGGTTTACATGTTTATTCTGAATGGTTGTGCTCATGAGTAGCACATATGTTAAATGTGTTAAGTATGTGCTGGAATATTCTAGCAAGGTAAGTAGGGGCATGATTTCCTGAGTGGAAGCAACTACTGATAGGAAATATTGGATGGAAATGCATAATGGCCAAGTGGAACTTGGATAGAAAGGGTCAGATGATGAACCAATGGTGCATAGTTGAGAAGAATAATAGTGCACAAGGCTGCAAGGATCTAGAAGGATTCAAGGAAATTTACATGGATCCCAAGAAGCTAAAACATATATGCACTAATGTGCATAACAAAAGTGATGCATGATGCATATAATAAAGACATAATGCATGTGCATGAAGTAGGCATGATGATATTGAATGTGTGATGCATATTGATGTGCATTTGTACATGTGGACATGCCTGAACATACTTGTGGCATGCTTGTAGATTGAGAGTAGTATGCTATTATATATATGAACTAATGGAATTATGATAATTGGGTATGACTAATGATGGATTGTGTATACAAGAAAATTGTTATAGCATGGATGAATATGTTGATGATTCCGTTGCATATGAAATCCATACATAGGAAGACAAAGTGGGGATGGTAAGAGTGTTCACCAAGAAAATTGGTGAAGAGAGCCTGCAAGCTTCTACAAAATATCAGTTGATACGATAGCATCAATTAATGTAATAACAACCATCTAGGTATGCATTTGGGGTTGTTTATGATGCATAAATGTTGAAGGGAATTGAGGTAAGAATTCCCTTAACTAAATTTTCAATATTTGAAATTGATGTAGAGGTAGAGGGCCTTGAGTTTACACATGTTTTGTAGTGCTTGAATGAATGGATGAATTGATGTTGAACTTAATTTCATATTGTATTGTGTGGGTTATGAGATCATAACCAAGTCAACTTAGGAGATACACTTTTGCTATAGAATTGGATGCCAATGGAGTTATCCATGTATGCCATGTTGAGGTTGGAAATGGAAGAGATACAATGCCATGCAAATGATCAATTGGTCTTCCCCTATATAACCAATGTTGGACTGTAGCCTCTTAGCTGACACTAAATAACATCAAGGGATTATATTCCTAGTGTTGTGTATGGGTTGAAGGGGAAGGTATCCAAATGATCAAACATTTAATTAAGAAGAGTTTCGATGATGTGTTAAGGTATTGGCTAGACTTTCCAACTCACCATGGTGGAATACATGACACAGATCTGTGGCATTCTAGGGGCAATGCAAGGATGCATTGTGTAGATGTGGCCATGGGTATTATCATCTTGGTTTTATTATTGGTAATTTTTGATTACATTATATTTGAGTGTGATAGATAATTCATATACAATGAATGATGGTTTCATTCCATTTAATATGATAATTAACATTAAGAAATGATTGAATTGTTAGTATGCACAATTTCGATATTTCTCTTGTGAACTATTGTAAATGTTCAAAGAAAAGATAATGTGCATGAATGCTAAAAATTTGTTTGGTTGCATGAAAGTTGATAAAATTATAGGTAGATTGGTCTTGGATATGGAAATGGTGTAAGCCCACAAGGAAGACAAATAGCTACAGTTGCAAGAGCCAAACATAATAAGCATAAAACTCATACTTGGGAAAAAAAATTTCATGTATAAAACAAATTCAAAACATTAATAATTGAAAATTGTTATTATGATGTCTCACATTGGTTGTATGCATATGATGTAGATGAGATGACTGCCGCATTTTACATATTTCTAGTGGAAGTATAGTGGTAAGTTGGCGCTCACCTTGGAAAATGAAGGATCTCATGAGGAACTGCATAACAATGAAAGGGATGCATGAGACTGAAGGTTGAGTAAACTAAGGACATAGAACTCCACAAGAGAGGAGAAGAGAAGAGAAGATTAAATTACAAAAGACTTTCCTCAATTAGAAAGAATAAAGACTCAATTTTGGCAGTTGGAATTCCTGGAGCCACATCTTATATGCATCCTGTCCGACCGAGCGCACTAGTGCCCTCAAGGGAAGAGGGAAGGCTTGCTGGATTGAAAATAGTAAAGTGGGATCCACATCCATGGGTTGTGTGGGTTTTGGGGAAGATATATTTTTGGTTGGAACTGTTGCAAGAGTTACTAAAATTGTGAAAATCATTATACATGGTTTTTTGGGCATGAGTGCTTATGTGGATACATTTTGTTTTAGAGCCCCTATGTATACTTGGTCTTCGGGCTAGAGTGCCTATGTATATGTATGTTTGGCTAGAGTGTCTATGTGATTATTCTAGAGAGCCTATAAGTTGATTAAAGGCCAGAGAGAATAAGGGGGACACTATGAATGTACATCGGATGATGTTGTGCACTGAGGACAATGCAAAAATAAGGGGGATGGGAAGTAACATCCCCACTTTTAATCCCCACAAATTATAATGTAATGGTGTAAATGTGATTAGGTTGGTGAGCCGATATGTTTTGGGATGAAGAGCTCGTACTGATTAATGTGGCCATGGGCCAAGCAATGTAATATGTAAACTTTGAAAAACATAATGATAAATAAAATAATGTCACTGCAGGTGGACAAGGACAAAGTAATGGGGGGTTGAGTATCCAAGAGAGGGGGAAGGGTCCAAGGGGTCCAAGGGGTCCAAGAAGGGAATGTTTATGGGTATTAATCTCAATTGACCTTGTCTAGATTTACCTTGTGTTATAAACCCTCTATTTTCCTTTGGAGTGTTTCCAAAACTAACCATTGAATGTTTGTAAGAGGGTGGTTGTGAGAAGTCTCTTCAGGAAGTTATTGCGAGCATGGGGGATGAGTACAATCCTTCTTGGGAGGAGTGTGAGTGAAGCAAGCCATGAAAATAGGATTTCATATGGAAAAAATGCAACATGGAGGCAAGAGTGCATTTAATCAATCAACAAGAAAAAATAAAAGAGGGGAATGAGTTCTTGAGGAAGGGAACCCTAGTCACTTGAGTAGAGACAATGAGCTAGAGTAGAATAGGAGCATGAGGAGATGGAGATGAAGAGGTAGGTTGTTGGGCCTGTGAAGTGAATCTCTCTATGAGAGGGAATGGTTCCTTGAGGGATGTAAGTTGTGTGCTTACAATATCTCCTAGAAGTTGATATCCTTGGTGTCCCCAATAGCGAGATTCTTATCCGACTGAGTGCACTGGTGCCCTAGAGGGAAGAGGGAATTCATAAGGAACTGAGTACACTGAAGTGGGATCCCCTTCCATTGGTTGTGTAGGCCATGGGGAAGAAAGCTGGGTGGATTGGGATAGTTGTAGAAATACTAGTCACCTGGGAATATTTTTCCTGATATCCCCGATGTCCCTAGTAGTGATATTTCTGTCCAACGGAGCACATTGGTGCCCTGAAGGGAAGAAGGCCTGAGGGACTGAGTACAATGAGGGGGGATCCCCTTCCATGGGTTGTGTGAGTTCATGGGGAAGAGAGTTGGGTGGATTTGGATAGTTGTAGGAAGACTAGTCGCCTTGGGAATAGTTTGACTAAAAGGGACACCCTCTTTTGTGGATACATAGCCCCAGTTCGGGGGTGATATGTTGTTGAGATATGGAGCAACATGTCTATGGTTGGGAGGAATGCTCATGCCTTGCAGTTGGTTACATCTTGTTGACTAAAATATAAGTCTTAATCTCTATGTATATTTCATGTTCTTATATTTATTTGTCGTGCATAAGAACTCTATGTTTAGTAATTATATGTTATTATGAGATATTGCTTTTATTTTCTTTATGGGTTTTACAAGTGTTGTTAGATATGTGATTGGTAGGCATGTTTCACTATTTTTTTCTATTTACTCATTAATGTCATAGCAAAATTTTTATGGTAGCACCTTAGCGAAATTTTTGAGGACATTACATTGTGGTATCAAATCTTGTAGTGTAGTAGAGAGACTCATCTTGGGGGTGAGTACATTATGGTGGATGTTGTCCAAATATTGAGCATAACACTGGGAATTATCTGAAATTGATTGAGAAGTGGAAGGTGTGGTACAAAAACCAATGTGGTGCAAACATGGTCAATTTAGAACTATAAATCCTTGGTGGAAATTGAATTGGTGGATCATTCATATATAGGCATAAATATCGTTACCTTTGGAGTAGTTGTGGCCACCACATAATAGGAGCTTATTTGTAGGGCTCTACAAAATCACTAGCATTTGATCTAGCTCAATAGAAAGGATTTATATGTGACATGGTAGAGGTGATGTGAGAAGTAGTATTCATACAATATGATGGTCCTATTGAAGTAGACAAACCATTATCCATAGTTTTACCACTGAGTAGATTCTCAAGCTTGCGAGTGTAGTCAATTGAATATGAATTATAGGGATGGATGAATAATGTTTTATGAATCTAGAAGATGATCAAGATGTGTTTAGTCTAAACAAGGTAGTTTTGTCAGTGTTGGGATTACCCACTAACGTAGTTGATCGACCCTGTTAGCGATCAAATATGACTTGAAAATTATTTCCAAATCACATGATAAGAGGAGCATTAGGCAGAAGATTTATTTTTAGGTTTGAAAGTCATGAAGTCTTTGAGAAAGGCTTATAATCATATAAATTCAATAAAATGAGGATTTCACCTCATAAAATAGACCAAAAGTAAATTTTAGCTTTCGATGGCTAAATGGTAATTTTACAGTGTTGTGAGCCACCGAAAGTCAGGGATTTTGGCAGCTAAATCAAATTTTCAAGGGAAAATGAGCCGCCTAAAGCGCAGAAAAGTCAGTTTTTACTATGCTGAGTCATCATTTTCAAATGATGATTTTGAGCGACTGGAAGATAATTTTGAGAAACATTTCGAGAATTTTGTGCCTAACATGTCAAAGACCAATAACCTCTCTCAATTTTACTACAGGTGTCATAGATTGGGATAATCGAATTCATCTCTGAGCCCTAATTTTCGGATCTCAGAATTTACCTGTTTGACACATGTTTTTGAAATGAAGATCACGGGAAAATAAATACGAATCTCAAAGAAATGATAGAGGTTTTTTCTCAAAACAAACCTATCTACAAAATCCTCTCTCAGTTTTCCAAATTATATTTTTATTTAAGAGATATAGGTGAATCTTTGAGAGGAATATTTCCATAATTTTTGGTGGCTTAGGCGAACATTTCAACTGTTCATTAGCCACCGAAAGCGGAGCTTTTGATGGATAACATGCTCAGATTTTGCCTCTCTTAGCCACCAAAAGCACAGATAAGGCAGAGAGACATTGTTTTCTCCCAGATCGCGTTTTTTGATTGGGGAAACACGTGGGAACGATTTTAAAATAAAGATAATAATTATCAGAAGTCAAATTATCTTCCTCATCAAGTTTTGAAGGCATGTGATCAGGTAATGAAGCCAAATGGAATTTATTTTCTTGACATAAATTACCTAGCTGTCAAACAAAGATCTTGATTTCCATGATCTTCACCTGTAGACTACCAAATAATGCTAAGAGGGTCAGTTCGACCTACAATGATCTTACTTGTCATATACTTTTTGATTATTTTCAGTTTTAGTTATTTTCAGATCCATTTTTATAGGATCTTGAAATTGTGATGTAAAGTCTATAAAGACGAAGACCTTTGATGCACTAGGGGAAACCATCTGAGGACTGTGGGTTATTTTCTTGAAGACTTTTATATTTCATCCATTAGAGATGTCCATTAATATATCTTGACATCGAGCTTCTTTCATTGCGTTACTTAGTTTTCCATTTCCTTTCTTTCCAAGTTTATGTATATTCAATGACAGAAGGCTGTCACCCCATCTCTTCGTTGGTATACTAAACTTATATACTCTGCTTATGATGTTTGTCTTAATTCCAGATAACTGTTATCCTATTGGTGCATTCATAAGCTAAAGTTGCAAGTATTTACCGGTTGGGTCTGGCCATATACTATATGCAATCTTATACATGTTTCTACTGGTGTGAAGAGTATTTTACCTATCATTACTGGCCATTCACATATACTATTGTTTAGGTATTTCTATCAACATAATAGGTCTTCTACATGCTTCCACACATTAAAGTAAACTTGTTGAGTTACATAGTTGAAAGCCTTGGTCTTTCAAGTGACTGATGTATTTCTAATGAATAATAAGTTTATAATGTCATCCGATCTGATCCTCTTTTCCTCCACATTATTGATCTTTTAAAGTTACCTAGCTTACACCCTTCTAAAGTCAGGGAGTGATTTCTTGGAGTGATAACAAAATGGCACCGTTGTCAGGGAATGAAAGTGAAAGCAGAGTTTCCTTGGGAGAATGACATAGATCTATTTCTTGATGGAAAACAAGAGACAGACCTAAGATTCGACTATAATCATTTGCCTGACAACTCCACATTCAAGACTTCAGTGGGAAGGATCTAGTTTGACAGAAGATGAAGAGGCTTAATGCTAAATCCAAGTATCAGTTCATCAATCTACTTCACGAATTATTGTTGTTCTTTATTATCTCTTTCATGCTGTTCCCCTTTGCATGTTAGGAGAATTATTTTCTGTTTTGTATATTCAAAAAATTATCATCCTTCTTTTATATATCCATCTTTAGAAGAAGATTTACAACCCTCTTGCATTGTAGATGTTGATTCAGTCCTTTTGCCTCAGCTCATCCATAAAAATGATCAATGTATCCAAATCCCTTCTAAGCTTGATCAACCATGTAAATCTGATCTTGAGGAAATTAAAATTCATTCCAAACCCTGTTGGAGTTCAACTCCTCTTGCCATTATTTCTGAACCTTGTCAATAACTTGTTGTCCCCAAGGATCAACCCACAACCTTTCAAATCAAAATCAGGATGAAGATGTTTAAGCCTTTAAATATTCCCTCTCTTCTTCATCCTTATCCTGTTGATTGTTATGAATATCTCCCTTGGTTTTCTGGAGAAAATCAAGCTTCAGCTGATGGGCACTTGGAATCCTTTTTGGATTTTATCGATCATTTTCAGATTATTCATGAGGATGTGATCATGAGATTTTTCTCTAAATCTTTGATCAAAGATGCTGCTGTATGGTTTAAAGGTCTGAGAGCTAATTCTATTAGCTCATGGATCGAGTTCTCTAATGTTTTTCTGAAGCATTGGGGTGAACACAAATCACTAGATTCCTACCTTGCTGATTTCTATGCGTTGAAGAGAGAACATAATGAAACTTTGATCGTCTTCAATTGAAGATTCTGCAGCATCTACTATGGTATGCCTTTGGAGATCCAGCCTACAAAGACAATTGCCATGATATACTATGTTATAGGTCTTGATTCACAATTTGCTCTTCTATTGTTAGAAAGAAATTCTTCGTCCCTAAATAGATTATTTGAAGATGCTCTAGAGGTGGATGAGAACATCTATGTTTCCAGGAGGATCCGAGAGCAGGTTGATTTAAAAAATATGCATATATTTGAGTCAACAAAATGTCACTACGATTCAAATTTTGAGCAAAAAGATTATGACCATGAGGAAAATCTGGAACAACAACAAACTGGTAAATTTATTTTAGATTGTGAATCAGATTTTTCAATATTTGCAGAGTGCCTTGAAGACATGTATGAATCTGAAGTTTATGATCACTTTGTAAATCGAAATGAATCCATGGTAACCTATGATTGCATAGACAACTACATGTTCCTTGCTAATCATAGTCCTTGTTGTTTAAATATTGCTATACCATCATCTTCTGAACACTTTTCCGAAGAGAAGATTATTATGATTGACGATCAAGATCTCATTTCAAGGGAACAAAAAGATGATCAGTTTTCTAATAGAGGAACAGTCATGGAGGAGCATGAGGCTGCCATAAATGTACAGTTATTTCCCGAAGATTAGCAGGCTTTTGATTTCTGTTTCAAAGACCCAGTGGCAGCCTTCATAAAATGCTATATTTCAGAAAATTTGAAAGCTTCAGATTCTTTAAACTTATTAGTTTTCCCAAGTGAGTTTGGTTTTGTGAATAACTTCTTATCATTCTTGTTACAATTCAAACATCGACTATTAATCAGTGTGAAAGACGAGATCATTACAGTATTGAAATTGCTTGGCTGGTTGTTATGGAAATCTGCTTTTACCTAACCAAATTGCAGAGTTGGTTAGGGTAGAGTAGGGTAGGAAATAAGCTTGTTGCCCAAGCATTTCTTTTCTTTCATTTCTCAGCAGATGTAGCAGTTACTTTTTGTGAATAAAGGCAGTCCTTAAGTACAGAGGTCATTCATATAAGTTTTGAAAATAATTTTAGTAAGAGATAATATGCCGACTCCATACCCAATGGAACACTGACTCCATGCCCAATGGAACACTAGACATTAAGTTCAGTTTTTATTTTCCAGGAAAGGCATTAGATCTGTGGTTCTTGGAAACTTCACAGGGAGGTATCCATCCTAGTTGGAGCCAGATGTTAGCGATAAAAAATGACTTGAAAATTATTTCCAAATCACATGATAAGAGGAGCATTAGGTAGAAGATTTATTTTTAGGTTTGAAAGTCATGAAGTCTTTGAGAAAGACTTATAATCATATAAATTCAATAAAATGAGGATTTCACCTCATAAAATAGACCAAAAGTAAATTTTATCTTTCGACGGCTAAATGGTAATTTTATAGTGTTTTGAGCCGCCGAAAGTCAGGGATTTCGGCAGCTAAATCAGATTTTCAAGGGCAAATGAGCTACCTAAAGTGCATAAAAGTCAGTTTTTACTATGTTGAATCATCATTTTCAAATGATGATTTTGAGCGAATGGAAGATCATTTTGAGAAATGGTAGGAGTATCTTTTGCCTAACATGTCAAATACCAATAACCTCTCTCAATTTTCCTAAAGGTGTCATATATTAGGAGAATCAAATTCATCTTTGAGCCCTAATTTTCGGATCTCAGAATTTACCTGTTTGAAACATATTTTTGAAATGAATATCACGGGAAAATAAAAATGAATCTCAAATAACTGAGAGAGTTTTTTTCTCAAAACAGACCTATCTACAAAAACCTCTCTTAGTTTTCAAAAATCTATTTTTATTTGAGATATATAGGTGATTATTTGAGAGGAATATTTCCATAATTTTCGGTGGCTTAGGCGAACATTTCAACTGTTCATTAGCCACTAAAAGCAGAGCTTTCAGTGGCTAATAGGCTTAGATTTTGCCTCTCTTAGCCACTAAAAGCACAGATAGGGCAGAGAGGCATTGTTTTCGCCCATATCACATTTTTTGATTGGGGAAACATGTGGGAACGATTTTAAAATAAAGATAATAATTATAAAAAGTCATATTATCTTCCTCATCAAGTTTTGAAGGCATATGATCAGGTAATGAAGCCAAATGGCATTTCTTTTCTTGACAAAAATCGCCCATCTGTCAAACAAAGATCTTGAGTTCCATGATCTTCACCTGCAGACGGCCAAATAATGCTAAGAGGGTCAGTTCGACCTACAATGATCTTACTTGTCATATACTTTTTGATTATTCTTAGTTTTCGTTATTTTTAGATCCATTTTTATAGGATCTTGAAATTGTGATGTAAAGTCTATAAAGTTGGAGACCTTTGATGCACCAGGGGAAACAGTCTAAGGACTGTGGGTTCTTTTCTTGAAGACTTGTATATTTCATCCTTTAGAGATGTCCATTAATATATCTTGACATCGAGCTTCTTTCACTGTGTTACTTAGTTTTCCATTTCCTTTCTTTCCAAGTTTATGTATATTCAATGACAGAAGGTTGTCATCCCATCTCTTTGTTGTTATACTAAACTTATATACTCTACTTCTGATGTTTGTCTTAATGCCATATAACTTTTATCCTATTGGTGCATTCATAAGCTAAAGTTGCAAGTATTTACCGGTTGGGTCTAGCCATATACTATATGCAATCTTATACATGTTTCTACTGGTGTGAAGAGTATTTTACCTATCATTACTCTCCATTCACATATACTATTGTTTAGGTATTTCTGTCAGCATAATAGGTCTTCTCCATGCTTCCACACATTAAAGTAAACTTGTTGAGTTACACAGTTGAAAGCCTTGGTCTTTCAAGTGACTGATGTATTTCTAATGAATATGAGTTTATAATGTCATCCGATCTGATCCTCTTTTCCTCCACATTATTGATATTTTAAAGTTACCAAGATTACACCCTTCTACAGTCGGGGAGTGATTTCTTAGAGTGATAACAGACCCCTAGACAAAAAGTGCAAAAGAGATTATTGAAAAAATAATTCTAATTAAATGCATTAATGGAGGATATGAAGTATGATGGGTCATGCTCAATCTGGAACTATGTAAGAGGTTTTAGATTAGGTTTCGATATATTATATATATAATCTTACCATTGGGCACTGGGAGGATTGCATAAATCCTACAGTGGATGGAGAGTTAAGTTGGCACAACATGTGCTCTTTTTCCATAGATTCAAAATATACTTTTAATCTATGGCAGCATGGAAACTATGAGATTTCCACACAATAGTTTGTAGTGTTGTGATTATGTAGGTGTATTGGATTATATTAGAAAGACTCATTCAAGTTTGATGACATGATTGATGTAGTTGAATTTGTGGAACAAATGGAAGAAAAAAATTGTGCTAGAAGAGAGGATTGTAGTATTGGATTTCACCTGGGTAGAGACCCCCGTGAAATGGTGGGAAACCCATAGTAGTTCATTTCATTATTGGGAGGAAACGACAAAGGAATTGTAGACTCACTTGTTATTGGGAATTGGGACTTTGCCATCAAATGTCAATTCCAATGCTATGAACATGTCTTTGTTGTTTAGCACAACTTCTAACCAACTTGGACATGTGTTCAAGTTTGGCATGCAATGTATAGTGCAAGATGTTCCAATTCAACAATGAGAAGATAAATTTGATCACACCTTAGATCCATTGTTGAAGAACTGGTATATGTAGGAATAAATGTAGCAACGAACATGCCATTGGCCATAATTATGGAAAAGGTTATGTGATATTTTCCAACTCTATAGGGAGGATACACCATTTGCAGGGTTGATTCAATGCATTAGATGTTTCCCACAAATGGAGCACCTGTAGTGTCTTACTATATGTTCCACAAATGGGGACCATACATAAGAAACGTCCATAGAAGAAACCTATATAAAATAAAACCTTGTATATGTACCTTGTAGAAGAACTAATTCAACATCTATGGTTTGAAGACACCAAAGGTCGTCACCTAGTCTAGGATAGAGGGGACACCCATAAAGTAATGTATTCCCAAAATCCATTTTCGATGAAGCAAGTTAACATTAGAATCGATGAGGAACCGAAGTTGGATATGGTTAGGGATTACCGGGATGAAGATACAATCATAGATATTGTAGCTCTGCTCCATGAATATGATAATCTATTTCCATAAAGTTATATTGAGATGAAAGGCATGGGTAGAAAATTTGGTGAAATAATGATTGTATTGAAGCCAGGTGCTCGATCGATAAAGAAAAGATCATACATAATGAACCCTCATTGAGACGAACAAAGTTCGCTCACACAAGAATTATCCAAAATACTTGGAATATAACAAAGTAATCCATGCAGGAATGTAAATAATATATGAATAGATAAGATAAAATAATAAGATATAGATGATAATTACAATTGAGAATGAGGGCCTGCTTATATACCCACGCAGGGGTGCCCTTTACCAATAGTCATGTCCTTTGAGACATGACCTTTCATTATTAATAATTATTATTTATTAACTATTATTATGTTATGAATATCTATTTATGTACATTTTATGTTCATAACATTGCCTTCCCTTAAAAATGATTTGTCCTCAAAGCATAATCACCAGAAGGCCTCCCTTTGAACTTTTGTTCTGGCACACGATGTCTTCTCAAATCTTCTGTGCTTGTAGTTGCGACTCTCGACGAAACATGATGATATAACCTTCGAATTCCCAAACTAATGTGTTGCATATTTTGGGGAGTGATCCATCCCAAATCTACTTTCATTGGAATGGTTTGATGATTGATTGTTCCAAGTTGTTGATTTTGTCTTCGTTCTTTTGCAGTGTGGTATTTTAATTGTTGGTAAGAAGGACATTATTTATTTTCCTCTTTTCTTAGTCGTTGGTCAGAAGGACTCTTGTGATTTGGATGATGATAAGGCATCCTAATCTCTTGTGAGTTTTCTTTGGCATCATATTCTTTTAATGTTTGTAGTGATCTGTCCACATAAGCATTCTTTTGAATATGACCATTATTTGACTTTGTATTGGTTCCTTTTTCTACTGTTGAGATTTGAGTGTCGGATAAATTCTCTATTGGATTAGTCATTGTTTCCTTGTCGATTAATGATGTTTTGCGATATAGCTCTTC
>ML782438.1:706184-739293 GCA_009831015.1 Picea engelmannii
TGTAATGTGAATTTCTTCTTCTTATAAGAAAATGTTAAAAACTTTCTTCTTGTGTTGAACATAAAAGTACCTAATGTATCTACCCAAGTTGACCCTAGAATTATATCAACATTGCCTTGATACATTGATACCACATTGAATTGACCTATGAATTTGTACTCATCAATAGATAGATGTAGGTTCTTAATTTCATATTTCCCATCGAAAAGACACGTTTTATTTTCAATTATATTTGGCTCTAAAACCATTAATTGGTTTTCCAAGCCAACGTTAATGTGATTTTTCCTAGCGGTCAGGCAAATAGCTATGTTGATATTCTTTCCCTAAATAATCCCATTAACATTTAATAAGGGATCCTCATATTTTTTATAAGTATGAGGGAATCTTCCTCCTTCCATTTTGAATTGTACTTTTAAATATACCCTTGATGTTTATAACTTCTTTTTTTTTCCAATGGAATTGAATACCTTTTTAATTTAACTTGACCTCTCCACTTAACTTCTAATTTCTTTTTTAATAATTTTTTTTTTTTTAATCTTGACTTATCCTTTTAGTACTTTTAATAAAAAGTACTTCTTATTCACTTGATAACCCTTTTCTTTTTTTATTACTTGATTTAGACTTTGGATTATTATTATTATTATTTTTTTCCACTTAGCTCTTTTTTTTTGTTTTTTAAATATCCTTTTCACCTTATAACTACACCTTCAATAATATTTTAATTACCTTTTTTCCCTCACTTTGTTTTTTTTTCTTTATCTTTTTAAAGTGATTTAATATTTTATTTATATAAAGTGTAGGTATATAAAAGCCTTTTAAATAACCTTATTACCTTTACCTTTATGATATAAGGTTGGCTCTTAAACTTATAAGAAACTTTCTGGATATGAAAACTTACTTTATCACTTATATATATATACAAACTTTTCGTAACCCCTTTATTTAATATGTTATTTAAAGAATGTGTGAATAATAGTTAACCTTCACTTTAACAAATCTTGGTTAATATTTGAACCCACACAACCGTATGGATGGAGGGACACAGCGTACAGAATTTTCAATTTAATTGGACAAAGTGGAAATGGAAGGTACAGATGCGGCTACTGATAAATTATATGACGATTGGTACAGAATAGCAACACGTACTGCAGCGGCTGGTGTACGACTCACAATAAAAATCATACGGTACAATGTGGTTGCTGTGGATGTACGGACGCTAATCACAACTGTATGGATATGGTATGGGCAAATATGTACGACAACTGTACAGATTTTTTGGCGGTTAATCAATCTGACGTTGTACGGATTGATGTACAGATTCACTGTAGGTATACCACATGATTTTCAATTTTTTAATTTGTTGTACGGATGGTACGGATTCACTGTACAGTTTTTTATTCGCTGTGCAATTTTTTATTGAAATGTAAAAACCAGTTTTAATTTGACTTGTACTGAGTGCAATTAATGCTTGATCAAATCTGCACGGTAGCCAGATTTTAGTATGAGCTGGTATGATTTGTAATTTTTTGAATTTGGTGTAACTGTAATTTTAATTTAATGGTATGACATTTTTTATTTTGTTTGTTGTTGACTGTACGGACCGATAGCGATACAGAATATTTTTTTTAGTTCCTATTGTACAACGGGCTGCTGTTAATTTTAATGTGTTGGCTGCTGTACGGACATACCAACAATTTAATTTTTATTTTCTTTTCTAAAAGATACCTATACGGTGGACAGAACGGTGGTAGCGTCTGAATAATTGGTGTTTTATTCTTCTTCTTGATTTCTGGTTCTTCTAATTTTCTGGCAGTGGAATAATTATTAACTTTTAGTGGCCAAGGGACAGGTTTTGGTCAAAGACCTCTGTATCAGATAAACTCCAAAAAAATTGATTGTAGCCAATGGCCTGATTAAATCAGAGAAACTTTGAAACGATGGGTTTAGCTAAAAGCCGAATCAGACAAGATCTGATAAAGAGGGTGGCCAAAGGCCCAGATTAGAAAACACAGCTCTGATACCAAATGAGACGAACAAAGTTCGCTCACACAAGAATTATCCAAAATACTTGGAATATAACAAAGTAATCCATGTAGGACTGTAAATAATATATGAATAGATAAGATAAGATAATAAGATATAGATGATAATTACAATTGAGAATGAGGGCCTGCTTATATACCCACGCAGGGGTGCCCTTTACCAATAGTCATGTCCTTTGAGGCATGACCTTTCATTATTAATAATTATTATTTATTAACTATTACTATGTTATGAATATCTATTTATGTATATTTTATGTTCATAACACTCATTATAAGGAGTAGGTGAAATAAGTTATAGATAATTTTGGATGATGGGTTGATCTTTAAAGTAGAGTCTGATTCAATCCTCTTGATTGTAATATAGGGAAAACAAATAGGTGGAATTTGCATGTGTCTCAACTTTCATAGACTCTGTGAGGCCCATGTACTTGACCTCTTTTCAATTCCCTTTAGTGATAAGATATTGGAAAAAAATTGTATGGAATGAGGCCTACTCTTTTACAGATGGATTTTTGGTATATCATCAGATTTGGATAGTAGAGGAGGATAAGAACAAAACTGTGTTTGTGATGTAATGGGGGTTGTACACTTATAATGTAATGCCCTTCGAACTAAATAATGTGCCTATGGTATTTTCTAGAGTGGTAATTTCTACATTCAAAAGTTTTTGAAGGTATTCTTGGATGACTAGAAAATGTGCAATGTGCTAAAGGATCATTCTTTGAAGCTCAAGTTGTTTTTGGATAGGTGTTAGTGGATGTAATTATCGTTGAATATTAAAAATTGCACTCTTTGGTAACCTGTTTGATGTAATGTTGGGGCATTGTTTGTAAAGGTCTCCATAATTTTCAATTTACTTGCACCTAGGAATGTATCTGTGTTATGGTCTATGTTGGGATGCATGGTACTACCACAATTTTATCAAATGATACATTATTTTGATAATGCAAATGGAGGAATTGTTGCATAAAAGTGTGTTGTTTTTTGGGGAAATAGGTTGTGAGGTAAGATTTGTAGAATTAAAACAATGGATGGGAACCACTATGATTTTATTTTCTTCAAGATTGGAGTAAGATTTTCATTTACATGTGAATGCATCTTGCATCAGACTAGGAAATTTTTTGGCATAGCCAGGGGAAAGCACATTGGATCACCCAGTCTATTTCACAAGCATAAATTATCATGGGATAAGCATGAGTACACTACCACAAAATGGGAAGGACTGGCCATGGTGTGCGCACTCGAGAAGTTCATAAATTATCTCCTAGGTTGCATGTTTAAATTTTTTTTAGATCATTCTGCATTGTAGTACTATTTGGTTAACAATCCTATGTTGGAGGGTCAGATCTACTGGTGGTTAATGTTATTCCAAGCGTTTGATTTAGAAGTGGTAGTAAGGACAAGAAAGTAGAAAGTTAGGATCAATCATCTTTCCCATGTATACAATGGGGAAACTACGAGGGTATTTGATGAACTACCCAATGCCAATCTCTTTCACGTGAAAGTTGTTTTAGAATTATTTGTAAAGATAGTTGAATTACTTGGTTTAGGTTTGACACTCAAATATTATGCTTGGTGACAACAAAGGTATATAGTGGACACATGGTGAGTTATTAGTTAATAATGGAGTAGCTATATAAATTGGTGACACATGAGATTCCAAGGGGACACTTGTTGGATCATGAGTGGCCAGAATTACTATGGGAAGCCTATGATGGCTAAGGTGGTGTACACTACATGGGCAAGGCTACTACATATAAAGTACTATGTGTAGGGCTCTAGTGGCCAAATTTTGTTTAGAATTCCATGGAATGTGAGAAGCAATGTGATGTATAACAAAGCACGGGACAACCATAGACTTGAGTTGAAATGTCATTGCAAACCATTGTGGTTGTTGGGGAGTCATTTCAATGTTGGACAATGGATTCTATTGGACACATCAGTACACCGACATGCTATTCACAAACTAGGTATATAATCATTGCCATATATTGATTGATGCATAAGGTATAGGTTGTGTCGATCTAATATTGCTTTGTTTAGACTTCTACCAAGTTCATTTTTGAGCATATCATCACAAGATTTGGATGCCAACATAGCCTCACCAACGATCGATGTCAACATTTTAATGGTGGAGCGGTGAATGTGCTATTAAAGGAGTTCATGATCCATCACCATAAAATGACACCATATCCTATACAATCTAATGGAGTGAAAGAGGCATTCAATAAGATTTTGGAAATTGGATTGACCAAGGTGTGCTTTGTAAATAGTAACGATTGGGGCGAAACCTTGAATAAGCATACTTCACTCAACTTGGTGTATGGCATGGAGGTAGTGATGCCCCTAGAATATGATCCACCAAGCATGTGGATATCCATTGCTACACATATGTCAAACACACAACAATGATAGGAAATACAAGATATGATGGTAAAATTAGAAGAGCATAGGTTTCTAGTAGGCTACCATCAAATGGTATAGAAAAGACTCCAAAAGAAATGGCATTCCAGACATATTAGGAATAAGCAATTTGAACATGAGGATATTTTTTGATGTATGATTGTAAATTTTGGACACATCTGGGCAAGTTTGTGGTGTTCCTTGATAGTTGAAACAAAATATTCAGAGTAGGATACACATAAATATAATTGCAGAAAGCAATTAAACATAACTAGAATTTGGAAATAACAATAGTAAGAAAACCTTTATGGATATTTAGAACCGAGAGCAATGTTTACTTGCCTCTTTGAGGGGGAAACCTCCAAATGAGTAAAGCTCCAAGTATAATAATATTCACTTGGCATCCAATTACATAGAATTGGATAGCTTCTACTACTATATATAGTTTCTAACTCACCAAAAACCTAACCACCTAGTGGACCTCCATTAATGAGGCCTCAACCATTAACTAGTGGACCTTCTTTGGTGAGGCCACTTACATTTATTAATTTCACACTATACTTCATCATGGTATTTATTAATAGATATAGCCCCAATACATTAAGTAACAACCTATTATCCTAACTAGGGGAGATAGGGTGAGACTCTAATATGCCCTCCCCCTTACAACACAGTGTTATCATCAAGGATGGAGATGAGGAAATTGGTGAAGAATCTCTTCTAGTTCTGATGCATCATCTTTAGGCATTGTATCCTTCCATTGGATAAAAAACTCCTAGATAGTTCATTGAAAAAAAAATCACTCATATTTGTCTAAAATGACCTCATGTTGCAACTAAATGAATCCCTTCTCGTCTAGTCCAAGAAGGTTGGTTTGAACTCTACAATTAGACCCAACCATTTTCTTCAAGTAGGATACATGAAATATTGAGTGGAGCTTATAATATTTGGGTGAATCCAATTTTTAATCCATCATACCTATATGTTTGAGTATATTACATGGCTCATAAAACATAGGAGCTAACTTCTAGTGACTCTTCTCCTTGAGTGATGTCTACTTATAGGGTTGTATATACAAGAACAATTAATTTCCCTTCTTCAAAATGGAATTTAGTGCGATGTTGATTGACTTATTGCTTCATATGTTTTTGGCCCAACACCAAATTATCCTTGATGATATGATGAATGTTAACACAAGTTGTTATGGTTTTGTCCACATCTTGAACCTTAGAGAGGTCCGATAAGTATGGGATCACTAATTGGGTTTTTTTTCCATAGAATGCCTCAAAATAGGTCATTTTAGTAGCACCATGATAGGTGGTATTGTACCACCATTCGTCCAAGGGTAACTAGTCGACCCATTGTGATTGCTTTTTTGAGGTAAAATAATGTAAATAAGTTTCCAAACACTTGTTTACTGCTTCCATCTAGCCATCTATTTAGTGGTGATATGTTATGTTGAGATTCAAATGGGTGCCTTGAAGTTGTAAGAACTCCTTCCAGAAATTTCTAGTGAATTTGGGGTAATGATTGGTCACGATTGATTTAGGCATGTCATGGAATTTGAAAATTTTATCCATGAATACTTATGCTACTACGGAGGCCTTGCATGGGTGTAGTAAGGCATATGACTGAGCATATATAGAAAGGAAATCAACAACTACCATGATCACTAATTTTTTTCCTGATTTTATTAATCCCACATTCAAATCCATAGTAAATTCAGTTCATACAATGGTTCAAATGGGTAAAGGTTGTAATTATCATGGAGGTTTTACTATTTCCTCCTTGTGTCATTAAATTTTTTCATATTCTTCCACAAACATGTGGTTTTTATTCTTCATTCCTTCCCAAAAGAATGAATTCTTAATCCATTCATATGTTTTATAAACCCTAGAATGACCCACTGTGGGAGAGGAATGTAATTTAGATAACACTCTAGATTTAAATGTTGAATCCCTAACTAAAATAATATTCCCTTTATAGAAGGGCTCATCATTATGCCAAGTATATCTTGGATGTTCTTGTGTGTCAACTTGTAGTTGGTATATTATGTGAAGGATCTTGGCATCTACTAACCATTCTTGATGTATCACTTGTAGCAATTTTGGCACTGGGAAATATAAGGAAACTACAAAACCTTCCTCATCATACTTCCTAGAAAGTGCATTAACCACCACATTCCCCTTTCTCTTCTTGTGGATATTATCATAGTCGTAGTCTTACATTTTAGTGGCCCAATTTTTCTTCTCTAGGGAGGATATCCTCTGTTCCTAGAAATATTACAAGTTTATGGATTTTTTAATCCAAAAATGACACCCCATCAAGTAAGGATGCCACATATCAACTACATGAAGAATATATAGTATTTCCTTCTCACATGTGGATTTTACAAAATTTATATTACAAAATTGCTTATTGGTGAAGGACAATGGGCATCCCTCTTGCATTAACATTGCCCCAATCCCTTTGCTATAGCTGGTACATTCCAAGACAAAACTCTTATTGAAGTTAGTTAGGGTGATTATCGGGGTAGTAAACATATCATCTTTTAAAGCTTGAAAAACATGTTCAACCCCCACATTCCAATTGAGGGATTTGTATATGATCAAGGTGGTGAGGGGAGATACAATTTTACTATAGTTTTATACAAACTTATTATAGTTACCTGTGAGGCCAAGAAATCTTGTGAGGGAAAGGCCAATATGTCATTGCCTCCATTTTTTTAATATCAACATGCACACCCTCCCCACTAACATTATGTCCCAAATATCCCACTTTTGAGACACTAAAAGAACATTTATAAAATTTGAGGAACAATTGGTGATTACTAAGGATTTGTAACACCTAATCCACATGTGCCACATGTACTACCCAAGTTTTTTTGTAGACCACTATATCATCAAAGAAGACCAAGACAAAATGGTGTAGAAGGGAGCAATTTTTTTTTACGAGGCTTTGAAGTGAATGACACATTGCAAAGACAAAAAGGCATCATGAAAAAATCATAATGTCCTTTGTGAGTGCAGAAAGCAGTGTTTGGAATATCTACTTCATTCATGCGAATTTGGTGATAACCGGAGTGAAGATCAAGTTTGGTAAAGAACTAACTGCCAAGCAACTCATCTAAGAGATCCTCAATGACTGGAATAGGAAATTTGTCTTTGACAATCAATTTTTTAAGAGGTTGAAAGTCATGACACATGCAATAAAGTGTGTTCTTTTTTAAAAACCATGATGACTAGAGAAGAGTAGGGGCAGGTAGTAGTAAATATGACACTTGATGTTGACAAGTTTTGAACAAAATTTTCTATTTTATTCTTTTTGGAAAAATGATGATGATACATGTGCACACTGGGTGGTAGGATGCCTGGGAGAAATAGGATAGTAGATCATTCTCACCACGTGAGGGTGCTAGTCCTCGAGGAAGTTCAAATACCTATTGGTGTTTTTACAAAACTCATTGTAAGTTCAAATAAACTAGCTAAGAAGCATCCTCAAAGGCATGAATAAAATGGAATTATGTAATAATATCGTGATGACCCCTTTTAGGAGATTTTCCATATGAAGAGAGTTACTTATTTTTGGAGAGCTTGCATTGATACCTTTGAATGTGTAGGAATGCACATGCTTATAGAAACTCATGTATAAATCCAAGAAATCCATGGTGATGGGGGGTAATTTTCTCAACCATTTAAAACCAAAAAAAATAGCCAACCATTTCAATGGAAAACATGTGACTTTTAGGAAATAATGATGCATTTGAAGTTTCACATTTTCACACCAGTAACCAATTTAATAGATCCCCCATTAGCAATCATAATCTACAAGTTGTTAACAACATGGATATAACAATTTCTTTCTTGGGAAATGTAGTGATAAATGAAATTATGAGTCATGCCATTACCAATTAGGATGATGACCTTTCGATGCTTGATATAGTCGACCAAATTTAACTTTTGAGGAGAGGAAATAATGGTCAAGGAATGAAGAGATATTTGGGGTTCTTCAAGTAGTTGGTCAAGAAGAGGAACTTCCTCGGTGGAGGAGGTGATGTCCTCTTGATTCCCTCCATCAAATTCGTCATTAGATATGTGCTTATAAATGGCCATAAATAATTTATGTTCCCTACATTTGTGTCATGGAGAATATTTTTCATCATATTTGTAGCAAAGACCCTTGATTTGGTGCTCCACCATTTCAAACCATGTTGATCCAGATGGATATCGATGGCCATCCACCTATTCCACTAGCTCAAAGGACAATTTTCCATTTTGACACTAAACGATTCTTTTTTGGATTATTGAGGGGCCATGAGTTGTCAATGACATACCTTGACCCTCAATGGAAGTTGTACTCCTTGGCTAGAACTTTCCGACGAGGTATTGAACACCCCAAACAAAGATTGTATGCAAAAGTTACACCCTTAGGAATTTGATGTATCAACTACCCTCATTGGGGTCCACAAACCTTTTGGCGTTTAATCTCCCGAGGTTAGGTTAGGTCAGGTCTAAAAATCCGCAACAACCAAAGTATGGTAGAGAAGACCCTAACTCACAGAACAACCAACCTCAAGACAACCAATCCAAGCCACATGAAAAGAAGGGTAATGGGAAGACAAAGAAGTACATTGGGAAGTTGTGTGACTTCCAAAAAATCCATTTTCACAACACTGATGAATGTTGCTCGAAACAATCATTGATGTTTGAGCTTAAAGAAACAAAGCTGAGCCCCGAATCAGACTCTGAGGACCCTAAGGAAGGGGAGAGCCTCTTCCATTCATAGATGTGGGTGAAGGGGACCCCACTACATTTCATTCTTGATAGTGTAAGATAAAATAACCTCATCTCAACAAAGGTCGTCAAGCAATTGGATTTGCCGATAACACCACACCCACAACCATTCAACATCGGGTGGCTTCACCAGGGATAAGATCTCTATGTCAACCGACAATGTCGCATGCCCTATGACATCAAGCATTTCAAGGATGAGGTATTGTGTGATGTTTCCCCACTGGAAGTCTGTGATGTTCTGTTAGGCCAACCATATATGTGGAAACATCATGATTTTTATGAGTCTCGACCCCGTAGTGTCATTGTTACTTTGGGGGGTCAATTCTACATGATACTAGAGGTAGTTTCGACTACAATCCCGACAAAATAATGCCACAAAGTAATCTATCATACTTTAAATTTTATCTTCTTCATGATCCGATCATAAGGTAAAAAAAAGGATTTTGCAACCATTGCATCCTCGGCACAAGACCTTTCTATCCAACCTAAGTATATCGACAAGATTATAGAAGAGCACAAATATATTCTTACTTCATTTGCGGGGGTGCCTCCACACTTTCCAGTAAATCAAAATTATAAAAACCCCCTTCATATTCTTCATACTGCATATTCATCGACAGATTCCTCCCACACTCAGGTAGATCATGCATCTAGATTGGTTGAATGGATCCAACCCCTCCAACAACAATATAATTCCAAGTACAAGTAGGACAATGTCTTTCGCAATGCAAACAACTCACAAGGGTTCAGATTCAACAAAATATTCCATGGGAACTTGACACAATGGATACCATTTATTCCTAAGGGGAGAGGAATGATCTAGATGGATATCAATGGCCACCCACCTATTCCACTAGCTCAAAGAAGATTTTTCCATTTTTGGTAGTTTTTTCCAGTTTTTCGGGTCCCAAACTTCTGGGGCCGTTTTGAGGCCCTAAATGATGTTTTTTGGACTTTTGAGGGGCCAAGGGTTGCTAAAAACATAACTTCACATCTAATGGAAGTTTTACTCCTCGACTAGACCTTTATGTTGAGGTATCAAACACCCCAAATGAAGATCGTATGCAAAATTTATGCCCTTGGGAAGTTGACGTATTAACTACCCTCATCGGGGCCCACAAACCTTTTGGTGTTTCATCTCCCGGGGTTAAGTTTTTGGATATTTAGGGTTTTCTCATTTCTTCTTTATGTTAAAAATACCTTTGGAGCCTCATTGTAAACACATCTTTCGGTAAATGAGCGTAGCCTTCACATCTCTTCTCAGAGATAAGATACCACCATTACAGCGAGTTCATTCACTCTATATTTTTACATTTTTTGTACATTTCTCTCATTAATATAAATTATGTATTACTGCATCTCTTTGTTTCTTGCAATATTTTCGCGTATTTCATTGTTATATCTCCGCCTTCATTTCGTTCTCAAAATAATCTAAATCACATGTTAGCTTGTGAACCTCAAGGGGTGGAGTATGCTACTAAGGAGACACCACATTTGGGCATGAGGGTAAAGATAAGTTGGGATGTCAGGCCTGGGCATAATATACAACTTGTACATGAAAAGTCATTTGAGTGGGCCTCCAATCAAGTAGTAGGGTGGTTAATCTCTACTTAAGCTTTGATTTCCTCCTCGAGACCACTAGTAAAGAATTACTTAAAAAAATCATTAGTTAATTTTTGTGTTTTGACAACCAAATGATTAAAAGAATCAATATATTCTTCCACCCTGCATTTTTTATGCAATTTCGTAAAATATCCCAAGAAAATAGTATCTTGGATAAAGTGGGAAAACAAGGATTTCACAAACTTCTTCCATGTAATCAACCCTAGATAATATTTATTATGCCATTTCCACCATTGCATTTCAATAGGTCATCTACGATGGCACGGAGGGAAAATTAGTGCTCCATTTGGTCAACACAACTTATCAGATCATACCCATCAAACTTATTCAGAGCAACATTAGGGAAGTGAGGCATTAGATTGTGGGAATAATTAAACAATGAGTGTCCATTACTGTAACCTTGTTTCTCATAAACATGCTTACCCTTATGAGAAAATTCACTTGAGAAATTTCCACCCTCATCATGCTTAATCTCACTTTCTGAATATTATCAAAACAAATTCCAACTTGTGCCTTTAGGGAAGACATGTTGGTCTCCAATTTACTGACTAACTCGGTGAGAGTTTTGACTAATTGGGAGAGATATTAAACCATGTACTTTAATTCATTCATGGCTTACATGTTGTGTGTGTGTGTGTCATGATACCATAGGTTCCATCGAAGCGGTTATCTAAGGGATATCCCAACATGATCGGTGTTCTAAGATGAATCTATGGAGATATGTCACAAACAAATGTATTAGTGGATTCAAAATTTTTTTTCTATAGAGTTACACCGTGGTGATCAACATCAAGGAATGAGTCTTTTAAGATAGGTCTCCCTTAATGGTATTGGCAACCCTCATACTTTATTTTTTATATAAATATGATGAGATTATTACTCCTATATAAGTATTATTGTGTTGATAGAATACCCAAATTATCTAAATTGTAAATTGTGTGGAATTTTGCTACCTGCACTACATAATCTAGGTTTTGAATGGTCCTAAGGACAAAGGACCATCAAGTTCATATCTCTCTAATATAATTGAGGGTTTAATATAATAGTACTTGGTTGAATCTTTCATTACACTAACTGAGGAGGATATATCATACCGTTAGTCATAATGCTCGATTCCTTGATACATGAGAGTGATCTTCCCAAGTGTTGTTTTATATGTATTATAGCGACAAGATGGCCAACAATACTATGTAAATCTAGTTTTACATGCGCCTAGGGAGCTTTCAATATACCCAAGGGTACATGGAAGAAAAGTTCGTGTAAGGGTGTTGTTTGATGTGGTACTACTCGAATGAGTACCAATAAAGGTTACAAGGGCGTCCAACTAGGTGATGCCAATTATATTTTCTATGTGTGTTCTTCCCTAACCAAAAATTTACCCACTAAATGATAGATAATTGTGTCATTTAAAGACATCGTAACATGCCTCTAGACTAATTTTATTTTTTCTAAAATTTGAGCGCATCCTAGCACAATAAAGTTCTCTAATACCACTTGTGGTGTTCCTTGATAGATAAAATAGAATATTTAGAGCAAGATATACAAACATATAACAATGGAAAGCATATAAGTAGAACTATAATTTGGAAATAACAATAGTAAACACATATTTATTGGTATTCAAAACTAAGAGCAATATTCACTTGCCTCTTCAAGGGGGAGACCTCCAATTAAGTAGAGCTCCAAATACAATAATATTCCCTTGGAATATAATTACATAGCTTCTATACTATATATAGTTTATAATTGAACAAAACCATAACCACCTAGTTGACCTCCATTAATGAGGGCTCAACTACTAACTAGTCTACCTTTTTAATGAGGCCACATATATTTATTGATTTCACACTCTAATACCTTGTGGTCCTATTTATTAGAGATGGCTTCAATACATTAAGTAACATGGTATTCTTCTAACTAGGGGAATTAGGGTGGGACCCTAATAAAGTTAAGGATGCATGGCAGGGACCCTAAGAAATTATGCAGATCATTGGAAAGAGTGCAATCCAACTCGCATAGTTATACACCCAACTAAAAAAATAATGAGTGAATGGTGCATGCCTAAAGCCATATGCAAGCCCAACCCTGACATAACAACTCTGAATTCTTGGAGTGAGTTAGTTTTCCCTATTATAACACCACTCTGAATTCTTGGAGTGAGTTAGTGTACCCTAGTATAACTCAATTTCAACATTTGTTTCAAGTAATTAAATTTCTGCAAGTTAATTTCCACAATTTCAATTCAATTTTAATTTTGGTTGTTGTTTGTCACATTTTAGGCCTAGGAATAAAATAGTAGAATATGTCCATGGTTAAGTAGGCAAAAAAGTACTCCACCAGAGCAAAGATATATGGTTTGGGTGTTGCAATCTTGGGATTTGTGGATGGGATGGAATGGGTGTCATGGGAAACTAAGAAACTATGGAGCTAATGTACCATAGAGAAAGGGGAATGTCTGCATAGGGTACGATGTCTGCATTGGAAATCTATATGTGGGGGGTTTTCTGGAAATAGTTGAGTCATGTCACCATTTATACATTTGTGGTACGTAGTGCTAGAACAATATTTTAGTGCTTTAAATACTACATAGGTCATGCCTGAACGAGTCACATTGCATTTACGGTCCAAAAATCCATTAAAAAAGTAATGTATTGTGGAACTTCACGAGAGACTAAATCTAGATAGGGTTTTTTAGGTATTTAGGTTGGATGGGATAGATAAGGTAGAGATCAATGGTTAGGATGGTGCATGCCTCAAATGGAATTGTTACTTGTAAAAACAATTAAAGCATGACTTTTTGGATTGTAGTTGTAGCAACAATCCTTATCGTTTGAATGATCAAGATGGGAAAACCATAAGAGTTTTAGATCCAAGCCTATATCAGTCAAAGTCTTAGAGATTAAGAAGGATAGAGATATTAGCATAACTAGAATTCGAAAAATTAATGCAGGTTGAAAGAGACTATGATAGGGTAAAATCTTTAGATGTGTGAGAATGGTTCCATTATCAAAAGGAAAGATTTGATAAAGGTGACATTAGGTATTAATTATTATTGGGGTACAAAAAAATACCACCATGCATAGTACCAATTATAGGTAGGATCATGGTGGGGCATGTGATTCAAAAGAAAAAGTTGAGGGGGAAAAAGGCCCCCATTATGGAGGTATAGCACCTAATTTTCTCAAAGGAGGCATTGAAACAATGGGTGCAAGTCAACAAGGATGATGATTTGAAAGGATATGTGGAGTAAGTGTAGTCAATGGATTTCAATATCAATAACCTTGCCTTGTTCCCTAAATTTTCTCTGAAAAAATACTAAAAAGTAAGGGGGCTCCATTCCAATCTCTTACAACTATTTAAGATACTATTTAAATTTGGATCAATAGCCTACTACATATATTTTTCTTTGGGACCTCTTTGGTGGTAATAAAGTGTTTTTGGATACTATTATCACCAACCCATAATTGTAGGATTTGGTTGGATTAGAAAAACTCTATGAATGTATAAATATCCATGTTTTTATTGGATTTTCATAGGTAGGGTACGATGCTAGCAATGCATTTGATACAAGAGTCCAAGTAACAAAGGACGGGGTATTTGTGAAAGAGTAAATGGATCGTGCATAAAATATGGTGTGAAGAAAACAATCTGGGGATATGACGTAGAATCCATTAACAAATTAATGTTTAGTATGGCCATGCAACTGTTATCCAGAAGAGTGTTATAGACCTACACAATGAGAGAGTATTGAAATTAGGTAGTGCATTTGGTTTATGTCTATGTGGTTTTGGTAAAACTGAACTAGGTGATGCATCTCACAAACAAGTTCTTGCACAATGTTCTAGATGCATATGACTAGAACTAGGACTTTCCCTATGAGAGTTATTTTACTGTTTATCACCTTCTCATAATGGGAAAAACTAGAAAGCATTGAACTTCCATAATGGGATATTGAGGCTAATTATGTTATGTCCAAGTATGAAACCCTATCATGATCATCAAGTAGGAAAAAATAAGTTGGCATCAATGCCTTGATGGAAATTTATTACCAAGCTATGATGAACATCATCACACAAACTACCAAGATTCTTAGCCATTATCGATACACACAATTGCAAATGTCAGTTTAAGGGGTTAAACACTTCTACCTTATGCAATTGTGACTACTCAATGGTAGAGAATTTAGGGGTGGAGGTCAAGACACAAGAATTCATGTTGACGTCTAGGCACATTGAATGATCCATTAAGTGATGGGCCTAGGAAGTAAATGGACAACAAAATAAACAAGACAAGAGATACCTTCCACCAACAGGTGTAGAGGAGTAGGACTCCATATGAAAGAATCCATGGTTGTAGGTCAAGGAGGAACGACATTTAAAACCATGGAGTCATATGAATTAGAGACGTGAAGAAGGAAGGATTTTCTCATTGCACATGGAAAGGCTTATGACTCAGAGATAGCATAGGAACTACAACCCCCTCCTATAACTAACACATCGAAAAACTCTAATCACGCATGTAAGGAAAAGGTAATAGAACTATAGTCTAGGAGTAGTCCACACCCCTACATCAGAGAAGAAGAATCAAATTGTCCCTACTATATTTTTAATAGTCACTCTGGCCACATGTGGCTAGCGAAAGAGTTGCACCAATTCCACAACCATTAATGTCCCCATGCATGATTTTACAATTGTGGATGTTTTTAACTAAGTCACAACATACACTTGTATTTTGTTCATTGATACCCATTCCTAGGTCTACAAAGAAATTAGACTTGGATGAGTTTAACTGAGGCTTGAAAGAAATAAAAGGAGAAGAGGTGTCATTGTTAGTAGACACTTTATTTATTTTTTTGTCCTAAGAGAATCCATGTACTAGGAGATGAATATTGAATAATTCCCTATAGAAACACCTCCACCACCATAGCCAAAAAGAAAGGCTAAAACTCTAGGTTCTTCAAGGAAGAGGGATACACATCTAGAGGATATGATTGCAGAGAAAGAAAGGAATTAGTAAAGCCCCTTAGGAAATAATATGACTGGGTGAATGTCTAAGGGGAGAAACAATAATAAAAGGTGATATATGGGTATCTACATCTACACCAAGGCACTAGACCTCAAGAATATATATGCTCGACACCCATTGCAACACCATCAACACTAGGAACACCCATGATCCTCCATAAGGTTGTAATGGGGGTTGAAGGGCCCATTAAATTTGATAATAAATGTAGGTATGGTTTCCATTTAATGTAAAGTGAATTGGGTCCACTATGTTTGTTATTATTAAGTAAGGTATGCTAGGTAGTTATCTTTGAATAAAAGTAATGTGGTCTTATTAAAGAAGGCTCACCAAGTAGTTAGCATTTGGTTATGATTAGGGTTTTATAGGTGTATATAAATAAGGATGGAGTCCTCCATATGAATCATGTATTGAAGATTATTTTATTGGAGCTTAGCTCATTGGGAATTTCCCCCCTTTAAGATGCAAGTGAATAGGAGTTGATCCTTCCCTAAAATGATCATTGTATGATGTTTCCCTATCTTATGGGTTTTGATATTGAATAAAGTGTGGATAATTTGAATATAGTGTTTGTCATTCAATTTTAAGGGTTCGGGATCATAACAAGTGGCATTATAGATCTTTTATAATTTACTTAGGGAGGATAATATGGGGTACCCTGGTGGCATTATAGATCTTTTATAATTTACTTAGGGAGGATAATACGGGGTACCTAGGGAGGTACCTAAGGGGATAATGAATGTAATATGACCATAATCATGGAATAGGTCCACTTGGTAGTTGATGGGTAGTAAATAGGCTCATCAGGTATTTAAGAGGAAATAATATAATAATAAGGGGTAGTTGGCATAGATCCCTAGGAATACTCATGATAAATTATAAATACACATTTGTATCATTGTATTGAGATATGTTGGATGTTGGATGTATAGTTTTGTAGCAAGCATGTCTTGTGGAGTGATTCCTTCCATAAGGAGTATATGATAGTGTTACCCTACCTTGAGGGTTCTTTTCTTTATATTCTCATATTGTTTATGGTGTGAATGTTTCAGTATATATGGATTTTAAGGGCTTATTTCTAAATTTAAGAGTCCTATTCTCTCTTATATCTATCAAGGTTTACTACAAGTGGCATCAGAGCTCTTTCTTAGGCCGAAAAAGGGACGATTTTTTTTTCTTTTTGCAGATTTTTTTAAGGGAAAAAGAGGATGACAACATTCAAAACGATTTTTGAAAAATTTGGTGTAGAATTTGAAGAATCTAGATGCATATTTGTGTTTCTCTTGAAAAATCACTCGATTTGAAAAAAACAAATAGTCCCAATTGGAGTTTGGGAAGAGTTATCGATGATTTTTTTAACACAAACTGAACTGAGATTTATATTAATGGGGTTGTGCATAAGAAAAAATGTCAAAACATATTACATATCAGGAACACAACAATTTGTCTGCTGCAAATATAACTATCAAAATAGCTACATTGATTTTCATTCATGCTGGACTATTTTTGAAGATTTCTAAACTATAAACATCTTTACAAAACTGCCCAAGGCACCACCACACTTTGAACAACATTCATGACATGTTAGAGGTTGTGTCTTTCATTTCAGGGTTCTACAGAGGATTAAGAGGTTCTTCTTCGATGTCCATTGGTGTTGTTCCCCTGTCAGAGCTTCCTTGACATATTTCAACAGTGCAATCATTTGGGACTCTTCCAAGATTCACAAATTCTGAAGTTGAACACTCTGTTGGATCATGGTCATGTAGGTGTTGGATAGCTTCCTCCATATCATCCATTCTTTGAGCTAGTGAGGATAGAACTACCTCAAAATAGTTGAACCTTTCTTCCATCCAGTTAGAGAGCCCAACCAACATTCCTTCCAACTCTAGGAGTTTTTCCATAAGTTGATGAATAATGTTCTAAAGATTTTAACCTTGTACAATATTTTATTGCAAACAAATTTTCAATAAAAGAACAAAACAGATACAATGGAAAATACACACATTACACAGATATTTTTCCCCTGGAAACCCAAATTGGGAAAACCAACATATTCTTTATTCATTCATAGTGATACATTATTTACAATACAATATACATATAGGAGCCAATGGCATCTAAAACCCTAACCCAATGACATGGATTAGTGAACAACCCTAATTCCTTAACCAGAAATAGAAAACCATCAGAAAAAAACATGTGCCAAAAAACCGCCCAACAATGGACACGAAAATTGAAGAGACATGAAAAATGAGGCAAAAATGAGACACATTTCCCGAGGCAAAAAAATTCTCGGGGGCATTTCCCCAGAACCCTCACGTAGGGGGGATATCGCCCCCCTCAAACCCCCCTATGCACCCAACGTAACGTAGCAGATGCTATATCTAGTCGTGCAAAGAATATAACACATACCCAACATTCTCCCACTTGTTGTTTTCTTCGCATACAAGGGGTTACATGGTTACATAGTCAACCATTTAAGGCATAAATGCCCATGGATATTCTAAACCAAGAGAACTTCTCAGTGCTCACATATTTTGTTAATGAATCTCCAACATTCTTCAAATTGTCCACCTTCATCAGCAACACTTTATTTTCTTCAACCATGTCTCTCACAAAGTGATATTGGATATCAATATGCTTTGTCTTTGAATGATAAGCCAAGTTCTTCGCCAAAAAAATTTCACTATGACTGTCACAATCTATCCTTATAAATTGTTGTAACAACCCAATACCTGAACACAATATTTGTAACCATATTGATTCCTTACTTACATGAGTGGCTGCCATGTATTCAACTTTTGTAGTTGAAAGTGCCACTACATCCCATCTTTTTTTCATCCAACTGATTGCTCCTCCAAACAGGTTAAACACATACCTGCTTGTAGATCTCCTACAATCCATATCGCGAGCCTAGTCTTTATCCA
Organism: Picea engelmannii; assembly: GCA_009831015.1. Lineage (NCBI taxonomy): Eukaryota > Viridiplantae > Streptophyta > Pinopsida > Pinales > Pinaceae > Picea > Picea engelmannii. The sequence continues at coordinate 724,998 of ML782438.1, forward strand.
CAAATCCATGTATGTCCAATACTCTGTCCAATCCTAGTCTTCCTTGGTAGCACAATCCATATCTAGCAGTTCCACATAAATACCTGAAAACTCTTTTTTATTTTTGTCCAATGGTCCTTCCCTAGTTTTGACATATACCTACTCAAAACTCCCACTGCATTTGCAATGTCCGGTCTAGTACAGACCATTGCAAACATCAAATTGACAACTACACTCACATATGGAACATGAGACATGTTCTCCTCCTCTTCTCGTGTCTTGGGACACTGATCTGAAGATAACTTTACACCAACATGAATAGGGACCTTGACCGATTTACATTCCTACATATTAAACCTCTACAATATTGTCTCGACATATTTTGTCTAATTTAACCAGATTTTTCTCCTTTTTCAATCTCTTTTAATTTCCATGCCCAAAATGAAATTTGAAGCACATAGATCCTTCATGTCAAATTTAGGGGACAACTGAGTTTTCACATCTTGGATAATATCCTTATTGTTTCCTATCAACAACATGTCATCCACATATAAGAACAAATAAATAAAATGATCACCAATTAATTTAAAATACACACGATGATCCTCTTTGCTTCTTATGAAGCCAAGTCCCAAGATATAAGTATCAAATTTTTGATACCGCATCCTTGGTGATTGTTTTAAACCATACAGAGACTTTTCTAGCTTGCATACTAGCTCCTTGTTTCCCTTCACAATAAAGCCTTTTGGCTGCTTCATATAGATTTGTTCTTCCAGATCCCCATTGAGGAATGTTGTCTTCACATCCATTTGTTCTACTTTAAAATCAAATGCAACAGTAACAAATAACATAAATCTTATAGAAGTTAACTTGGCAACAAGAGAAAAAATCTCACCAAAATCAATTCCCTCCACCTGGGAATAAGCCTTTGCTACTAACAGAGCTTTGTGTTTCTCCACTTTTCCTTCTGAATTCAGCTTCCTTTTAAATACCCATTTTCTTCCAATGGGATTTCTTCCAGTCAACAACTCCACTAGATCCCAAGCCTCATTCTTATCCAAGGCTTCCATTTCTTCATCCATGGCCTTTTTCCAGAGCTTTCCATCCTATGAATCCACTGCCTCTCTAACAGTTATAGGATGAACATCAGTAATAGACAAAGACAAATTTGAATGGAAATAAGATGCAGTATACCTTTCTGGTAGCCTTCTTTATCGAACCGATCTCCTCAATACTGGAGTATGAGGATATTCTTCTTTTGATTCATGTTCTTTTGTACAGTCTCATTCATCATCCTTTAAATCAAACTCTATTTTCTCTAGTTCTTCCTTACTTGGTAGGACTTCATGTTTAACAACATCCTTCATTTCTCTAAATACCACATCTCAGTTATACACAACCTTCTTAGTTTCTGGTTTCCAAAGATTATAACCTTTGAGACCATCTTTATACCCAATAAAGATACACTTTTCAACCTTCTTATCTAGCTTACTCCTATTTTCCTTTGGAACATGAAAATATGCCTCATAGCCAAATACCTTGAGATGTGTGAGAGAAGGTTTCTTACCAGTCCATACCTCTTGTGGAGTCTTGTCATCCAACACTGATGAGGGTGATCTATTGACTAGGTAACATGCGATACCCACTGCCTCTGCCCAAAATTATTTCCCTAACCTGGCACGACTCATAATGCACCTTGTTTTTTCCATTAGCATCTTGTTCATCCTTTTTGCAACTCCATTCTGATGAGGTGTATATGGAGTAGTATGCTGCCTTTCTATACCACAATTCTTACAGAATTGTTCAAATTCATTCCCACAAAATTCTCTGCCATTATCCGTCCTCAACACCTTAATTAGTTTCTCTATTTGATTCTCAACAAGAGACTTAAACTCTTTAAACCTGTCAAAGACTTCATATTTTTTCCTGAGGAAATATATCCAAGTATTCCTCAAGAATTCATCTATAAATGAGACATAGTACACAGATTTTCCCAATGATGGAACCAACATAGGTCCAAACACATCACTTTGAACTAGTTGTAAAATTCATTCTGCCCTCATTGCACCATAGGGGAATCTTACCCGATTCTGCTTCTCATATACGCAATGTTCACATAAATCAAAATATAGAGAGCAGTTAGACATACCTTCAACCATACCTTTACCATGTAGTAGTTGAAGACCCTTATCTCCAATATGCCCCAGTCTTTGATGCCACAACATAACCTTTTCTCCAGAGATTGTAGGAGCTATTTCTTCTTCAAATCCAATATAAGGAACAATGGAACTATTACACCTGTCACTAATATTGCTTCCTTGCAGCTTATACAGAGTTCCAAACCGAACTTCTTGCAACAACACCATTGCTCCTCGAACCATCCTGCAAGTTTCCTTTTCAAATATTGTTTTTACCCCTGCATTGTCCATTTTTCTTACAAAAATCAAATTTCTGGCCAATCCTGGGATGTGCAGAACACCAGGTAGTTTTCTAATCCTTCCATATATGAGCCTCAACTTGACTTTTCCTTGACCTATGATTCTAGTTGTCGAGTCATCACCTAAGAAAACATTACCTCCATCATACCTTTCATATTCACAGAACAACTCCCTGTGGGGAGTCATATGAAAGGATGCACCCGAGTTAGCCAACCATGCCTCATGATATGCATGTGTGCTTGAAGAAGCCAAGTACACATCCCCGATTTCTTTCTTGGAGGTCTTTTCTTCTGTAGAAGGATATTTTTCAGATCCCTTTATTTTCTCAACTTTGAATCTACACTGCTTCTTGTAGTTCCCTTCTTTTCCACATCTCCAGCATAACTTTACAAACTTTTCAAGAGACTTAGATCTTCCCTTAGAATTAGATCTCCCACTTGAGGACTTAGATCTATTTCTTTCCTGGGAGTGTCCTCTTGCAAATAATTCATTTGTGCTCTATCCTTCCATGTTCTTTCGTCTCATCTCCTCCGACAACAAGGATGAGACCAATTCATCAAACTTCAAGGTAGTTGTATTACTACCTATGGACACAACTAGACTATCCCAGGAGTATGGTAAAGAGAACAGTAAACTGATACACTTATCTTCATCTGAAATTTTAATCTCAACATATACTAACTGACTTACCACAATATTGAAGGCATTCAAATTCTCTGCCACCGAGTCTCCATCTCTCATCCTTAGGTTATGAAACTTTTTTCTCATGAATAGTTTATTTACTAGGGTCTTAGACTGATACAACTTCCCCAAATTATCCCATAAATATTTGGATGTAGCTTCCTCTGACACATTCAATAATATTGAATCTGAGAGACACAATCAGATTGTGCTCTTTGCCTTCCGATCCATATTTTTCTAGTCATCCGTTGAAGTTCATGTAGGTACAATACCTAGATCCATTGTGATCCACTGATCTCTTTCCACCAATACATCTTCCATATTGAGCTTCCACAACTCGAAACTTTTCCCATTAAAATTCTCTATTTCCATTTTTGAACTGATCGCCATTTATTTTCACTTGAAAAATCAATACCATAGATCTCCCACTGTAACAACGCTTATCACAGTCCCGATCCAAACCCTTGACCACAAAGGCATCCCCCTGAAGCCAACAAATATCCGATACCAAACATAGATTTTAACCTTGTACAATGTTTTACTGCAAACAGATTTTCAATAAAAGAACATAAAAGATACAATGGCAAATACACACATTACACAGAGATTTTTCCCCTGGAAACCCAAATTGGGAAAACTAGCATATTCTATATTCTTTCATAGTTATACATTGTTTACATTACAATATACATATAGGAGTCAACGACATCCAAAACCCTAACCAAATGAATTGGATTAGTCCAAAACCCTAATTCCTTAACCAGACATAGAAAAACATTGGCAAAAACCATGTGCCAAAAAAATTCCCAACAATGGACATGAAAATCGAGGTGACACAAAAAACGAGGAAAAAATGTGACATGTTTCCTGAGGCAAAAAAAAATTCTTGGGGGGGGCTAGCACCCCCCCTCAAACCCCCCTGCACACCCAACACATTGTAGCAGGCACTATATCTAGTCGTGCAAATAATATAACACATACCCAACATGTTCTACCCTACTTCTTCATGGTTTCTATTGTTCCAGAGGTCCCTCGCTGAGGGTTCCATAGGAATTCCCTAAGCGTGATCCTTGTAACTACTCCAAGTGATGGTAAAAACTAAATATGGAGAACATGGTCTATAAATATCTATAGAAGGATTATCAAAATGACTAGACACAAATGGAAGAGCGAAGAGAGACATGAAATTCTGTTGTAAGAAACAAATAGGAGATTCAAGTGAAACCCTTGTCTACGCCTGACTTCATTTCCTTGAAATGCTTGTCATTGTATGAATTCGAAGGTGAGGGTGTGATGAGAGCCCACTTTCAAAGATCATGGGAGAGCTATTCTTGTTGAACCTGAGGGATTCAACACTGAAATTGCAAGAAGATTTGTTGTATCGAGCCTGGATATGAACATTGAATCGCGTAGGCTTAGAGAAGACATCACACAAGCCTCATAACTCCATGCAATGTTATGATCACCCTTCACACATATGAGGGCTCCTTGAGGTACATAGGCACTGTAGCTGGTGACAAGACATGTCATGTCTTGGTGTTATGGGATTGGGAGTGTCCCCCTCTTGTTATTTAAAAAAAAATCCCCTTGTAACCTGCTAGAAGCATCATTTTCCATGAGGTCAACTTGGGGGTTTAAACTCCTTTTTACATGGAGGATTTTGATATCTTCAAATTCCTCGGCTATGTTTGTAATTATTTGAATTAATCCTCTTAAATAATTTTTTTCCAAGGGGTCATTATTGATAATCACCTTTATTATTATCATCGAATCACCCAAAACTGTGAGTTTATGGATTCGACAGTCTCTTGCAAGATTAAGACTGAGGTAAAGGGCATATTATTCCACTATGTTGTTTTTCATTGTCCCAAAGCCCCAAGTGAAATTAAGCACTTTATTTCCTTCGGGATCAAGAGGGATCCCACTCGCACTTGCATCCCTTAGTTATCACTGATTTAAAATCAGTTTTTTTAGGGTTTTTTCTGATGATGGTTTCACAATTTGTGAATCAAATATATTTTGATAAAGTGCCCATATTTTAGTGAAACCAGTGCCGGTAGTTGTAGAGTGGCTCTGGAATTTTATAATTGTGGTCATAATATCCAATAAGAGAAGTATCACCAAATTTATGGTCATTTTACATTAGCTTCCTCAAACCCTAGTCACATAAAGGAGATCCATTGAAAAGTAGGTTATTTATTCAAAAAGCCTAGTTTTGATTTTGGGTTATAGAAAGAAAGATGTATTTTATAGGAAAATATGATGGCCCTAGTATTGAATAATTTGTAAATTTTTGGAAGTAAAAAAACCAACCTTATGGAAGCTAGATTTATGCTTAAATCTAAGGGATGACATGCCAAATGGGTGCAATCAACTCAGATTAAGTTACTGTCCAAAGGTACATATAAAGAATATGAAAGAGTATTTTTACATAGGTGATCTCGTGATGTGAAGAAGGATAAAAAGAGTACTAGGGATTTATTTTCATGTGACAAATTTCTATTACAAGTTCATGTGTAATGACCCCATTCGTTACGACTACATGCGATGCAGGAAGTGCATTTTTTTTTTTTGGTTTAAGCAGGAAGGAAATCGATGACAACAATTAATCAACATAATGAGACGACGAACACAACTTAATCATTCAAGCAACAGACAATAACAACACAACATACTAGCACATCATGCAACTGGATGAAACATGCGATAATCAATAGACATATAAAAATGGCTACCTGCCCGACACAAGCAAGACAACGGCTACCAGCTAAAGGTCAACATCAACAAACCCAACACAACGACTTCGACGACCAGTAAATAGATACCTCTACAACACACAAAACTAAACGCATTAAGGCATTACAAAACCAAGTACCAACATCACTTACAACGAACAAATGCCCACATCAGGAAGCAACGACTCCGACCAAGTTATCAATCACCTCTATCCATTAGGGGGCACATTGATCCCCTCATCAGAAATCATGCTGTCACCAGGCGATAGGCGTGACAATAACCTTGGCGCAACATAACCTATATGGACCAATAACTCATGAAAAAACCAATGCGTTAGGAAACCGAATTAACTGACAAGAAGACTATACCCACGCACCCAAGAAACAAGTCGACAAGACACGAGATGACATCGTTCAAATTAAAATTGTGCAAGCTATTAAACGAATTTGTTAACAAACCAAAAACCATTATTTGTTAATCATGATGTCTAAATGCGAAGGAGTGAACTATTATAAATGTTACCATTATCATAAATGTGACCATAAATGAAATCATAAATGTGACCATAAATGTTATCATAAATGTGACCATACATGTTATCATAAATGTGACCTATTATATCTAACAACGATATCGTTGTCCCATAATAATATTTTGGTCCATTAATATTCGATGTGGTAAATACAATTCAAAAACAAAACACTATCCATAAATCATATCAGAAAACAAACGATATCCATAAATCATATCAGGAAATGTTATCCATTAGTACATAACCAAAATTCATTATCCATTACTACCTATCAAAGCAAAAACATATCAACGTTGTCTATTAAACAAGATCGATGTCTATTTAGTATTCACTTGGGGGTTATTAAATCATGTTGTTGTATCTATATAAAAACGCTATCAACCATCCATTTTATGTCTAAAAAGGTATGATATCATTGTGTAAAGAAAAATATAAAATAAATTGTTGTTGTCTATAAAAATTACTATGTAAAATATACAATTAAAACTATGACTATCAATCAATAAATCACAATCAACTTTAATTCACCATCGGATTGATGAACAACTGTCTAACACAATATCGTTGACTATTAACACATGACATTGCAGTCTATTATATGAATGAAATCATTTTCCATTCACTACAGGATATTGTCGTCAGTCAATCATTAATACCAAAAAGGAAGATCATTGTCATACACAACATACAATGCAATAATTACAACCAACCAATTACACAGTAAAAAATGCAACTGTTACACAATCACAAATGCAATAATTAATTCGTTGTCATTCCATTGTATAAATTCGTTGTACATTAACCAATCTATTAATTGGTGAAGCTATAAAATCGTTGTCTATCACAGGTAGGTGTCTAATACTAATCATTATGGGAAACACTATGTGAAGATGGGTAAATCGTTGTCCATAATAGGAAAATCGCAGAGTAATTTAAAGTCGCTATTCAAGCCATTAAAAGCGAAGACATGTCATAAGGAAACACAGACCATTCATTTAAATCGTTGTCTTTTAATCTCTCAATATATTTTCTATATTTTAAATGTAAGAAGGAATCATTGTCTAACAATGAAAAGGATACGCTGACTATGAAGTCGTTATCCATTAAAACATAATTAATCATATGTAAAGGAATTAACAAGGAGTTATCAATATACATATAGCGTTGTCAAAGGTAAATCGTTGTCGACAATTATACAGTCGAACTAATCGATTTATGAGCAACAATAAAACTTGTGGGAGATGGGCCAAAGGCCACATCTATTTCTTCAAATGTAAAGATTCAATTTATTTCGAAAAATGAACCAGAATGGAACGAATTCAACAAGAAACCTAGAGGACCAACATAAGTTTGAGTTTAGAAGAGAATTGTAATTGCAAAACTCCAACCAAAAATATAAACATGATTGCATCATAACAACATTGCCAGCAAGATTGGCAAGTGGAGTGGGAGCATAGAAAAAGGAGAGGAATGCAGTGACAAGAAACAATGAGCCATTATCTCATTAAGAGAAATCCACCCTAAGTCCCAAAATGTGAACCATAATACTGCCCCAAAAATTAATTCATTTTCTAGATAAATAAATACTCAAAAAGTGAATGATGCCCAAATATGACAGTGTTTAGGCTAGGTATCTAATAAAATATGCAAGGCAAACATTCGATGCCCAGGTCAGAATTGCATCCATAAAACTATCAAGGACCACCATAAAAATCATACGACCAGAGGTAAGTTTGTTTAGACGCAAAGATTTATTGAAATCAATATGATTAGAACATTGGGATGAGTTGAACGCAGGTATAAATTGGACGCAGAGATAAGTTTGTTAAAGTGGAGAGACAAAAACACAGAGATAAATAAAAACACCGAGATAAAAACACAGAGATAAATAAAAACACCGAGACAAAAACACAGAGATAACACTTCAAGTGAAACGCAAAGATAATCATTCAGAAGAAGGAACAATGACTAATCATTCAACAATGAATCAATCAATGCAAGGATGCTCATTCACAAAAAGGCACAAGGATCAGGGATTAATCATAAGAGAAAAACACAACGATAAGTAAGGGATAGATAGTTGGGCGAAATTTATCCTTCACTTATTATCCATGCACAGGAAAGCAGTGCATTTGAATCTATAGGTGTTTAAACACCGGAGTGACAACCGTCGATTCGGCTCCTGGCCGACTATTTAGGCACGTACTAATAACTAAAGGGATAAGGGACAGAAAATAAAAACACAATTTTTTCTTCATAATAATCAATAAAAACAAACGCAGAGGAGTCATTGCAATAAGAGTTTGGGTTCACTAAGGGAAATTAATTCAAAATACAACAAGCATAAGGCTGGGATGAATTTATGTTATTTGATTATAAAACACTGAATACAACATAATCTTTAACACAGTAGAAGTACAGTACTGAAGGTGCAAGAAAAATATTAACTACCATTCAAAAATATACACATGCATACCATAGCCAAATGTAAAAGCTCCGAGTCGTTGTCCCGCATGCACTCCATCTAGCTCCCGCTTGTCAACTGATGTGACCTCACCTGTACCTCCCAACCAACGCTAGGGGTACTCGTCTTCCCCCTGAGCCCCCTGAGCCACAAAGGGGCCACACACACAATACCAGAGCAATGTTAGCACCCAAATCACCTCGCAAGGTTGAACTACCACTCGTTACCAGAGATGGGTATCCCAACTCTCACAAGAGAAAGTTCAATCAAGGTAAAATTCAACAGTGTAATATTACGCAAAAAGATCAGATCCATACTCCTCCTCCTCCATCCTTTTTATAGAGTTTTCAAGTAATTAGTTTCCGAAATATTCATTAAATTCCTTTTTCATTTAATTAATTAGGAAAAACCTCCCCCGTACACATGTCGCCCGATCCCCTAGTTGCACTAGAAAATTAATTTAATTAATTAATTAATTATTCCTATTGCCCTCACCCACCTAAAATCATTCCTAAAATTGCTCCTTGGTGTCCCAATATTCCCTTGCAAATCTTAAATGACTTATGCCTTACTTAATTCTTAGTTGAGTTCATAAATAACAAGTTCCTAAGGCAAGATTCCTTATTAAGTTAGACATTCATATTTTTCTTTATGTTTCCCCTTTTCTTTAGGTTTCCCCTTTTTCTTCAAGTTTCATATTTCTTTTAAGTTTCCCTCTTTTTCCTTTTTAACTAAAAATCAATTTAGCAAGTGTAGATAAAACAACCATTTACCCTTTTTCTTCTTTAATTAAAAATTAATTTAGCAAGTGTAGATGAAACAACCATTTACCCTCTTTTATTTTTAACTAAAATTAAATTAGCAAAAAACTAGATAAAAACAACCGTTTCCCTTTTTAAAATTTTAATCCTCCATTATAATTTTGACTTTAATAAATAAATTTGAATTTATTACCCCCCTTTTGGTTACATGTTTATTTTTATTTATTTTTATTTTTTTTGACCACATGTTCTACCTAGACCTAGGTTTTAATTTCACTAGGTTGGGCGACATTTTTATTAGGGAAAATTGTTTTTAACTTACTTATCACATAATTCATTTTAAGGATGACTAGGTTTATTCACTTACCAGTTAAAATCGCGACGTGCCCTTCAGGACGCACTAGGTGCTCCAAGGGTGCCACTCGCCTCTTTTCGTTTTCCTTGAGTGACATGCCCTTCAAGACGCACTGCGTGATCCAAGGGTGCCACTCACCTCTTTCTATTTTCCTTGCGTGATGTGCCCTTCAAGACGCACTATGTGCTCCAAGGGTTCCAATCGCCTCTTGACTGACTTTGGTAGACATCAAACCCCTGGAGTCAATACTCTGCCAGGTGATCTTGTGGGAGACTAAGGGTCTCTAGAGAATAAGGCCCCTGCCTTATTGCGTGTCCCTTATAATCATCATGAGCGACTGTCACAGTCTACCCTCACGACATCGTGGGTCTTCTCAAACTAGGTAATCTTTAACCTACAGTTCGAGCCACAACGGGAGTGTGAGTAGGCTGTGGCAGGATTGTTGCCACACCTCTCCCTCAAAGTATCTGGTTGTCCTGCGTGACCCCTCTACTCCACATATGATTCTGGTCGGAAAGCTATCATTAGCCTGCATCCATCAACGAATCATGTCAGCAATAATAATAAATCATCGTAACATCTAATAATATGTACATAAGTCCCATGTAATAATATGCGTCCTCCCAGGTTGCCAAGTGCGGACTATAGTTGTCCCACTGAACCTTGACCTGATCTACAGTTCGACATCGTAGTTGTCGAATGTGATGGTCCAAGATGCGGATTGGCTTAGACATGAGCGCACCCTCATAAGATACATGCAAGGAACTCATGTCAATATCATGTGTAGGATCACTAATATAACGTGTCAAAACAGATACATGAAAAACATCGTGCATACACCTCAAAGAACCAGGCAAGGCTAGTCGATAGGCCATGGGACCCTTCTTCTCCACAATATTGAAAGGTCCCACGAACCTAGGAGAGAGTTTAGCACCTTTTCCAAACTTAATCGAACTCTTATGTAGTTTCACCTGCAAGAAGACTCGATCACCAACTTCGTAACTACGATCGACACGATGCTCATCGACATAACTCTTCTGTCGATCCCGTGCTTCCTTGATCCTTAGACTTATAGTTTTCATTTGATATTCCATTTCTTGGATCACTTCCGGTCCCACTAGGACCCTGTCCTCAAGCCAATCCCAACTCAAAGGCATTTGACATAGTCACCCATAAATAAACTCAAAAGGCGCCATCTTAATGGTGCTTTGATAACTGTTATTATATGTGAATTCTACCAGTGGAAATAATTCTTCCCAACACTTATTTTGGTCCATTACATACATGTGCAACATATCCTCCAAGATTTGGTTTGTTCGTTCGGTCTGCCCATTTGTCTCTGGGTGACACGTGGTACTAAAGTTAAGTTGGGTTCCCAAGGCCTCTTGGAAACTAGTCCAAAATCGTCCAGTAAACATCGATCCTCGATCGAATATAATCCTCTTAGGCAAGCCATGCAGCCTCACAATCTCGTTGATGAAAACTATAGCTATGTTAGGTGCTTGATATGTTGTACACACATGAATAAAATGAACACTCTTCATCAGAGTGTAGACTACCACAAAATCAAGTCATGTCTCCTTGCCGTCAGTGGCAATCCAACAATGAAATCCATCAAAATGACCTCCCATTTCGATTCTGAAATTGTGTGTGGTTGTAGTACTCCTACCAGATGTATATGTTCATCCTTCACCTGTTGAAATTCTAGACATCGTTCCACATAGTTGACTATGTCTTCCTTCATTCATTTCCAGAAGAATAAGGGTTTAAGTTCTGCCCTCAACTTCGTGACTCCCGAGTGAGCCATGTACACTGATCTGTGAGCCTCGTTTAGGATCAAACTCCTCAACTCGTCGTTCGGTGGTACATAAATTCAATTTTTAAATCTCAATAATCCGTCGTCGTCCAACGTAAATCATTCAAATCTGGGTACCATCATTGTGTTTTGTTCGATAAAATCCTTGACCTATTTGTACCAGTCATTGTCGTGTGGTAAAGTTAGAATATTTTCACGTAGATTCGTCTGAATAGGCATCACCAAAACGATGCGTGGTCTCCAACTCAACGCATCCACCACTCTGTTCACTGTACCTTTTATGTAAGTAATCTCGAAATTGTACTCGCTAAGCAATTCCGACCAATTTCGTTGTCGCACATTCAAGTCACTTTGCGTAAAGATGTGTTGTTGTCCACAATGGTCTATTTTTAGTTTGAATTTTTGTCCAATAAGCTAGTGTCTCCAAACTCTCAAGGCATATATAATGGCTAACAAGTCCAAATCATGCGTTGCATAGTTCTCCTCATGCCTTCTCAACTTTCTTGAGATGTAAGCGATCACTTGATCGTCTTGCATCAAGACTCCGCCTAATCCTTCCTTGGATGCGTCAATGCATACCAAGAAGTCTGCATCCATGTCTAGGACCTTTAGTATTGGTGTTATCGTCAACAACTCATTGAGCCTCTAAAATTCCTCTGCACATTTCTTAGTGCAAACAAACTTCTTGTTCTTCTTCTGCAATTCCGTAATCGGATTTGCTATCTTCGAAAATCCCTTGACGAACCGTTGATAGTATCCCGCTAAGCCCTTGAAACTACACACTTCCGGGACATTCATCGACACATACCATTCCATAATAGCCTCGACCTTTGCTGGATCCACGACGATACCTTCATTGGAGATGACATGTCCTAAGTAGTGAATCTTTGATTGATAAAACGAGCATTTAGACAATTTCCCATACAATTTGTTCTCTCACGGACACTGTAGTACCAAGCGCAAGTGCTCATCATCCTCCTCCATCATTCGAGAGTAAATAAAAATATTGTCAATGAATACTTGGATGAACTTGTCCAAGTATTCGCGGAACATCCCGTTCATCAAACTCATAAATACCCTAGGGGAATTTGTTAGTCCAAAAGGTAAAACAATAAAATTGTAATGTCCAAATCTCGTTTTAAAGGCGATCTTAGGGACGTCATCCTCCTTGATCCGTAATTGGTGATACCCTGATCTCAAGTCAATCTTTGAAAACACAGTCGCACCCTTCATCTGATCAAACAGATCATCAATCCTTGGCAACAAATACTGATTCTTGATCGTTTCCTTGTTCAATTGACTATAGTCAATGCAGAGTCTCCACGACCCATCCTTCTTCCGTATGAAGATAACCGGTGCACCCCATGGTGACACACTTGGATGTATAAGTCCTAGGTCCAACAATTCCTTTAGTTGCATTCTCAACTCTTGTAACTCCAGGGTTAACATCCGATAAGGCGTTCTTTCTATCGGTTCAGTTCCCGGTATTAGGTCTATGGTAAATTCCAATTCCCTCTCTGGCAACATCCCAGGTAACTCCTCAGGGAATACGTCCTCAAAGTCTCTCAGCACCAAAAGGTGTTCTAGACCTTCAACTACTCCCTTCTCATCTAATTCAAGTATCTCATAAAGCTTACATCCCTTACACATGCTCTTTCGTAGCTGCAAGGAAGAGATGAACCTCAGGGAAACTCCCTGGTTCCGAACTATAATCACATGTCTCTGTCCCTCATCATTGACCAAGCTTAACTATTTCGTCTTACAGTTGAGTATCGCCTCATGCGATTCCAACCAGTCCATACCGATCACAAAATTATAAGATCCTAAGATCGTCACGTACAGGTTGGCCCTGGTGACAAAATCTCCCAGGTTAAGGCTACAACCCGTAACCTTCCCTCCAACCTTTTTCTTGGCTCCCAAAGCCATTTCTACAAAGCTAAACTCATCTTGTTCGACTACCTGTTACACATTATTTTCGTCATCCCTATGGATGTTAATGATGTAAACCTATCTGTAGTCTTCAGAGGGGTCAGTGGCCTGAGTTCCTGAAGAGAGAAGGGAGAAGAACTTTTCCTGAGAAAAGAAGTTGCATTTTCCTTTGTAAAAACCTATAAAAAGGGAAGTTCGTAGGTTTCTATATAGGCAGGGTGCGAGAATGCCTGATTCTCGTAGGTTGCACCATAGTTGGGTTGCGAGAGGTTCGCAGGTTTCTCTATAGGCAGGGTGCGAGAATGCTTACAAGTGGGAAAAACGAGTGTTTTCTCGAATATTCTAGAAGGAGAAATTTCCATGGTGAGGTGGCATCTGAATGGTTTGGATCTTACTCGCTTTCATGATTTAGTGGGATCATCCTAACCTCCTCACCCCCTCACCTTATCCTCTTCAAATTATAAAAGGAGAGGAGCTCTCATGGAGAAAGTTAGCTTGGAGCTTTTGGGATTGGCTAAGTTGGATTTGGCTTGGAATTATTAGCTTGGTTAGAGTGGTTTTGAGTTTTGCCTTTGTCAAGATAGATTGTGAATACTATCAGATCT